>JAFBJQ010000599.1:124820-295246 GCA_016785345.1 Trinectes maculatus | reverse complement strand
GGATACTATTAAAAAGGTGCGTTCGAGTCGCAAAAGAGACACCACTTCCCTGTCCTTCTTAAAAACTTTAGCCCGGACCCAATGACGATAGTTACCTCAAACGAGCCAAATAGTAGACCAGCTCCCAACTACGGGGTAACTTAACAAGCTAACAACAAGGCTAAAGGTAACAACATGTACTCTGCCTCCCACCTGGCTTGAAACCCCCTGTTCTCAGCGTTCACCTTACGTTTAGCCATTTTTGAGGGGGGGGTATCAGAAAGTTGATCTCTGCTCTGACTGCTGATGAATAATGAAGCCGCTTGTGCGCGCTGCAGTGACTTCGCGGGCTACCGTTGCATTGTGGGAAATGTAGTGTTGGTGCGTGCAAAACACCAGTGGGTGGCTCTGACCTGCGGGCCGGTTCTAATAGTAATTAAATATCATCCAGGGGGCCATAGATAATCAATTCGCGGGCCGGATCTGGCCCGCGGGCCGTGACTTTGACATATGTGATCTAGATGGTGATGGCAGGTTTATGACCTATATTGCAGCCGTGGGAACTGTCGTGGCACCCTTCTTTATATACAGTCATTGGCAGAAACAGATATATCATAACACAGAGCTCTGTGGTTTGTTTGCCAAGGCTTTCAGTTGGATTGGACAGCAGGGAGAGCCATGACTCACCAGCTGCCTCTCCACACAGGCCATTCATTGGCTCCAAGCTTTCACCCTGTGCCATGTCAGAGACCATGAGTGGCCTAGGCTCCAGTGTGTTCCTACGTGACCAATCACAAACAGTCATTACTACCATGTGAGACCATGACATATGAAGAGGCCATGGGTAAACTACTTGTCATAGACCTTTTCCTTTGTTGTTTCTATACACGTTTAGAATTTATGGGATGCTTTTGTTGAGATTAAAAACAAAATCTTCCAAAGGGGGTGGATTACATAAACTCTCTGAAGTAGACTGCATTTACCAACTTTGTGGCCGGTTAGCCCAGGTGTACAACATGCATGTGGCACACTCTAATGTGGTCTCATTCAGACAGTCATGTACTCTCTGTATCTCTGTATGTATGTCTGGTATGGCAACGCTAAATACATACTGACCCACAATGATTCAGCCCTAATAGTTCATTCTTAGTTCAATTCTTGACTCTATATTCTTTATTTATGATTATAAACAGGTATTCTGCCCAAACATGATCGATTCTCAGCTAATTGCTGTCACCTGCAGACCAGACATAGATAGATCATAAACTGACAATAGCTGAACAATCTGAGGAAGGGCTCACGACAAAGAGTGAGACAACGTGTTAGGAACATTCTTATCGATAATAACTTAAATGGTCTCTATGAAAGTTACTGCAAGTCTTTTCAAAGCAGCAGAGAATTATACTTACTCTTTTGAAACAAACATCAGCTTGGTTTTGATGTACTTCCTGTAAGGGCTTTCATCTGAAAGAGAAGGAGTTCAGATGTTTAGATGTAAGGTGTCATACATATCCCTACCATTATGAATGCAGAGCATATCCCCACTTGACTACTAAAAGGCAAACATTTTATTTAGATTAACCACATAGCAAATTATATGCAAGCCATGCCCTTACCGCCACTCTTTTCAGAGTAGTATTTTCCAAAAGCCTCATCTTTAGGGATGTTTGGATATAAATAAAGTAGGGGGTTTTCTGGGATATTTTCAGCCTCTAAGATTTGAAAGTTCCTAATGATTTCATGGAATGGAATCTGGGTAAGGTCATCTTTAACGAAGGGCTGGACGGTCTTCACACAAGGTTTACCTACAAGAGACAGAAAGATCATTCTCAGTAAAAAGGTAAATCTGATGGGTTGTTTTGTATTTCTGTATACCATGTCACATTTTCAAAATACGTTTTTAAGAATAATAATGAAATAAATGCATCTCACCAGTTTCAGTGATTTCTACCCAGGAGAAAGTGATTCCTCCTATGACACTTTCGCTGAAGCGCAACAAGAACGTGCCTCTCTGTTTTTTCTTCAGCAGAGTCTTTTCATTGCCTTTGCTCACAAAACCCATGATGAGTCTACAGAACATGTAAACATTTCTCAGAAATAATGTGCATGAACCTAACTGATTTGTAATAAATAGAAAATGTAATATGTTTATGATGCATACCCATCCCTCCAGAGGTCCTCAAGGTATGTTTTCACCATCACAAGAATGCCATCAAACCATACCCAAAAAGTGTGGGGAGTATTCTCCTGTAACAAAAAGGATTACATTTGATGGACAATTTCAGCTGATGATTGTGCAATAGGAAAAAGTTCGAAAATGACAAGTAACGATGATTCACAATTAATTTAAACAGAATCTGTCAACTTAATGGTAAAGTTAAAGGGAAAGGTCAGGTGATATTTTAGGCCAAGTAGTTAGGGATAAGGTTGATACCTCCAGTCACACTTTAAAGTATTTAGAAGGAATCAGAATTCTTACCTTGCTGAATTTTGACCAGGTCAGTTTGCAGTTTTCATAATTGGGCTCATTTCCTAGTAGGACCCATAAACATAAATATTTTATTAACACTTCAAAACACAGATCAAGATGTAATTCATAGACAAAACAACCACAAACATAACAAATAGCAATCGGCAACCAAAGAATGATTTACCAAACAGTTTGTGGGCAATCATTTCCAGCTGAACTTCATTCAGACCACGTTTAGTGGCCGAGAGAAACTGCCAACTAAGCATCTCTGCCAACTTTGGCCAGGGGGCTGCAGGAGTGTTGGCGAAGAACATGATGTCCTGGACAAACAGAAGCACATTAAACTATATGGTCAATTCATTTCTAATGACTTTACACAGTATTAAGTGACAACTATGGTGCAAATGGTGACAACCTCTCACCTTGGTGTCCTGACTGAGCATGTTGAACCACAGAACAGTCGCCCATGCACTCAGCTGCTGGCTGGAGTTGGAGATGATGACAACAGGGAGGGAGGAGGCCTGGGTTGGATGCCACATGTAATGTTTTTAATGAAGACATACAGGTAATGTTTTCCTTCATGATACAAAATATACAACAAAAGAAAAACCCTCACCTGCAGCTCAACTGATAAGCCTTTCAGCTGAAATACAGTGTCAAAATAGATGATGTGCAGCTCTTCTGTAACACTAAGCGAAATCTGCACAAAAAACGTTATTAGTTAAAAGTTATTAGTTGCTCATATTTTTCATGAGTTTCATGAGTTTTGAATTTATGTGCAACTGTAAATTAAGCCGTATCCACTCACGTCACTGACTCCTTTGCCGCCACCTCCCGACTTCTGCTCCTTCAGACTCTACAGACAAACAACGATTTAGTCCATTGATATTCCCAGCTGAGACAGAGTGATGAAAAAATGACAACGATGACAATGACAATGTTAAAGACAATGTTAAACTAAAGCTTCATATGGATAATGCTGTCGATCAAGATATAAACTTGGACAAATATGTTCTAAGATGTATTAAATGTCATATCCTCTGTTATCTTTTTCAAGTCATTAGCTCTCACCAGATGTCTGAAGTCAGCCACCATGCCTCCACTCTGGCTCTCCACCATGTTCAAGGCCTTGGTTTTAGTCCCCAGGACATTAAAACGTCGATATCTACGGCAAACCCAAGTCTATTAAAAATAAACTCCAACAAATATGAACCCTCAACATACTTATTTAAAAAATACTGATATTTAAGTTACATTTTATAAAGAAAATAAAAAATACAACACTAACCCTTTGATCTGAGGAGACACCCTATTTTCGAATGGAAGAAAAACATATCAATGACCACAAGAGAGGCAACAAAAGATTGCACATTACTGTTTGGTGTAATAATTGTTGAAATAGTGAAGGTAATTCAATCTAAAACTGAATGTGTTATCTTACCTCTCCATTGATACATTCACTTTCATGGTGTGGTTCAGCTCAGGAAACTTGACAAGAAGCCTGAACATATCAAGTCATGCTTAAGGCTTTAGAACTTTGCAAATATTGAGGTAATATGTAATGTGTGAAGTGTAAAATGCGAAAAGCAGAATGAACGAATGATTCCTACATTACAAAGAATGCACTGGTAAGAAAAACTCTATACAATACATTCTGATAATGTAAAAAAAATGCCCAAATAAAAAAATAAAACATAAGGATTGCCAGGACTGACACACTGACCTGGTCTTAACAGAGAACTGGACATTTGTGCGGAGAACCAGAGGTCCTTTACCCTGAGGCATGGATGGCTGAGTCTCAACCACAAAGGAACTTCAAGAATCAAAAAACAAAAGTCTCAGTAAATTTCACAGGAAAAGCTAAGGGGAGCAAGACAGTGACAAATATTGTATTTCAAGAGAGACCTTTTCAGTAAGTTATTGAGGAGAGTGTCTGTTCTCTTCTGCAGTGCAGGTTTATGGGCTTTTATAGGATCATTCTCATAGGACACTTTTCCAACCAGCTCATCCAGCTTCATAAGAAACTCGTGTACCTGAAACAAACACAGTGCCACACAGGTAAACCTGCAAAAAAAGAGGAAAGGAGGAAAAGACGTCATGTTCACACAAAAGATGAAAAAAAAAAGATGTTTAAAGCAACAACAAATGTAGACGGAAATGGCAGTAATCATGGTGGTTGAACTGAAAATATAACTTGTATGATTTTTTATTTGGTGATTAATTCATATTAAAATGAGGGCAAGTTCATCCCCAACTTCCCAATTTTATCTACAGGTGGGTTAGATACTTAACTATGACAGTATGATGTGGGGCAGCTGAATGTGAACATACCTCTCCTCTAGTTGGTCCAGGCAAACATCCTCTGTTGCTCCAATGCAGGCTTTCTGCTGCCTCCTCTGCCACTCGACCAGCTCTGTTTTCACTAGTATGTCAATCACCTCTTCAGCCCTGTCCAGGAGCTTATTTAGGTCTGACAATGTGCCCTAAAGTGAAAATTACATGTCGAGAATATATTTATTTCAAATACAGTAAAATCCCTGGACTGGAGCAATGAATGTGTTATTTAAGAATAATCATAACGCTTAACCTTTCTGCACTCATTCAGTCTGTTGACAAGTGACTGGAGAACCTGGATTTGAGCTTTCTTCACAGCCTCATCGACCACAGCTTATATAACAGTTTCCACAATAAGATCACAGTTTTCATATAGGGCAGAACAAAACAAGAACTTGAGAATGTGATTCAGGGTACATTATTACTAATCATCAAAAAACAAAATGAGTATGTAAATATAAATAGCTATTTTCTTTTCTCACCTTCCATCTCATGGGTTTTATATTTAAAATCAAACTCATCTTGCTGCTCCTCCAGACAAATCATTGTATGCTCCATGCACTATATGCCAAAAGAGCAGAAAAAATATGGATGAAGTGTAATGACATAAACACACAAGATAAAATACTAAAACAATATAATCTGCACCTGCACGTCGTTTCGAAGGCCTGACAATTTACGTTCAAGGTCCTGCTGCTTGCTTATCTCCATCATTTCCGGCTTTACTTGCAAAAACTGGACCTAAGTCAAAGCAAAAATGTGGGAGGGAAAGGCACAAAAATTAGACGTTTTTCACGAGATAGTGGTTAAGACTGTTTCAGAGCACAGAACGGGCTCCAGTCAAGTTGGCAGTTGAAAAAATATAACTGTCTTATGGAAACTTTTCACTTTCTAGCCCACGCAAAGAATCCCACAGGTTCTAATCAGAATTTGAGGTACTTTCTAAAAAAGTATGAATCAGTTTTACACCCAAAAAAACAAGCAAAGAAAAATAATTTCAATTAACACTGGACAACTTACTTACACAGAGATATATACTGAGCTTTACTACTACTTAACCGTTATGTATACATATAGAGCTGGACAGGACAGTCAAAAAGGTTTTGAGAATAAAAATGCTAAAATAAGTTGCTCAATTGACAATTATCATGATGAATTAAAAATGTAAGGACTCATTATTTTCTCCGACTTAGAAGTTAAAACAAACAGATGTTATATTTCAAATATTTCAAAGTGTTTTTGCGCAATCTATATACATTATATCAATATACATTGAATTGTTGTTATATTGTTACTGAAGAAAATCACAGTGCCATAATTACTGTCACTGTATAAGTCGCCCAGCCCTAGAAAACATGTACAACTTAATTTTAAATATTCTTATGAATTACTTGAAGACACTTGTGGTAGGTGCATTAAGGGGCATATTGTTAAAATAAGTCACATGAGCAGGGTCGCAGGGTGAGTCTCATGTTATTTAGTTGCTGTAACCTGTTCAGCCAGATCAGCATTCTGCAGGATTTCCCTCTCTTTTTTCAAAAACCAAAGGATTGTGGTTGCCAAGGCACAAGGGTCTTCCAGGAACCTCTGTCAGGGAGGATAAGTGACATGGATACAAGAATCAAAGTCAGGTAATTAATATAAGTTTTTATTATTAGTATCATATTCATGTATTCATCATTTTTGCGTATTTCTGCCATGTTGATAATGTGGCAGATGCCGATGTTTATCAAAAAAGATATTATATAACTGTGTGACCAAATGACTGTATTACCATGTTATTGGCCAATCATAAAGCGGCTTTGCCTGTCTTACAAAGTGAGACATTAAATGATAGTTTAAAATTTCTCACTCTGAACGAGTCAGGATTCAAATAGTTTCTGAACCACAATGTAACTGACGTTCAGAGCCATTAAATGTTCACATTTTCACCCGGAATATTTTCAAATTTCAAAACACAGCTGTGACTTAAAATGGTGATTACATGATGCAAAGTAACCCCACATATATTATCCAGACAAACCTGGAAATTCTGTTTATATCGCCTAATGTTGTGCTGTTGTAAGAAGGACTCCTCCTGCACAAAGCGGCTGTGTTGGATATCCAGATTCTCCAGCAAGACCTGTAACAGCACCACAGCAAAGTCGTGGTCTCGTTCTGCTCGCTGCCTGGGGAACAAAAACACAGACACGTGGTACAAGCAGTACTACACATACAGGGACATTTACTGCAACCCCCCCAATCACACCTCATTGGAAACAAAATGTGTGTGCTGAATCATATGAGGTGTAAAGGAGACTGTGCTGCCTTACCACTCCTGTTTCTCTATCCATACTGACAGGTAGTGCCGAACATCCATAGGCAAATCATCTCTGTCATACAGCTCATGTAACTGTAGGCTGTAAGCCGCAGTCAGCTGCCTCAGTCTCTCCCATTGAGCCATCCTGATGTCAGCGACAGTAAACACGTGGACACAACCACAACACAATCACGAGATAAAAGATGCCCTCTCACTTTTAACTGTTATTTACTATATCATATGCAGCATGAAATAATGCGTCATGGCGTTCTGCTATTGCGTATTTTTTTTTAATACGGTACTTGACACGGTCTACACCCAGTGTACTAAATGGCAGTAATTTAATGACATTAACTCACATTCATGTTTGCATTTACTCACCTTACTTTGTGCTGTTGGTCCGCTTAAAATGCCCTGAGAGCTAACTTCTAGTTTAAAACAGTAGCATGGCTCTAGCTGTTTGCTAGCTGTAGTCACTAGTGCGTGATGGTAAAACAAAACAACAACCACAGAATAGGCGTGTGGTCTGTATTTCCTACTTCTACTTCTCACGTACAACTGTTTCATTGGATACTTTCTGTTATCGTTTTGTCCCTCCCAAGATGTCCTTCATAAGAGCACCAGGGCGCCATTTTGGCGCTGTCACACAGGCGTCAAAGGCGCCCAAAGAGTCCCAATGTCTACTTCGCACCTGCAGTTTCCTCGTGGACGCGAATCTGACAGCTGATTGGTCTCTTGGAGCACGCGCTGCTGGTCCGTTTCTAGGTCAATCATCGGCAAAGGGGCGTGGGGACAAAAAACGAAACTTAAGGAGTTTTCAGTCTGAGGATTTCCAAGAAGTGACGTTGTGAAAGTAGAGGCTTTGATGCGTCGCCCCGGAAAAGGCTGTGTGTGTGTGTGTGTGTGACAGTCCTCTGCCGCGGCGGGGGCGGGAGGGGGCGCTCACAAAGCAACAACACACTGGGTGTTACAAAGGACGACTCAAAGTATGAGTCTGTTTACACTCAACCCTTCTTATCTCTACACACTGTGTGAGCTGCACACTGAGCTGTGCAAGTCGGAACCATCTGCGGAAAACTGTGTGGGTGTTAGCCGTCATCAGCGAAGCATATCGCTTAGAAGGAGCAGGTGAAGGTCAGGTGCACAAGTTCATGCCAAGAGAAGTACAAAAACAAAATTCTCATCACCACGACGCTGTTAACGCAGCACTTATACTTTTATGTATTTTGGAAATATTTTGCTGACATTTTTTCATAACTTGATTGATGGTGCAGTATTTAAAGTGTGCACAAAAAACAACAAGTCAACATATTTGTATTGGTTGTTATCACCAATAATCCAAAACAAATATCTTTTGATGCAAAGACTTGCATGTAGAGGTTTAGAAGTGTAAAGAGCTTTTCATGACGTTTATAATTACACTTTGTCTTAAGGGGTGAGGCACAGTGTAGTCCATGGACGTAATGGGGAGGGGGGTACTAGGAAGCCTGTTTCTCATAGTTTAGACAGCCCACAAGCTCCTCGATTCGCTGTGCACCCCCCCGCCTCTGAAATCAAAAGATCGTATCCACCTGTACTCTTGGAGACACCCGTTTGTTTGTTATGTAATTTTATTTAGAGAAGCGTGACAAACTTCTTAAAGCAACATCTCTTATAATCTGTTTGAGTGGTGGTGAGGTAAGAAAGATCGTGAGATATTTTCTTATGACAACAGAATATTTCAAAGGCAGTAAAAACACTTCAGTATTTGATAGCGATGAACTGATTGTGTGCCTGCTGTTGACTCTAAATTGTTGTGGGTATTCTGCGCACCTCTTTATATTTTATTCTTTTTCTCTCTGCAGGTGTGTCAATCAATCAATCAATCAATCAATCAATCAATCAATCAATGCCACACGTACACAACATATCAACAAAATAACAACAAGATACACCTCCGGAGCATGCCACAAGGTCTCTGGAGAATAAGTTGAGTTAGTAATGTACATTGATAAGAAACTGATGTAATGTAGACGGAAAGAAGACAGAGGAGAAGGAGAATGTCTAAGAAGAACCAGCCTATTCAGCTTGTTCATCATTCCTCTCCGGTTAGCATTTCATAGTGGTTGTCTGACTACTCTAAATGAATCATTTTAACAACAACAACCTGTAAAACCACTGTCAATTTCGATTAGCTTTTAAAAGAAAGTCAAGCGTTCATCATCACACAGGGCCGTTACTAATTTACACACCCAATGACTGATGTGTTTGCACAGCAGGAGAGAATTAATCGGGCCTTTGTTTGATAAGAAGCTTGGGAACAACAGCAGCAGAAATACAAAGGCAGGCAAAGGTCAATCACTCCCTTCTCATAAATCCCACACGACACCTCGCCCAGGAAGTGTGCTTATGCAGAAGTGAACGTGTACATAAGACAATTTCTTGTGGCGTTGCATACGGTTCCATAAACTAGCACACTGAGAGCAAACTGTATGCAAACACATTTAATATACAATTCATTAACAAGTGAAGAGAACCTGTACAATAATGAAGTTTGGTCCACAGTCTATGTCCCTGAAGATGCATGAGAGGAAAAGATGTTGTGATGGGAGAAGGACAGCGAGCGGAGGAGAGGTCGCAGTAGTATGATGTTCTGCTGTATGAAAGACAACTGAAATGCAAAACCAAGGGGGGTTTGAGGGTTAAATTTCCTGAGTCCAGTTCTTAGTGTCTGCTTTAACATTATCAACTGTTGCTAATCTACCTTTTATACACACAAACAGCATCTTTAATGAGACATATTCAGTTAGATTACTCAGACTGTTTGTGATTGCTGCAATATGTAATGTAACATTTATTTATCTCGTGTTATTTTGCGGGCCATGCTGTTGCCTTCTACTGACAAAAATAAATCACATTAATACAATAATATAAAATAGTGATTGTTTCAACACTAGATTTAAATGCACAGTAACACAAACAGAGAAGTCAATTTTCCCTTTTGTGATGTGATTCTGAAAATCCGCTGAGTAATGCAGTTATGTAATACAAACATGTAATCTTGATTTCCATATTGATGATTCAATCGCAAACACGTTTTTTTTTTTTTTACTCTTGAACCATGTCAACTTACAAACATGGATTCTTTCTTCATTGTTCTAATTTGAATTCAAACTTCACAGGCAGATTATCTGATCCCTCATTTTTACTGGACGGTGACCACGCCTCCCTCCCAGCTGAACTGGTTCACCAGCACGTCCTCTTCCTGCTTCATGGAGTTGAGAAGGTACCTGACTCCAGCTTTCACACCTGTCTTCACTCCAGCACCCAGAGCATAACCAGCCACCCCAGCCGTCCCTCCGGTGGCAACCATGAGAGCATCAGTGCCCAGGTCAACAGCACTGAGAATGGCTCGCTCCTTGGCTGTTTCAGAGCAGTTGACTGAAGCGTAATACACTGCTGTGCCCAGGTTGTACAGGGTGCTGACTGCAGGGATCCACTCCACCACGTTGTACACACGCTCCTCGCGTTTGTTTATGCAGCTCCTCTGGGCGCTGCGCTTCATCCGTCCGCCTGAAGCATCTGAGGCTGACGCACGCTCCTCTTCACTACACTGACGGATCCAGCACTCAGACCCTGCGCTGTCAGATGGCAGGATACGACTGCCCTTTCTCAGCACTGCTTGGTACGTGCCAGGCCTGAGCAACCGGCTGCTGCTCACACCAGCGCACAGGACTCCCAGTCTCTCACAGCTGTTCACTGCCTCCTTCAGTCCACACGGGGCCCCCTCCACAGCCGTCCCCACCAGCATTGTTCCATTTACCCTGCTCCAACCATCACAATGTCCTTCCGCCTCAGTGGTCTCTTCTCCCACCATCACCAGCTGCTGGATGTTGAACATCACGGCCTCTATGTGGCGCCCTGCATGAGCCTTCTCTGAAGAGGACGTCGCCGATGCAGGTCCTGGTGTGGATGGTGACCTGCTTTGCCTCTTCTCTATCAGACTGTGCACCTCCATCAGCAGCTCCTCTGTATCTGCCACTCCCAGCAGGTCATAGAGCTTCAGGACAAGGGTCTGTGCCTCCAGTGGGCATCCTGCCACCACCAACACAGGCACTAAAGAAAGACCCAGCAGCTCCCGGGGAAACATGGAGGACAGAGGATCATCCATGGTGCTTGCAGAAAGAAGCTCCTCACAGCTGATGTTCCCCTGAATGTGGAGATGTTTCTGAATGTGCTCCTGGAGCTTTGCCCTGAGGTCTGATATCATTTTTCTGGCAGACTGCACTCTCCCCTCTTCAGGCACAGCCACTGATACAGACGCAGTCTTTTCAGCAGATGAGAGACCGAGATGAGGATGGGATCCCGGGAGAGAGGAACGATCCTGTTTCGGAGTTTCTTCCACCTCGCCATGGAAGTCGGGGCGAGGAGGTAGAGGACGTGGGACCCTGCACAGAGCCTGTTCATTCAGCAGGAGCTGGATCACAATCAGCCATTTCAAGTTGGAGAACATTATTCCACCTTTGTTAGAGTGTTTTCCCAAACTCATCCGCCTAAGCAACGAGAGAAACAAGCTACAAACATCACAATGTCGCTGTCTGGCTACAAACATAAAGAACATATGAATCTACTGTCATGTTTGGTAACTTGGGAACTTGATTTCGCCTCAAAATATAAACAAATTCAATCTCGAGGAAAAACTTGCCTGTTGTTACATTTATAAATAAAGACTTTGAGATTTTAGTTGAGTGAAAAACGAGAGCAGCGCCACAATGGGATGAACTGACCACCCACGCAAGCAGTGCATCCCTCAGTCGTCACACTGAGCCGAAACAATTGTGCACATCCTCTTTCTCCAGCACTCGACTACATCTAAATATCAAGAGCTGTTCCTCACTCATAACTTCACCGTTTGGCTGCACCTTTGCATCCTGTGACATCTTAGGATTTGTCTGCACCTACCTCAGTAAGAACCAGATGTGTGATCCCTCATTCCAGGGTGAAGCAGTGCAACCAAGATGGCTCCAGCATGTAGGATACTCCTTGTTTTTCTTTTTTACCCCCCCCCCACTCCTTTTTTTAAAAGCCTGCACGGCGATCCACTTTCTTTTTGCCTCCAATGAGAATCTCCTACTTTTACACATGACGGCCCACTGCCCTCCCTCTGTCTCATTTGTCTCCCGGCTGCCTCTTCCCTTTGGCCTCGTTGCTCAGCAGAGAGATGAGGCCGTGAATGTTGATTCACGTGGGGAAAGTCCATGTGTTGTTAAGCAGTTTGTTTGTCTGGCCTGCTCTTCAACCCTCGCTCTCTCTCTCACACACACACACACACACACACAGAGAGAGAGAGCGAGAGAGAGAGAGAGGCCACCCTCTAACTCTCTGGCAGTTGGTAGGGTTTGTTTTTGACCCACATCCTTGAAAGAATTTTCCTCTTGTATAAGTGTAAGGGGAATATCTGAGGTAAAGGCTTCAGTCATTCACACTGATAAATAAACTCCACTCAACGGTGGAAAATGATTTAAGTGCCATTTAAGTATAGACTTAAGTATAAGCCTCACTTACTTATGCTATATAATGTTCAGTATGCCATATCAATAACATCCTGAGAGCAGTCATTAGTGTCACCTACGTATGTGACCTGACAAGGCAAACAAACCTGGGTTTACTTCTCCTTTATTCTCACTTCCTTACACGCCCACATTATTGTTCCCTTTAACACGCAGCCTTCACTACACTCAGACACAAAAACACCTTTATCCTCAGACACTACCCTGGAATTTTTCCTCCATCTCTTTCAAATGAAGTGACAAGGCCAAGTCGCAAATCCAGTTCACAGTGCAATATAAGTGCCTTCATTTCACACATTTCACAATAATAAGTGCCTTCATTTCACACAACAAAGACTGAGGTGAGTTTTATTTATTCATCATTTTTCCTGCATGATCCCCTCTTCCCTTTTTTTGACGTTAGGGCGGATGTTTTGGTATAACTCTCCCCTGCTGGAGACAGAACACTCAAAAGAGGCCTGGAATCTCTGCTCTTACCTGTTTCATTTCTGAGATCTCAATATGCAAAAATAGTTCACGTTTCACCATGTTAATGCTCAGCAAGATCAATGGCTGGCATGTGACTCGTAGTCAGGGAGGCGACAAATTCATCTCCACAGGGAATTAAATTGAACTGAGGCGTTGTATAAACCACCAGGATGTGCAGATACAGGTTAGACTGCTCTGCAGCCTCAGCTGTGGTTCAATGAATTTGTTTGATGTGTTTCACTGATCTAATGGACGATAGCATGTCTCAGTAAAATAACACGACACATGTTTGTGTGGTGCGTGTAGTAAGTACTAACTTTAATTTAAAAGAAATTAAATATTAAAAATAGAGTTTACTTTGAAAATTGGAACTTTACATAATAAAGCATTAGTCAAGGAAAACTAATCACAAACATTGTGCACTGACAGTTAATTCTACCCTTACAATGGTGTTTTTGATGATGTTTTGTTTTTGTTAGTTGGTATTGGTCTTTGTCATTAAAGGAAGTGGAGTCATTGCCATATAACAATGCAATCATTGTTATACAGTACTGGTTCTTTGGCTGTGTTCAGAACATTAACGACATGGCAAACATTAAACATTAAATAACATAACATTAACATAACATAACATAACATTAAACAAACTGTTGAAGCAAGACAAAATGTGCCAAACTAAATTACTGAGCTTGGTGCTGGTTGGCAAATTTTATTAAGTACATTCTCACTCATGAAAGCACAGTGAAATCATTGTATGAAGTGTAAAATGGAAAAGCTCACATACAGGTTGTACCAAGGAATATGTACTTAGCCATTTTACAAGACTGGCTACACAGAGACATTCATACAGACTACACACAACCAGGCCATAAACCAGGATGAGACCCAATGGACATGGGGCTTCCTAATAAAACACTAAGGTTGGAGTCAGTTAGACAAGCCCAATATAAAAGTGTGATATGATATGATAATTGAGGGAGAAGCTATTCTATGGTTAATCTTGACACTATGTGACAGATCTGTTTTTACATATTCCACATATAAATTCCACCTTTAAGTTCTGTTAATGATATATGTTGCTCAAACACAGATTTAGAAGTTTTTGTATGTGAAAGAAAAGTTTCCCTAGTAGAGGAGAAAGACAGTTTATTGATTCAGACAGCGTAGGAGTTATTTGGCTCACTGATCTGACACACGAGCCAATCAGAGTGATGGCGGGAGGGCAATATCCGCTGGCAGGGCAGTTTCCAAGACAAGATAATGCATCGAAGCACATTCCACACCCAGTGTCATCAGGGACACATATACTCAGCCTGCACTGACAGTATTATGTCATACTCATCTGATGGCAATTCAAACGTGATTTGATCACATGCAGTGTTTTGTACTGTGCAATCATTGGGTCACCAAGTCACAATGTCATTTACACAATCATACAAGGATCGGTGGTGTTCATTTGAAACGTGTGTATGTATTTGTCCACAAATTGAACAGCTACACAGTATATAATATAGTGATAAATGATAATTTCTATATTATTTATAATTATAATTATTCAATATTTCCGATGAGAAAGATGCAAAAGTGGTGTGTGTTTGTGTTTGTGTGTGTGCGTGTGTGTGTGTGGCAGCGGTGGGCGGAGCTCTAATTGGTTTACAGATGAGCTGGAGAACTACTATAATTGAGATAGAGTCTGATTTGTATTTAATGGGCACAGAGCTCCTTAAATACAGAGCTGAACAAGTTGCTGTTTAACCCTATAGGATCAAATCAAGATTTTTGAATCGTTGGTAACAGGTAAGACTTTTCTTAACTTTGTCATGGAGTAGCATAATGACATAAAGATTAGTCTGAGTTTATTTTCCTTTTCTAATATAGCAATTGTGTGATGTATCAGTCATATAGCAGAGCACCGCTGTGCTATATTAAACTGCTCCATTCATACCGAAACTCAAGTCACAGTTTAGAATAATTTTAAATTACAAATTTATCATTGTCATTTTAAATCTATATATTTTCATATACTTTTATTTTATTATGTCGAGACAGGAAAACTTATTGGCGATTTATAGGATATTGGTTAAATTCGTGTATAGTACTACATAGTACCATGTAAAGTATATAGTACAAATGGTGATATAAAATCCATGGTAAAAAGTGATTAACTTACTAATTTATATGTGTATTTATATGTATTTAATGCACAATCCATGAATATATCACTGATGTTGTAGGAATTTAATTAGTTTCAATGCTTTATCAATTATCATTATGATTTTAACACACAATTATTTTTTTTTTTCTAGTCATCAATTTAATTACCCCTTACACAGTAAAGAGAGGATTTATACCAGTCCATTTGATCATTCTCTATGACAGCAGTATTCAACAAATGACAAGCTGCACATTTATTCAATAAACCTCACTAAATTTTATTTCTAACACAATGTTGCTGTAAGCCGACTCGCCACCTCTCTGAAACTGTCTAATTAAAACTACATCCACCATGAAAGATGGTTTATTGCAGGACTATTGCATAAATGTACATAATAAACTTCTGAGTGTACAAGCAGTGGAAAATGTTCAGTTTGAACAGGTGAACTGTTAAATATTTGTTGACGCGTAAAAATAGCCGGTGTTTAAGCCAAGTCAAGGTAAAGCTGTGTGTGCAAAGCAAACTGTAATCTGGTTGGCAACATTTTTACCAAGATGCAAAATTTGAAATTAGATTAGATTAGATTAGATTAGATTAGATTAGATTAGATTAGATTAGATTAGATTAGATTAGATTAGACTAGATTAGAAATAAAAGCGCTTCAACAGATACGATTCTTCACAGTCTACTGTAACATGCATCACTCCCAGACCACATTCACATGGTGCACAAAAATGAAGCACGAGTTAATTAAATAGCATTTAAAAAAACAGATCAATACAACACTTGCTGAAGAAATGGTGTGGTTTTTGCATGTTGTTATGCTGATTGAAGATATAACAATAATTACATACTAAGAATGTACTGGTTTGCTTAAAGATAGTAGAATGACCTCAAAATTCAGGTTTTGCTGGTTCAAGTGGTTCCTGGAGGGACATTTCCTCATAACTTTAAAACCCATCACTCCATTGTGTGAGAGGAGTTGTCTGTGAGCTGAAACGTTTCACTAGTTAAGCGGCTGAAAAATGCAAAAAAAAAAAAAAAAAGCAAATGAATAAACATTTAAAAGACAACCCCTGATCGTTAATGTGATTGCTGCCTAAAAAACAGTAACACAGAAATATCCACTCCACTGCGTTCTGGCATCTTCAAAGCATTTTATTCTTTAAATTAAATATCCAATATCACAGGGAGAAATCAGGTAATACGCATGTTGAGGAAATGCAGCTAAACCAACTCTCTGTCAGGTTGTGGAGGGTTTTTTTTTTTGCTTTAAATCCGACACACTGGTTTTATACATCAGGGCGATGGAGAGGACTCCATGCTGCTGCACTCTGGCTTCACTGGTGGCTTTGGCCATCTTCCTCTTCTTTCCCATGAGGTCTTGGTGTGAAGGAGCCACCTTCAAATCCCTGACACAGGTACTGTATGGCTCACATGATACTTGCAGTGTCTTGATTGCGTACACTGATGTTTCAAGGCCTGATCCACAAGCTCATCACATCATGTCTTTCAGGCTAATACAGAGTGCTGTGTTAATGCGGACACTGAGTTGAAGAGGTCCGATGACATCGCTTACGACAGCTTTGTGAGTCTAATGGGAAGGAGAAGTGCCGCTCAACCAAACAGTGAGTTACTATAAGCCTCCATAAGACTTAAACATAAGACAGGAACTCAAACATGTCCGTTTTTTTTAGGTCACACAAATGCCCCAGTGTCGAGAAAAAGTAAGTGTCAAGTAGAAATGATGACAAATAAGTATCCAACCAATAGACTGATGACATATGAATAAATGCTCTGTTCATCTTCTGCAGGACACATCAACCGTATCCTCAATGATATGTTGTGGCGGGGGACAAGTGAGTGACAGTGAAGCCAGCACATGCAGCCAATTGTACACAATAAATCCACTGATTTATTTTACAGCATTTCACTGTGCCAACTCTCCTGTGACCGTTTAACTGCGCAAATGTATCATTAGCACACACATGAATTACATCCGCACTAAATATGTATACTGCCATTTACAAATCTGAGGAGCCACTTGTAGCTCTTGAGGTTTTACCTTCCAGTTATGGTACAGTCTAGTTGTTTCTCTCGTTTTTAGAATGATTGCTTTTCACCTTTTTGGAGGTGAGGAGCGGTGTATGTACTGCACATGACCTTAGCCTGAAACAATATTCCCTTTTTGAAAAATCGCTCATCACGAGTTGACTTTTTATCTTTGGAACAGGGAAGGCACGTCTGTGTACCAGCGGATAACACATCAGTCCTCAGGTGACAAGGTAAAAAAAAAAACTTGAACCCTGATCGTCATTAAAATCAAAGAAAAATGTTTGTTGGGACATCTTTTGTAAAAACCTTGTCTCACTACTCAGGTTGCAATGGACGGTGACTTTTCCAGTTTCTCACAATGCTGAAGACAAAAATGCTGAAAACAGCGCTTGAATCCACATGTGTAAAAGTTGTTTAACCTTCAGAGGTGACAGAAGGTACAATAAATGTGTTTTTGCTTCTTTTTTTTTTTACTGCCACTTGACAATGTTTGGACATGAATAGGTAAACACGGGCAAAACAAGATGTACAATAAAATATGCATTTATTTATAGTGATTAAAGTACCATTCACAGAAAACAATCCTGCACACTGATCACGTGCCCAAAGGTACATAAAATAAAGACAAGTCACACACACTGAAGTACTCATATAAACACAATTTAAATATAAATACAATGCTGTACAATTTTCCCTTCAATTTATCTGAATGTTGAAGACGATTGTCAAAGATTGTGTTGTACCAAAGTTATCAATGAGTTATTTTGGCCAGCAGAAATAACTAACTTTATTTTTGTTATTTCACTTGAAAACAAAAATTGTGGTTGATTTGGTTTAAACTGGAATTGGATTTGGTTTAAAATGGAATTTCATTTTATAAAAAATGAATCGTGCTCTGTGCTCATGTACTGAAGACATGTAAATATAAACATTTACGAAAGGCATTCTGATAGGTTTTAATGAAATGGATACATTTATTTAACCTTGAGGGAAATTAAAAGGTTTTAGTGGTTAAAAGAAAAATTGCAATTCAAACACTCATAAATGCATTTAATTTTCACATAAAACAGAATCTTGCCACATTCCTGAAGTCATTTTAGTACTTGGTGTTTACTGTATTTTCTATAACACTGATGAATGTTTGGCTACCAAAAAAACCCCCAAAAACTATATGGATCCTTTTAAGTATATGCAAGGTACTAACCACAACTAAAGCTCTGGCCCGCACAGTATTTAGAAAATACACAATACTGCTGAATTTACATCTGAATGAAAGAATCTTATTCAGTTGTTTACTGGCCAAAGGCCATTCTCATTACATTGAAAGGATTCACAAGACTCCCTCTGAAAGTATCACTGTTCGCATGGTACCATCACAGTGCAAAGTCAACTGTGTTCAACTGCTGGCTCATACAATCTTGATTTACAAGGCACAAGCTACTTAGTCCGTTGGGAAAGTAAACAGGGATATTAGGTATCCAGGGATGAGCACTGGAAGAACAAATAGAAAACCATGTGCCATTGATGGGTAGAAAATGTATTTGACAAACAAGGGCTGTACTGTCTTGTTTCATTGTTTTGGGCGATGGCTCATAATTATCTGTCATCAGTCTGGACTCATTCCAGGGGAAATCTTTGGCTCAACTATATTAATTCAACCATCTGGACTTTCTTTTTAAAGCCTTTTGACCATTTGACCAAAACATTTCTCTGTTTTCAGATTCTATGTGAAATTAAATTGATTAATGTTTTATAGCCATTGGACAGTACTGTAAAACAAGCCATGTTATTTATTAAACATATTTTCCACTAATTGCTGACATCTTTAAACTAGGGATGGGGCTGAGCCGATCCAGTATCGGTATCGGGTTCCGATACCGACGTAATTCACGGATCAGAAATCCGATCCGATCTGTGCTTTAACGTTGTCTGCTGAAATTACTCTGCAAGTGATTCCTGCCGGCTCGTCTGCTAGCTGGCTGCAAACTGTGGAACAGATTTCTTGAACGGAGGCGAGACACAGAGGTGAGACACGCGTCAGTTCCGGAAAACCGTTCCGGAAAACCGTTCCGGAAAACCGTTCCGCAATTTAAAGCCAGGCAGCTAACAGGTTAGCATTTAGCAGCACCGGACTAGTGAACTTTTCCACACAATATGTCCGCTGTTTGGAAATATTTTACAGTCTCATCGCCGCAGAACAAGACAGAAATAATAGAGCAGTGTTAAATTCTGTTTTATTCCAAGCTGAAATGCTATAGCATGACGTGTACGGTTTTAACTTCCCTTTAATAAAATCATACGTTCTCGTTAATCGAAATTGCCATTTTGATTCTCAAAGAATAAATTGTGCAGCCCTAAAATGATAATGACAATATTAAAGCAAACAGAGCTCTGATATTGGAATAGTATCGGTATTGGCCGATATCCAAATTCAGGTACGGGGATTGGATCGGAAGTGAAAAAATAAGGATCGCCGCAACCCTACTTTAAACCACACAAAGGAGAGAAAGAAGTCAACCTAAACCTAAAACAAATTCCATGCGTCATAAACCGTATATATGCTGGGTACACTAATTAACAGTCATTCCCTCCCAAGAGCCCTTAACCCCCCACATTAAATTTTTTAAAAAAAGAATCTGATTAATTTCAATAAAATATAAGAGTTTCTTCAATAAATTAATACATAAATAAAACATGACTTCCATAATGTCACTGCAACATGAAAACAAATAGAACAGATCTGCTTCTGAAGAACAATAGGCTGGCATCTTGTCCAGGGTGTACCCTGCGTCTCAGCCAATGTCGGCTAGACTTTTCTCCAGCTTCCCCCGTGACCAGCTGTAGATAATGATTAAATGAATATACTGTGTATTTTTACCTTACATCTGTTACACGTGTAACAGAAAACTTAAGGATAAAGCCTGAATCAAGTCTCGGAGTTTGACAAACTAACACAGGAAAATGGTTAATCACAGTAATCTTAAAACAAATACTACCATTATCCATGAGCAGGATTACATTTCCAAGTAAAATCACACGGTTCAATTTGATTAATTGCTTCACGATTCAAATCTTGGTAACGGATTTGTTCACAAAACAGGGTCTCATCAGCAGGCACATAGTTTTCTACATGTGAATTATTATTGAACAACTTCATCATATCAACATAAAGAGAACAGCAGATCAGGCTGTGGTATTGCAGATGTCAAAGAAAGGTAAAAGAGAAAGCACAAGAGAATAATACCTGGTTGGTTTGGACAGAAAAGGTGCCATTGTTACTTTTCAAATGAACACAGCCTACAGAAAGCTGTTCTTACCTTCTAAGGAAAACGGTTGTAAAAACCTTACAGACCTAAAAACAAGGGCAAAGGTCATAAAAAGCCTGTCTTGCAGTCGCAGTTAAAATTAGCAGCCGTCCTTCAGCTCAAGGAAAACTCAAGCAATGCACTCGTTTGTGGTGAAACTTCAGATCAAAGTGGACTTTTTTCCAACTTTTCTAGAAATATGAGCCAAGATTAACATTATTAAAATTAAAAAACACTTTACCCTTCTTCCTAATGACAATGTTCCCTTCACAAACCCATGCAGTCCTACTGTTGTTTGTCCACTAGTGCTACTGCAGGGTCTTTACCAGATGCAGGAAGTGGAAGTGGATCCTGTTTCTTGTCAGTCTCTTGCCCTTTCACCTGAGAAATCTGTTCTTTCTGTTCTTCTGCAGTGTCTGAGGATCCTGACAGCTCGATACTGAGGCCCGCTGGGGCTGGTGGCTGGTAACGGTATCTGTAGCCAAAGGCACGCAGGTGATACGTGTAGTACTCCATTAAATACATGTGAAGACCATCTATATAGTGGAAAGACACAGACAAATCTGAGCAGCAGTTGGCACCCTGAAAAGAAAAAAAACACAGTAAGTGATTCTGCAACATTATAAGAAATTTAAGTGTCTCTAGTGTACACAAAAATTAAGACAATATGGTATCTGAGTTGATTTGATTTGTGTGCGACAGATAATCGTCATCTAATTAAATAGATTACTGGATATTTTTATGTGCTGTAAAATAAAACGAATGATTAAAATAGTAGTCTCAGATAAACAAGGTGCAACCAAGTTTAAGCATCAAAAATTATTCAAGTGCAAAATCTCCTGTACATGTTAACAGCAACAGTAGACAGAGAATATACAAAAGTAAAGCAGCCTACTTTACAACGTTTGCTGACGTGGAATTTCCATAGATATCTAAATATCTATATCTAACATGAATCAAGTTAAATGTTACTTGACAATTTTCTCTTTAAGTTAACAGGGTTTCCCACACACCAGGTAGCGAGTGGGTGTGACAGGGGTGTGGTCCGGGTTGGTGGGCACCTCCCCACCCCCACCCTCTTGGGTACCTGTCTTTTAAGTTTCATGTTGAGATATACTCACCAAAACTGAAGTTAAAGTTTAATTTTAATTTTTACTTTATTTTTTGCCTACTGTAGTGGCAATCTTTAGATTCTGTGACATTCAAGGAATCAATTGCAAAAAATGGCTAAAGCTGGAGGTTTTTATTTCAAATACTGACCTCAACAAATGAAAATAAATAGTATAATATAGTAATTTGAATAAAATAAAAATAAAATAAATTAAGTACTACTATTGTTAGATGTAAGAAACTACTAAAGGTAACTAACTAAGAACACCTAATTCTACGTGGCTTCCTGAAAAATAACTCAAGTGCCCTATCATAGAGGGACTTCATTGGGTTCAGGACCATTTATGGAAATATAAATAAATAAACAGGCCACGAGCATTGTGCGTGGAGAGGAGGAGCAGGCGAATCAGCTGTCAGTATGTGTGCAAGTATCAGTGATGTGCCTGTTGATGCACATTGAGCAGTTGTAAGTCACCAATAAAGCTAATAAAGATGTTTCTAAAATAAGTGGTTGGCAGGCAGACTGGGTACATTATTTGAATATTAATACTTGCGGACCCAGTCACTGTTTGTGCGCTTGCGCGCAGCTTAAATGGAACACTGCTTGCGCACAATCCTCTCTCTCTCTCTCTCTCTGTTTGTGAATCTGTGGCGCTTGGAGTTGAATGTGTGGTGCTGCGTCACACAAACACCGTGAAGTTCCTGTCAGACGGTAATCAATCAGCACTTGTGCTACACTAGCTGTGACTAACCAACCAGTCATGACCAGTTCCTGCCAGGGATTAAAGGTTATCTTGGTGGTGACAAACAGGTTTCACAAAAAAAAGTGTCAAGGAGACATCCAAAACTCTTTACTTTATGCTCTTAACAGATACTGCTGAAGCTGCTTCGCTTACCTCCGAGATGGGATAGTAGCAGTAGCTCCAGTACCAGAAGGTCTTGGGGAACTTGGTTGTAAGGTGCTGCTCAGGGACAAAGGGGTGAAATGTCTCCCTGTGCAAAGTGTCTCTGGAGTCTCCTGCCAGCACCCCAACTTTCTCCATGCACTGCCCCAATGCCAGGTCTTCTATAGAGGTAGTGTGAGTGCACTGTTTGGTTTTAAAACCTTCTACAAATCTCCGTAGAGCTTCTTTACTCAGCACATAACCTGCTCCACCACTCATATACCCCTGCTTGGTGTAGGGCTTGAATCTTCGGCCAAAGTAAATTGGCTCATTTGGGGTGTGGTTCGCAAGAACCCACCTCAAGTTGTCCACTATTACATAGGTGTCATCGTCTGCCTTTAGGAACCAATCTGCCTCATGGCCGTGATGCTCATAGACATAGTGGAAGGCTCGGATTGTTTTCCAGTACAGCTGATCCCGACCCTCTGCTGTGCCTAAACCTACAGTGGGGAAGTCGGGGTCATTCACGGAGCTCATGAAGACCAAAATATTGCAGTGACGACTCCACGTGGACTTAACATGCCGAGCCTTTACTTCCAGGGTTTTGGGTGAAGTCATCACCCAGCAAAGAATGCGCACCTTTTTGTACAACGCATCAGCAATGCCGCTCTCCTCATCTGTTAAAGAGATATAAAGATTAACATCATATTTACTCTGCAAACTCTCCCTTGTAGAAAAATGAATGCAAAGCATGTGATCAAAATAAAATAAATCATCTTTCAAAAATAAAAAATGAATACAGACTATGTGTGTGTGTGTTCATTTCATCCTATGAGCAGTGTTGTTTCAATGTTACAGTCGGACGTGGAGCTTTGACACCTGTCACATGCACACTGTCCCGACTGTCCACACTGGTTACAAGTTTTCATTTGATCTTCTAAGGCAACAATTTGGACCTAATATGATGTTGTTTAGTATGCTATAATTTATCTTGTAATCCAATGTAAAGTGACGTAGTGTTGTGTACATGGCGGTAATGCAGCAATAAACTGAAATGAAGAAAAGAAAAAAGGAGGCGGTTTAGTAGAAATGTGGCTGCGTTTTCCCTTCAATAACGATTTAGATTATTGTACTGTACTGTTGTACTGTATTGTATTGAACATCTGTTGGACTGTCACGAGCCGTACCTGTGAGATGAGGGTGCTTCAGGTTGAAAAGAGCGGACCGTTCCTTCTTCCATACCTTCCCCTCATTCTCCAGCTGTTGCCGGCGCTCGTGTTTGCCAAAGCTGTTGGCAGGAGAAACTGTCAAAGTACTCGCAAACCACACCTGGCGCAGAAACACGTACAGGCTGAAGCCTCCAACCACAAAGCCCGCATAGAAGAAGAATCGGGATCCGGGGGTCTTCATGCTGGAGCAGTCGCTTCACTGTCACTCGTTCAGCTCGGCAGGTGCTGAATGAGAGGAAACGTGGAAACCACACACACAAGCTCTCACGTCACGTGCGCCTTGAGAAAACACTGAGAACTTCCAAGTCCTGTCTCTGCCCACTAGCGACAGTAACGCAGCGCCTCGGTGTCGACTCGCACTGTTACTCCCCTTAAAGGTGTGGTTTTACCAGAGCCACCGCCAAGAATTTTGGTTGCTGCCCCCCCCCCCCCCCCCCCCCCCCCCCCGGGCAGAGAGTATATAGATATCCTCCTATTTTTTGGGGGCCCCTGGAATCGTCCTAACACCCCCCCTTGCACGGCGCCCCTGGGTTTTACTCACCAACAGCATCGCAGGCACCAGCAGCTTTATCATTCGGGGAGCTACGCTGTTTCTTCAAAACCGTAAACTTTGATGCGCAATCGCTAATCCAGTTGGAAACGGTTTCTTTCTTCTTTCTTTTTTTTTTTTAGCTTAACGGTAACTTGGCTCAACTAGCCTGTTGCTAGCAGCTATCGTGGTACAACAGCGACCTAGCAAACCAAGATGCCATCTGAAATACCTCCCCCGGAGGACAAATAGCGGATATTGACGTGAGACGTCAGTGGCCCGCGATGTAGTTGTTGGGCAGCGGTCTTTTGCTAACTGGCTCCATTATATCAGCGACACTGCTAACGTTTACTTAGGGTGCTGAGTTAGCGAGGGTCTTCTCAGTTACGAAGTTTCCTTCGTCAGTTGCCTACACGGCACGGGCGTCGACTGGCGTAGGTCCAGCAGTTACATTTACAAAACCACAAAGACTTGGCATGGCCTCGAGAAATGATAATCACATTTGTACTGACAACATCTAACTTGTGTGTCTGCAGACCTCCAAATGAGGGGCTACTTCCGCTCTGACGTTTCAAAGTAAGAGTGCAGCGCTTGCACACCAGACACGTGTACACCTCCAGCAGAGATATTTGCAAGGTAAAGTGCCAATTAGACCAAAAATAAATAATGCAATTCTTGAATAATAAACAGTGACACATTCTTTTTTTTTTAATTCTTCATAATTAAAAGGTGTGTCATTGTCTTTTTTTGCAGACTTCTGGGGGTCCGGAACATACAGTACTTTTACCTGTAAAATTGTATTTTTACTAGAAAAAAGTGTTTGTGTAGCTTAGAGATCAGCGCAGAATTTTCCCTTTCAAGCTGCATGTTGTTGCTAAAACCTTTTTCAGGTACCTCAGCAGGCTGTTGTGTTTTGCCTGGCTTTACAGAGCATGCTGCATAACCAGTGTCATGTATGTGCTTATTAACAGGCTGAGTCACAGGCTGGTAAAAATGAGCCAGTTGAGCCAGCGTTAAGCCTAAAGACTTTGTGATCACAGGCCCTAGATCAAGCAAGCAATTAAAATGTGGACAATCAAGTCTTGTGAGGACAAATTCAAACACGATTTCACACCCACAAATGCCCACAAACATTTCCTTTTTCTTCTCACTCATGTCCAATCAGTAACCGCTGGACACTGACATATTTGGGGAAAATGCCTTAGTTCTATGTCTGAAAAAGTCTGTATTAGACTGTCCAAGGAGTAATTAAGTTACAACATTGCACTGTCACAAATGTAAACACATTTACTCAGGCAACTGAAGTCTTGTTTATGCTAATGAACAACAAATGAATTAAAAAGACATATTCACACAAAATTATGTACATGCTGAGCTACAAATAGCCACAATTATTCACAAACTGTACACAACTTAAGAATCCAATCCATAGAAAAGTCTTGTGTGGATTCATTGTTTTGGTAGACTTAGCTTAGCTTACTTTGATTTGTTTTGCTAAATTAATTACACAGGCAAATTCAACACAGGCAAGATCTTGTCAGGAACAAAACCAAAAAACTAGTTTAAATGGGTTTTCCTAAATTCCTTTAGGAGTTTTCCTCCCTTTAATCATGAACTAAAATTAAATATTTAAGAACCTGACAAAAATAAAGTGCTACAGCCCTGTTTCTGTGTAGACTACAGTTCTGTTTGTTGACAACAACAACAAACACAGTGTGTCCAAAAGTTTTGAAATCAAGCAGGAACTGATGTTTGAAACAATTTTTACACTTTCCATTTTTAATCACAGTCTACTTAAGGACCCCGTGAACTGTCATGTCAACTAAACGTCATATATTCAGTGAACGTCACTGAAATATTCCTAAAAAGCTAAATGTGGTACTTCACTTGGCTATTTGAGCTTCTATCAAAACAGAATCCCATCAAAAGGGGAAAATGCATAACTCAATTTTGCTGCATAAGCACAGCTGACAAATTGCAGTTTGATTGTGCAACATATAAATGGTGCCTGCTGAAGACACATATTATCTAGTCAAAACAGAGGGACTTTTCAGAGTGTGAAAACATGTGCATTGATTATGTGCTAGGTGCCAGCAATAACTCGATCCTGAAGGCTCTTGTTTTGAATATGTCGTAGCACTTCACAGTCCACCTCACTTCTGGTTTCCGCAGTTCAATGTCACAAAAGGTGTGCCAAATAAACTGAAGAAGCTCATATGTCCACGTCATCTGAATCAGAGGTGCTGGATGATTGGGATTCCTTCTGGGACTCTCCCCACACAAACCGATAGTTGTTCTCCAACTCCTGCTGCCTCTTTTGCTCCTTATAAACCTCTTCTGTGCCTCCAGTCTAGGGATGAAAACAATGTGTGCTTTAAGAAATGTTATTCAATAAGGCTAGGTGACTGATTTTTCTCCACTCTTAAACTCTTAATTGGAACACATGCACCAAATCATATTATCAGTGTAGTATTAGCTGTTTTGTCTCAGACAAAGTTTTCAAGAATTTACTAAATTGTAAGATTTGAGGCAAATTAAGATGCTCATTTAGACAACATGCAGACAGCTTTCATTTTGGTTTCTATGCGTCAGTTTACTACTGTGGCTTCATCAGCCCACTGTGGCTGTGTGAAACAAATGGGACAATGAAGGGAAAAAAGACACTGGCATCACATTTCTGCAACCTAGTTTAGCAGGTGGTGTATTACTGACACATTAGTTTTTATTCTGCTTAAAGTTGGGATAGTATTTGTCAACTCCTTGTTAGTAAGAAATTATTTTATTGTTGGAACACTGAGTAATCTCATTTTAGTTAGGGTTAGATTTAGTTCTTCCTAATCTTTTCACTTCTACTCAAAATGTACTTTTGTTAAACAATATTTAATTAATCATTACTAATTAGTCATTAGACATTACTGTGTGTGGTAGCCTAACGGTTAGAGCGTTTTTCTTGAGGCCGAGAGGGCTGGGGTTCAAATCCTGCTCTCGGCACCACCCTAGGCCCTTGAGTAAGGCGCTTAACCCCAATTACTCCCCAGGTGTCTTGTAATGTATGTACTGCTCACATATCTGTGTGATGGTTTAAAGGCAGAGTCCAAATTTCGTTGTATAGTGTACTGTATAAGTGTACTGTGATAATTACAAGTAAAGCTTTCTCTCTCTCTCATTACATGGTGTGGCCCAATAAGTATTTGCACTGATCTCCTTAAAAGGGCAGGGCCAGGACTTTTTATCACCTTGCTTTAGTTACCTTGTCTCACATTGGAATATACTTTTAAATATTTCAGTTTCTCAGAAAATAATGTACAGCTCTTTGTGTAAACAAATGTTGAGACTGAGACTTTTTTCAGAAGAGAAAGAACCACAGGTGTTGGATTGTTTGTGCAATTTGCATTGACATCACGGAAGTTTACATAGTGGTACACTGCATTACTCAGCCCAACAAGGATCTAAACTGAATCAACAGACACAGCCAATACTTAACTTACCAGAAGATTTATGAGGAGCTCCCTAAACGACTTTGTATCTTCTTCGGTCAGCCACTGATCACCTGCCTCCTCTGCACTCTTTCTTGTCAAAATCTTAACCTCAATTTTACCTAAAGAAAGGAAAGATAAACAGGAGAAGGGCAGATTAATTAAAATCATGTACTTTCAAACAGCTGTAAATTTATAAAAATGTATCAAATATTAAAACATCAAATAGTTAATAATGAATAATGGTAGAGACAACACAGCTGATGAACTAGAAAGAACACATGTGGTTGACACACCTTTCCTTTTTGTATGATTTAAGCCACAGCAAACTGCAAACACTGCCTGGTCAGGCTAACTCTGTCACCAGTTACCATTGCAACTTTTATTACCATGGCCATGACGCTTGGTGAAAGAAACTAAAACTAATTTATGGGGGTCCTGATCAAAGTGGAACTGCAAGTAACAAACATGTTTCACGCAGCATCAAAAGTGTGGGAAAGCCTTTATACTTACTAGCATTATATTTACATCTCTTGAAAATCTAGACCGAGTGTTGTGGTTGTGTAGGTTTCAAAACAGATGAGAAGGAACATACAGAACTGTATGTTTAACAGATGAAAAGGAGAAAAGGCCGTGAGTGTTTTGGGCGCCCCCCTTTCATACCTTCGGCTTTCAGTCCTGCTTTCTCTAGCTGTTCTTTAACCACGTCCTTTATGTGCTGCCACTGGGGGTCTCCTTCGCCCATCTCCTGAACTTTGACCTCACCATCAGGGCTGTGGCCCGTCTTATACTTAGTAATTTTGATCTTAACATGGTCGTCAGCCGCTTGGTCTGAGGTGACGAGACAAGAGAGTCATTACAGTCCATTACATCTGTGTCAAAGATCTGAATAACTCAACTAAGTGATTTCACTTATTTCAATTTTGACTTTTGAATTTCTAAAAATTACTGCCAGATACACCAAAGGCAGCAGAGAAAAGTCCACTAACCAGAGAAGTTTAGTATTTTTTTGCATCAAATTAAGTCAGTGTGTGAAGATTCCTCAAAAAACATCTACTGTTATGAATGAAATATGAAGATGATGGAGGTAGACACAGAGTAACCGCTGAGGGGAAGGCTGCCTGTTTACCTGGCTGCTTTGGAGCCAGACTGGGGCTGCCCCTGGTCGGGTCATTGGTTCTTTGACCACCTGGTATTTGCTGCTCTTGGTCCTGGATGTTTTTCTCCTCCAAATGATCAAGTAGCTTGTCTAGTGTTGTCTTTAGTGTCTGTGTTGCTTGAGAATGATCAAACTCCCCTTTCAGACCCTCAGTCTCCAATTCCTGTTGGGCCTACAATATAGATTCCAATCATATCAAAACACCACATTATATGTAAGATCTGCCTATAAGATTTTTGTAGATATGATTTCCACAAACCATTCTTTATGCTAAAATTGTATGTTAATATTGTATGTGCCGTGAAACCTCATTTATAATGTTGTCAAACTCCTTCTGCATGTCCTCCTTGATGTCCTCAATCTTTTCAGAAGGCACAGAGAGGTCAGCAATCTCTTCCTCAAAGTCCTGCAACAAGTGTTCATTTTCCTCTTCCTCGCTAAGCTTCTCTGTCACTCTGTCGCTTGCTGGATTCTCTTGTCGATCTTTGACTTGGTTTTGTGCTTTCTAGATAAAAAAAATGCCACATTGAACTGTAAAACACTGCAAAAAAAGAATTACATTAGACTGTGCTGAATACTGACCTTTCTGTTACTCTCTTTGAGATGCTGGACAAATTTCATCAGGTCTGCCGGGTCAGTGATGATTTTAAAGTTGAATTTTTCTACTAAAAAACATTTATTTTAGACAAAGTCTAACACTAACAAAATAGCACACAAAATAAATGCATGCCTAAGCATCATATAGAAAAAGTACAAGTTTAAGAAACTTTACTGGAATTTAACAAAATTCAAAAGCATAACTGCAACAATATAAAAGACCCTGTGGTTCTACTCATGTTGTGTGATGCTCTCTTAAGCTAGGCATTGTATTTGTGTGCTTTGCCTCGATCATCCTTGTGTGTGTTTGTGTACATTGGAAAAGGTGTTTTGCATTACCTTCATCTATATCTTCAGTGACTCTCTTGTCTGTGAGTGAGTTATAGTCATCATCCACATCCTTTGAAGGAAAAAAAATCTGGTTAATATGACAAGGGACATCACCATCTGGTGGTCAAATGAATTCTGACAAGAGAGAAACCTTGACTCAAACACTTCACTTTGCCCAATGTAAAGAAACAACTTTGTTATTAATATATGCACAATCCTCTGATTAATTTTTAAAAATAATGATAATACATACAAATCTTGACTTTAGTAACTACAACAAATAGCAATGCTTTATAAAATTAGTTAACTAAGATCAGGAGATTAATTAAAATTTTCTCGGTTATCATGACATAAAAATACACCTGTCAAAATATGACACTGAAGTGTTTATTTTAGTTGATTTTGCAGATATGGACGTTTCTTAAGATGGGTAAGATCAGTAAGGCATAAAATATTTTTAGGTAAGACTGACACTGAGTCAAAGGTTTTTAGTGTTTCTTTACTTGAGAGACCTGTTGAGAAGCAGTTTTAGACCTCCCCGGGTTTGTTACACCCTCCCAGAAATCAGAATCTTCTGCCTCTTCTGACACCACATCTTCAGATACATCAGCAGCATCTGTTTCAAAAATCATGCACTTGTATCATACAAGGAAGATTTTGTCATCGTTATACACGTGGCATAATAAAGATTAATAACTCAGTGAATATATTAAGTATCTTCAGTAAAGTAAATTATTAATTGCACTGACCAATTACCACAACACTTTGACGGTAATTTCCCCAGTAATTGTACAGTAAATAATGCACCTTTTCTGTCTGGGAGTTCTGTGTTATCATCGGAGGCAGGTGATGACTCTTCTGTCGTTACTTTCACTGCTCCATCTGCCCCTTCATTACCAGCCAGCATCTCATCAAGACTCCTCAGCTCCTCTGAGATCTGCTCTACTTTACGCTTTGTGTCAGCTAGGAAGGAGAAGAGGAAAGAATGAAAGAAAGAGTGAAAAAGGTTTTAGTTCTTCTTTCCTATATCGAATCCTGCTCCAGGATCCGACATGAACAGGAAACAACATTAAATTATAAGGCAGGACGCTTTGCATAAGCTCTGTCACAGTAACTTTAATTTTGTCTACTCACAGACTTGGGCCTTGACATAATCCATGTACTGTTGGGCACTTAGCGCTGGCTGGCACACAATACCCTGGGGCTTGGTAGTGGATGGTGGCCGAAGGAATGGGTGCTGACAGGTGCGACTGGTATGAACTGTCAGCACATAGCGACACGACTGAGGCTCATCTACTCTGGCAATGTAGTCCCCTGAGCCTTCTTCACAAACAAACTGGAAATAATGAAAGTGAAACTTTACAATCATGTAGAGGACTTACCATTTTACAATAAAGAAACTTCAATCGGATTTCATATCTCAGTCAAAAGTAGAAAAATTGAAATCAAAATGAAACAAAACAAGAATAAACAGGCAAAACCACACAAGCAGTGTCAGATATAAAGGTCTCCGGAATTTAAATGCTCACCCGGACTTCCGTCTCTCTGGGATTTCCATTTAGGTCACACTTGGAGCCATTCACATAAGTCTGACTGTGGTAGCGCTTCAGCCTGTGCTGTTTGGAGGCCTGGGGGGTGGGGGTGGAGTAATTTTGTAATATTATTGAACCTGGAGCCTTTTGCTGCATCATCCATTAGTTTCATAGAGTGTTTCTCGTGTTTGTGCACATCTAATGATTCACAGATACTCATCATTATCAAAAGCTGGTAGTTGAAAGGTAGCTTGTACAATGCAATCCATTCTAATATGCATATATAGCATGCAAATAAATTGGAAAATGTCCAGATATCGGCCAAAAAAATCGGCAGCACACATCGGCCATCAGCTGACCCTCTAAACATCAGCATCGGCTATAGAAAAACCCTTATCGGTCGATCTCTACTTCTCACCACCGGCGGAGTAGCTGACTTTAGTAACTTCAGAGGTCAAAAACATTGAACAACAAGCCAGGTTCATACGCATACAACTGCAAGATTTAACTTATATTATCATGCAATTCCGTTTGTACGCATGTATATATGTAAGTGTCGGAAAGCTAAAATTCAACCAACCAACAAAGGCAACTTTACCTTTGCAGTTTCATTGTTCCAATCAAATTCAGATTCATAATAACCAAGAAACAGAATGTCGCCTTTGATTTCTGTGTCTGTGGGGAGAAGAACAACACCTGTCAATGACAGCTCATCTGTCAAACTAATGGTCATAAAATACACTAGTTGAAAACACAGTACCTTCAAGGTGGTACTGTCTGATATGCTGACCATGACAGAACTCATATGTCCACCAATCCTTTGTCTATGAAAAAATATGAGGAGTAAACATTTCACTTCATACTTTTTAATATAATCAGAAATATTATCATGTTGTTTACATGTGTACTTTCTTCTTCTTCTTCTTAAAAAATAAACAAAACAAATCACATTTTAATAAGAATATTAGTGCGAATTAAAATTTTTGAGAAAAAAATTCAACAGGGTCGATCTTTGTGCTTCTTGTCTCTTGGCCAGGTCCATTGTTATGAATAACAGCCACACTCGTTGTGGCTTTTGCCCATTAACTGCTTTTTACCCAAAAAATTGTATTAATTGAAAGTGGATTACGTTTTTATGATGGAATGGTCTTAAATTCAGGCGGGTTGAAAAATAGCTGGGTATTACATTTTAGCTTGTATCTCTCTTGCTGAGGTTTGACTGAGATGAGGATTTACAGTCAACACCATCTTCTGATGTGTCCTACATTATCCTACTTTAAAATCAGCATAGTGCAGTTACTACAGTTAGATACAGGACTGTGAGTACGCGAAAAAACAATATTTGTTAATGTAAATATAAAATCACTTCAGGCTCAGTGACTTCTTTAGTTTCTCAGGCACACTGCATTGAGCCTTGTTTTCTGTGTTTGTCATGTACCTGTATCCAAAGGGGATTAATGTGCACACTATTCACCTTTTGAAAAGTAGCAAATAAGCAAACATGGCTTGAATGATTTCAGGGATGCCTTAGAGGAATAAAGGTTTTAGTCAGTTTAATTTTAATCAGTGTACTGTAAACACATTTAGAGCTGGATCCTTGGATCTCACAGACAAGCAGATGCAGACCTACCTTCACAAGACATGGCGCGCTGTTCATTGGACTGAGCAGGTCTGGGATGTTTGGTCCAGTGTATCCTTGTGAGTCTGGCTCAGAGGCAGCATCCTGATGAAACCTGACAGCCTGGGCTGGAAGCCGACACTCATATAGCTGCTTATACTTACTGGACACCATCATAACCTCCTCTGTCTTTGTCTGGATGGAAAAACACAGACATAAAGTGACAATCCCGCATATTCACAGGAAAACAGTTCAGAGTTTCTCATTTATTAACTCATTTGCTTTTGCTAGCGTTGTTCATTATTGCTTACATATGACGTAAACTGCTAAGGGAGAGTAAGTAAACCGTGGTTGTATTGTGACAGCTGTCAGCTGCGGCTCATAAGGAGGTCACGTCAGTGTAACCCCGGCATAAATACGTCTACATGTAAATTCAGACTACTGTCCATTTTAACTTAAGTTGTATGCAACTAACATTCAAGCAGTAGGCAGGTCAATCTCTATCTGCGTTTCACAGTAGAATATTTGACGTTAGCTAATGATAGCCTACTCTCTAGCTAGCAAGATAACGGTTAGCTTCGCCAAACACAAGCTCTCGCTCACTCACCTGCCCGAGGATGACTGGGTCGGGAAGAATTTGAATGCCATATTTCATCTCATTCAGCTCTTCCAAATTCAAGAAAGCTGGGACACAGTGGGGACATATCAACAAGAAAACACACAGTCTCTTTAGCCAGCGAACCGAGGAGGCAGCCATGATGACTGTCTGTCTGATAGCAACAAAACAAGGAACGCCGGACATGCTAACAGCTGATTGGTCGACGTGCTGGTGCTGCTCTGTCATTCGTTAATTCTTGTGCCTGTCATCGGTTTGATTGATTTGTAGGTTTGTTGGTTTACTACACCTGTGTACTGTGCATGGGCGCGGTGACCTTCGTTATGCATACATGTCAGATGTCCAGCTCCGAGTAGCTATAAAACAAGCGCACCCACTGGGACGGCAACCCGCTTTACATGAGGCGTGTCAGTAGCCAATTTGTCCAAATACCCATGTGGGTTATTTTCCTATTGGGTAAAACCACTCTGAGATTCATGTTTGTGCAGTTATTTCAGTTAGAATTTGCAGTTAGAATTTCATAAATTGATGCCCAGTCATCACACAATATTTAACTGTAAACACGTGAACTGTAAATATGTGTGTGTGTGGGTGGGTGTGTGTGGGTGGGGGGGTATGCACATATTGACTACAACGCATAATATTACCTATATGGAAATAAAATCAGACTGAACAGTTACACATGCATTCGCGACACACACACACGCGCACGCACACAGAATTGCGCACACACCGGGCGCTCACTGCTTGATCAGCTGTGCGATTCGAATATAAGTAAAGTGAATTTTGACAAACATCAGATCACCCAGTGTTCACATGTTGTCATAGCATGACGAAGCCCAGTGGCTGAGCGAGCGGCGATGTGCTGAGGTGCGGCGCGCGCTCCGCTCCCCCGTGATGCTACTGATGCTGCTGATGGTGATGCTGCTGAGAGGGGAGCGTCCGTCCACTGCCTGCACTGCTGCGATGCCTGGCCGCCTCGGTTCTCTCCTGTCTGCCGCCTTCCTCCACATCTAATCTCCGAGGAACGCGTCGATTCGGATGGGCTGACCTCCATGCAGGCGGCGGGTGAAACGGCTTACAGTGTCCGTCTGTGTACTGAGGTGAGCCCCCGGTTTCCCGTGAAGCGACTGTAAGAAAATGGGCCTGTCGATCTGTCTCCAGCATGTTCTGCTGATGGACCCAATATGAGAAGAAACGAAAAGGCGCAGGAATGTTTGGGTCAAGGTGACTGTCGACGAAAATGGCTAAATGCAACGGATCTTTGTCTTAAGGATTATTATAGAAAGATACATCACGATTTTTTTTGGGGGGGGGGGAGGTCGGTTTTTTCACCTCCAGTCTCATTCCCCACACGGAAGGACAGCAGGCCTGTCCATCGCAGCTTATCAGCTCCATGCAGACGGGCGTTCCTGCTCGCTGGACGGCACAAATAAACGGTGCTTTGACATTGTCTCGAGTTTAAGGATGGTGCGGAGCGAGGGTGGGGTTAGTGTATGCCAGTTTAATAGTCCAGAACCCGAATGGCTCCAATTAAGGCAATAAAAGCCCACGATATGGTCAAATTCCTTAGTAGCATTGAGTCTGACATATTAGGATGAGAGGGTAAATCGACCTTTACACCTCAGTTTTTAATATTTGCATGTTGTCTAATGCAAGTTATATTGTTTGGAATGATACTGTGACTCCATTACATGAATGAGACTGTGGTCGAATTACAGGCTCAAGATCTTGAATTTCTTGTTAATGATCAAATCATCCCTTTTGGCACATCATTCTAGTAGCAGCTACATTTTCTGCAGGAAATGCACTTTAGTTTACAACCCCTCTCTGTCAGCTTTTAGAATGCGGTCCCTGAGGAAGACGCTGTTGCTTGCCATTCTGGCGTCTGTGGTGTTGGTACTGGCTCTGCTGCATTCATGGCCCACTCGGACCTACACCACTGTGGATGTGTGGCAGCGACCAGGGGCAACAGTGGAGAGACGTCTGGAGGAGAGGCTCCCAGAGCCAGACCACAGATTAGGCAACATTCCCTTTCATGTGCGGGACAGTGTGGCAAGGTGAGTGTTCACACCGCTTCAACCACTTTGTTTATCTTTCTGAATCATTATCACAGTGGACCTGTCCCAGTTAAACCTGATTTTCCTGTCGCAACTGTGCCTTTGTTAATCCATACAGTTTGTTGGCACGTAACAGTTGTGTATGCGAGGGTGAGAGTGGAGGAGTCAGCCTGCCCTTTGCCCAGCTCTTATTCCCACGAGTGGCAGCTCAGCCCTTGCACACTGCCTTTGACGACACCGAGCTGGAAGAAATAAAGAGGAGAAGGGCCAGAGAGTACAAAAGTTTCCAGAAGAGGTGGGCAGCATCATAACCCGGAGGTGTCAAATAACACAGCAAAACAGGATTTTTAAAGATATATTTTATCAGATGACAGACTTGGCTTCAGGTATCTGCAGATCATTACTCCAGCTTAGTCAGGAATCCAATCTTATATGTACTATTGGGCCTATTGTGTGTGGATCATGTCAATCAGGCATTGTTTTGAGAGAGTCAGTCACACTCACTGAAGTGTGAGCTGATCTGTTTACTGAAGGCGTTGCTGGTTGCCCTCAGGTCACAGACACCAGCAGATGTTCTCATTGTCGCAGAGGCCAACAATCCCTTACAGTATCCAACACAGGGGGTGGAGGTACGGCCCATGAAAACAATCATCATCCCAGGTAAGACTACATAGACAGAGGGTGACACAGAAGATTCATATAGACTGCTGTCCAACAGTTCTAAAATTCAAAGCAGGCAACTGCAGTTAAATGATCAACATGCTACTTATCATGATGTTTATTAATGCATGTAGCAGCATAGTCTAGGGAGCATTGTAAAAATGTTTTGCAGGGAAAAAAATTTAGTTCCATGTCCAATCTTTATAAAAGACATATTTATCCAATTATTCATTTGCAGGATTGGATTCATATACTATGTCTCATTTCTAGTTGCATCTAAGTCTGTCCATTTCTGTTATATACTTCCAGGCTTGGCCTTACACGATGTTCCCAGAGAGCATTACTCAGTAAGTATTTTACTATGTTTTCATATTTCATATCTCTCCTGGCTTTTTGTTTCACTCGCCTCCTCACCATATTCCTGCAGATAAACATCACTGCCACGCTGGGGACACTGAATGTGGCAGCAGAAGTGGATGGGGTGAAAATGAAAGGGGATGGAGAGATGCACATGACCCTGTCCAGCAGCCTCCTGCAGAACCTGAACCGGCAGCTGCAGTTTGTCACCTACACAAACACATTGTTCCATCCCAGCACAGCAGATACGGGTACGTTGTCAAGCAGACAGTAATGTTTGTTATTTTAAGTAACAGGAGAGTAAGTATGACGTAGCAGCCAGTCTTTATTAACTTAGCATGAGTTTAAACAGGGGAAAGCAGTTTGACCTTTTGTGAGTGAGCCTCAGTCACAGCCAATTACATCAATTAATTTCAATAGGTGGTTTTGGATGTGTCTTTATAGTGCAGTGTGAGACGGAGGGGCATCGAGCGGTCTTCAGTATCAAAATCCGTCATGGAGTAACACCAAAACTGTACAACACTGGATCCAAAGGAGGTAAAACACAATACCAGCACAACAAAGGACAGTGTCCATAGACAAGGTCACACACCATGCTGTTTCTTAAAATCTGGTTTTAGCACATTGCTGGCTTTTGAAAGGACAAAAAGTAGCCTTTTCTTGTATTTGTTGTTTGATCATTTCCTTTTTTTTCTCTGTTTGTTGTTTGATCTTTCCTTTTTCTCAGACTACAATGTCAGTGCTCTCGTTACCATAGCCACAAAGACTTTCCTGCGTTATGATAAGCTCCAAGATCTTATAGACAGCATCAGAAGATACTATCCCACTGTCACCATAGTAATCGCCGATGACAGCGAAAATCCCAAAACCATCTCTGGGCCTTACATCGAACACTACATCATGCCTTTTGGAAAGGTAAGCGGACACAAGACATTCTGTCATCTTCTGTTTTCACATCTCTGCTGCGGCTGTCGATGCTCTGTGGAGCTAAATGTCAGTGTCACTTGCCGTAGGGTTGGTTCGCGGGACGGAACCTGGCCGTTTCCCAGGTGACCACAAAGTACGTGCTGTGGGTGGATGACGACTTCATCTTCACAGCCAACACAAAGGTGGAGAAGCTTGTGGATGTCTTGGAGAGGACGACTCTGGACCTGGTGAGGGACTGACACACAATCGGCTGTTCTCATAGCGCTTACAGACTGTAAGAGTCTGGTGTTGTTACAGAGGTTTCATATCAACATGCGTCTGTATTTGTGTTTTTGAGGTTGGCGGTGCAGTGCGGGAGGCCACAGGCTATACTGCCACCTATAGACAGACCATCTCCATTGAGCCAGGGGAGGAAGATGGTGACTGTTTACACATGAGGAGAGGATTTCATCACATCGTCCAAGGTTTCCCCAACTGTGTTGTCACTGACGGCGTCATCAACTTCTTTCTGGCTCGCACCGACAAAGTCCAGCAGGTCGGCTTTGACCCACGTCTCGCACGGGTAGCTCACCTGGGTGAGTAAACAAGTTTTTATATTGAGCCACAGTAAAGACTGGGTTGGTCATATGAATGATTAGCGCAGTAAATAGTGCAAAGGTTTGCAGCACCGTCTTAGCAAAGAAAACTGATAACAAAGCAAGAGCTGCGTCCTAATGCCACTTCTTATATACTCACTCGAGTTTTACGTCATACATGACATTTTGACACATTTACAAAGAACATGTTGCCGTAGAATATGCAAAGAAACACAAAGACAACAAGAGAAAAGGAACTTATTCCATCAATATGATAATTTTGATTATCATCGCAACAAACTAAATTAAAGGGCCTAAGTGAAATCATTAGCCATGGCAACAGGACAAGATTCTAACCACTTCATAGTAAGTAATTTATACTAATTTAGAGAAAGTTATGCTATTAAGATCTTAAGTTAGTTATGAAGAAATTATCACATGGCACGACATCGAAAATTATATCGTCACTCCACTGCTTTTATCATACTATACACACAACATTAGGTTTATTTTAATTTAATGTAAGTTCAGTATACTAGCACCTCTTTTCTTCTGACTGGAACATGAAAAACATATATATCTAATATCATTTTTTTTAAAAACATACAATTTTTAAAATTAAAAACAATGATGTTTGGGTTGAATGAAATTTGAAAGAGTATTTCTAATGGCTGATCCACCAGGAAAATTTGAAAACTTTAAATTTAAAAAAAGGAGTTGATGTGTTGGAATTTCATCTGTTTTACAGAGTTTTTCATCGATGGCCTGGGATCTCTCCATGTTGGCTCTTGTGATGATGTCATTGTCAATCATGCAACCAAAATCAAACTTCCCTGGGTCACCCAGTCGGACAGTGACAAGACTTACGCCAAGTTTCGCTACCCGCCGGCATTCTCTGATGCCACACACACAAAAAATGGCCTCCTGTTCTTCAAGAACCGATTTCAGTGTTTGACTCATAATTAGTTAATAATGCTCCTCTCTTTACCTGAAGGTTCCTCTGCTCTTCCTGAGTTGCCAAAGACGTCCTCCTCCACAGCGTCCCATCAGATAAGATTGAAAACAAACTCTTTTGATTGCCTTTCCTTACACCCTGTATACTGTTTATTCTGAAAATATTGTTCTGTTTATGCAGTCCAATCACATAATCTTAATTATCTCAAGGTTATAAAGGGATTCTGCTCTGTATTTGTCAGGCTTTACATCCTGAAGTTGTTCAAACGTGGAGATAAAGTTTTTGGAAAACTGAACAGGTAGCATTTTGTCATCCATTATCCAAAAAAATTAAAAAAAAAATAAAACGACTGAGCCTGGTATAATGAGAGTAGGACACTTAACCACAAAGTGACAATCCAGTAGACACAGGGCGTGGGTGTGATTTTACCAATGCTACTTAAAAAAACATATTGACAACATTGAGTACCAATGTGACTGACGGGTTGTGCCAAAGGTATGGCAACTTCAGTTTTTTGTCCTGTCTACATTCCATTGTCTACCAACCAGAACCATGTTGTGTCTTTTGAGTCAAGCTCTTGGGACACATTAATTTGGTGCCACAACATATTAACTGGGTGTGGCCTTGTTTTTTTTTTTCTCCTTCCTCCTTTTGTCACTCAAGATGTTTGTCAAGGAAACCGAAAAGTCGAGGAACATCAATGTCCAGTGCACGCGGATGAATAACAGTGACCTTGAATGCTTCTCTACATGCTGCCTAGAAGGAAAGACGGATGAACCAAAGTGCATGTTTCTATACTGTCACAAAAAAGGAACGAGGATTTCAATTTATGATGTGTAATAAGTATTTGTATCCTGAAACACAGTATGAATAATCAGTGGGGAAAGTGTTTGTGTTGGACTGTGATGCACCAAGGTTTGAAAATCCTGTTTTTTATACTGACAGTTCCTGTGATACAGTCATGCCAGAAGTAATGACAGTGTTCTTTTATACCATGGCCTTTAGATGGCGCCTTTGTATCATGATATTATTTCCTAATAAGTTATATTAGTTATTTTTAACAGTCATTTGCTATTATCAAAGAGGTGTAGAGATTTATGAAAGGATTTTTTTAAAATCTTGAGAGTAGTATTTTAAAAATAACTTGTATGATGTTTTTGTCTGCCATGGTTTTTTGTTTTCCGTTGTGACACAATCTCTGAGAACAGTAAGAAACTATCCTCATCGGTGCAACCATTATCTAAAAAAGGATTTTGTGTAGTTGTGTGATCAAAACTGTGTCTCGTGTTAGTATTTGTAACTACTGACAGAGCCATCGTCTTTTGTTCGCTTGTTTGTTTGTTTTTGTTTTTTTTAAGAGTGATCCTTATTGTTAGGACAGAACTTTAACTTGCCTGCTTCACCCCAAAACACTATTGTGAGCCTTCATATCACAACATATTGAGCATTTTTTAAATTTTTGTCAAATTTTGACACATTAAAAGGTCTGTGGGAAAAACGAATTAGTATTGGTATATCATTATAATATTTCATAATGGTCATTATTTTTGACTAATGCCAAACAGTTTCTAAACGGAATCCAAGAGTACATGGTTGCAAGAAGCAAAGTAAAACAACTAATGTCTCAGACGTTGTACTGCTAGGTGACAAAACAATTTATAATATAATATATAATTATGTATAGTAATCTCACTTATGATACACCATATATTATGATGCAGTAGGGTGGATGTTTACGGGAGAGACGACTCAGTCTAGCATTATTAAATTAAAATACATATACAGGGGGTCCTCGAGTTACGACGGTCGCGAGTTACGTTGTTTTCGTGGTTACGACACATCTCCCGTGAACTTCCTTGTTTCGGCTTAAGAGGTTTGCCCCGTAAATACATACAGACTTCGCACGGGAACTAGTTGGTGAGCGCTCTCTCTGTCTCTCAGCGCGCCTGCCGGATCTCCAGCACCTCCACAGCACAGCTAGGCTACTCTGCCTTGTGTTTACTTATGTGGGGGGGGGGGGGGGGGGGGGGGGGGGGGGGGGGGGGGGACACAGGGACACAGATGGGTTCGGGGTCGTGGCGATACCGTAGGTTTATTCACAACACAGGGAATTGCTCATTACACTCGCAATATCAACCCCTACGGTGTGTCAAGAGGGACAAGAGGGACAAAAGGCAATTCGGTTACGACACATTCTCAGGAACGGATCTCCGTCGTAACTCGAGGACCCCCTGTATTTAACAAATATAAACAGGTCACAGTAACAGATCTGCATTTTTTTAGAGTGACCTTTATTTTTTTTGAGAAAAAGGATGAAGACAAACGTCTGAACAACAATTCATTCTGTCTATTTGGACCTGGCAAGTTGAAGCTTTAGTGACACAATATTGCATTATTTACATTTAAGATGACAGTGACATACGTATAAGCACCTCTGTTTTTGTCTCGTTTCTGTCTTGTTTTTGTCTTTGTGTGACAGAATGCAAAGACAAAACAACACAGATCCAAGTGACACTCCACAGTCACCTAGTGAATTCAAGGATAAAGCCAATTGTGGACAGAGTAAAGTGTAATTTGTCCCTTATGAAACATATCTAATACAAAAATATCCATCAAAGGAACTTTAATGTTAAGAAAGAAAGAAAGAAAGAAAGAAAGAAAGAAAGAAAGAAAGAAAGAAAGAAAGAAAGAAAGAAAGAAAGAAAGAAAGAAAGAAATGTATATGTAAACAAAATAAAGTGGAGAGTCTGTGGTAATCTATGTCACACATTTTCTCCTATATTATCAGAATGTGTGCATCGGTATATGCACTTAAAGCACTCACACTCAAATCGACACTAAAATCCACCTTGGTCTCCACGTAGTGGTATTTGAAAGGACCCTGGAAAGTAATTTGGGACATAATGTAAATATGCTGATGACTGGCTGACTACTGTACAGGAGCGAAACGATGCTGACCATGTTGAGGCACTCCCACTCAAGGAATGTAAAGTGAAGTCATCTGTCTTCACCGGATGTTACTATTTGCTCTCTGTGAGCTTGTCCAGGCTGTTTGATTGATGTGATGAATAAATCCTGCTCTCATCTTTGAGCATGGTCCCATGAAAATTAGCAGTCACACCCTACGAGAGACAAAATAAAAATTGAATGGAATAATATCACGTGGTGAGCACTAACGCCTCACACTAAGATGGTTTTCTGTAATTTTCTGTTTGGCCCTATGGGTTACACGGGTTGCTAGATTTCAAAGTTGCTATGTTACTATTTGCAGGAGATATGGAGCAACATGATCAGTCATTTGGACTTTTGTCTCTGGCCACCTGATGAATGATAGTCCAATATCCACTCTCCTCTTAGATCTGTTTGGTCTCCAACCGTGAGAAACAATTCTGTTCCTCTATGATCCCCAGCAACTGTGTCTTTCTGCCGACTGGCATGTGGAGTGGGTTTATTGATGTTTGCTACATTAAAAACTGAGAGTAAGGTGATACTTCTGAGAATGTTTTTAAGTGATAACTGGCACATTACACTTGGCTTTACAAATATGGAGTACCACAAAAATGCCTGTGTTCGTGCCCTTTGAATGGCAACATCAACCCACCAAATGGACAACATCAAATTGATGCTTTAACATGACTGGCATTGGATTTCACGATTGGAATAATGCTGATAGTCACAAGAAAATGTCCTGCTACTGAAAAACAGACAGTGAGTCAGACAAGTCTGACAAAGGCTTGAGGGCTGAGGGATCACCACTTGGACAAATTTTAGGTATACAGGAAACCTGTGCTACTACAGGATGGAAACGCTGCTGATCCAAAAACACAAAGACATAGACAGAGCACAAGAGTGACTTTGTGGACTCAGGCCAGATAAACCTGATTAATAAGAGCACTGCAATTGAACCATTTCCTCCTCATGGTGGAAGTCTGGGCGAAATAGATAAAAACAGCAGGTCAGTGGGTTTTTCATAAAGCAGGTGACTGAATGTCACTGGCTACAGTTTAGCTCGTCCAAGTTTTTAGATCCGCACTGAAACAACAACAGGATATTTGACAAAGGCAACTTGAGTCACACACACCCCCCCCCCCCCCCCCCCGCCCCCCCCCCCAAACCCCACACACACACACACACACTCACACACACACACACTCACATCAGTGATAATGATGACAAGCAGTGTCAGGCTGCAGCCAGACATAACAGCACCATATGATCTAACAAATTTAAACCCAGTGAATTTATTTGAAATGTACACAATAAATAGGTAACGGTGTAGACCAACTAAATCCTCACGGCTTATTTAACCAGGTAAAAAAAAAGAGAACTTGCTTTCAAATGATAATCAAATGGATTAACAGAGCTGCACTTTTCAAATGAAGGCTGATGTACCTACTTGCTGTGCTGGCTGCTGGGATGCAGACCATTGGGTGTCCCACTGTCATCATGTCTCAGCTCTGTGTACAAACTAAGCTGCTGGTGGCTGGAGAGTGATGGGTGAACTGCTTGAGGTGTCGGGGCACAAGGATTAGAAACCTTACAACAGACAAAAATCAAACGAGAGCGATGTGAGAAAAAGAAAGATGCATGCATATAGTTTGAAAGAGACTTGCAAAGGAGCGTTGCTGTGCACTCACCACCTTTGCGGCAGGGCTGTGCTGCGGCGGATGCAGAGAGGGCAATGAGGCATTGTAAGACAACAGACGAGGTTGCTGACGTCGGTCCATAGATGCTGATGACTGAGGGCGCAGGCCAAATGCTGACGCAGTTGGAGATGTCATGTTTCTGCCCAGACTGTTTGACTTGCTCTCTCGGCGTTGATATTCTATCGGAGACTGAAGGGCTACAATGGACAGGAAGAGACGTCTCATGACTCACACGCCTCAGATGCTTAGATCTGCAGATTTATTGACGGAACACTAAGGCTTTGATACCATTAAGGAAGTTCCTCTGCGTCTCTAGGATCTGGACCACATCATTGAGCCAAGCCAGCTGTATTTCCAGAGATGATGCCTGCATGATGAAGCGTGTCACGCTACCGTCCTTCCCCCTCGAGGTCAGGACCAGACAGCATGGGTCTTCTTCAGAGTACTCCTCCACGCCCAAACAGCTGACCTGCACAGTGCACAGAGGGGTTCCATTAGACACAAAGCAAACACGCTAACCAAAAACGCATCCAAATGAAGTGTCACTCTCACCTTGATACTGTTTTTAAATGTGTAACCTGGCAACAAGAAGCCTTTTTTCTTATCAAATGGCTCACTAAAGATGACCAGCTGCTCAAACAGGAAGACCCGCCTCTCCCTCGCTCTGGACACAAGCCCAGGTCCTTGTTCACTGACAGAGAACGTATCCTGCTGGAGCAGCTTCCCCTGAGCTGTGATTTTACCCTGAAACAACATATACATCACAAACACTGTGAGAGACCGCATTACCTGCATACGTGGTTTTGACCTCTGATGAGAATAGTTATAAATAAATCATTTTCTCACTTCAAATCCTTGGAGCCTGCCGACATTCATCATGTCATTACAGCGTTTTGGCACAAAACACATCACCTCCACTGCTCTCTGATGAAGGAAATTTGGATGGAGAGAAGCAGGAAATTAAAACGTACAGACACATTTTGGCTTTATACAGATTCAAGTTTGAAAATAAAATTTGAATTGACATTTCAAAATGAACCTGCAGCTCCTCAGTATCTCTTCCTGCTCTGCCGTAGTACTTCAGGAAATCCTGAGGGTGACAGTCAAAGAATAAGAAATTTGATTTGACCCACTAATTTGATGCTTAGTATAATTTTTATGTTTTTTTTAGGATTTCCTTCAACAGTTTCAATTGAATCTCAGTGCATCACTGTTTATAAAGGGTTTTATTGATTTAATGTATTATGGCTAGCATGTAACAGTGCCATGCATGACCATGCAGAGACCGAGTCAAACTAAACAACAAAACCTTCAGCAGAAGCTGATACTTCATGATCCTCTGAACAGGTTTGATAAGCAGGTCATTGAGCTGTAGCCTGTGACCCAACTGCTGCCTGAGATCCTGTCCGGTAAAAACAGAGAGAAAAAAATATATTGAAGAAAAAGGAGCAGCAGTACAATTTACTGTTGTATGGAAGTTTAGTCACCTCAAAGTAGTTGTCGATGTACTCAGACACGATGTGCTCTGACTTGGGTTTGTTCTGACAGTAAACGACATACATGTGAAGACGTCGTTCCTGGAAATTAAAACAGATGCTTCGTTACATTCGGTTCCAGAGGCCATGACAGACTGGACTGATTTGCTGCGGCTTAACTGGGCGTGTGACACTGCGCTGACTCGGCGGTGACAGTGAAGTGGAGGCTGGAAAGCTGCACAAAGTGAAAACAGTACTACTTTGCAGCAAAACTACTGCATGTACTGATACCGAAATGTACTACACAGTGCCAACATCATATTTGCCCTGCTCTTCTCTTAAGTATTACTGCTTTCTATAATTAAATCAGTATTTTTCAATAACATCCGTTATTATGTTTATGCCATGATCTGTTTCACTGACTCTAAACTATTTCATGTCATTGTAAAATCCATGAACATGATGTTTCATGAAGTATTGACCTCCTGTAATTCCAGCTAATTTCCACACCCTGTGGAGCATGACTTTGAGAGCTCTTTAGTCAATCCACAGTGATTACAGGGCCTTTTGTTCTGCACCTGTAGATAATGGATGTGTAAGATGATGACACATCTGGACAGCAGGGGGCCCTGTCTGTACACAGGGTTTGAGCCCTGAGCTGTGAGGCATTTCCACCAGCTTTTTACAGCACTTACAACATCCATAAAGACAAATAACTTAACGTCTCATCTACACATGTTACTTACTGATCTGAGGACTCACATGTTTGATGAAGAGCTGGCCCAGGCTGTCCGGATCACCCACACATTTCTCCAGCTCCCCCAGGAAATAACTGTGTGACACGAAACGCAGAAGGTCAGACAGGAACAGTCATCCAATCAAATCAAATGAACACACACACACACACACACACACACACACACACACAGCGTCAAGTAACAAATCACGGGGGACACAGCACATGTCAAACCATCATGAAAGATGAGAAGCACCAAATGATCACTGTAAACTGTGTGAGACTGAGTGCAGAGAAAGCACATCTCTGACTCACTCCTTATGCCAGTCGTAGATCTGGTGTATGTTTCCAAACACAATCCTGTCCTTCCCCTTCATGTCCTCTGGAACTCCCTGATTGGCCATGGTGGCGATGTAGCCCTAAAGACACACACATACACACAAATACAAAAGTAATCACCACAGCAGCGGGCAATTTCTGCTCAGAAAAAAACACTAAGACATGAGTGTTATTGATTAAGGATCCTATTTAATGGGAAACATACCTGCACTATGAGTCCGAGATCTTCCACATACAACCTTTCCGTCTCTATTAGCTCTGTCAGTACATATCTGAATGAGATATTCCAACATGGCAAATAGAGGAACGACAATAAGACCAAAATGAAACAGAAATGTCGTTAACAGACAGATGTTACAGAAATAGCTTAATAGGCTCCAGTTTAATTTGTTACAAGTGGTATCAATCTTGTCATCTCTCAACATGAATATGACTATTTCCCCAAATGAACTACTCAAACTTTTCCTTCAAGGTGGCGCTTGACACCTACATGCTCTTCTCTAAGGCAATGTGTCGCTCCTCCTCAGTGTCCACTGTGGCAGACCACTGACTGCCTGAGTCATCAGTCACAGTGCAGTTGTCTTCTCCTTGGAGAGTGTTGATGCTGGATTTTTGACTCTGAAACACAAACAAGACAGTACAGCTTTTGGTTAGCATCAGTGTCATACAGGGTTGGGAAGTAACGGATTACATGTAAAGGCATTACGTAAATTGGGGTACAAAAAATTAAACTGCAATCGGTTATAGTGACAGTTATTACCATGGCAACTGCCGGGGGAAAATGCTTTTGCTGGATGGAACGTTGAATGAATGCATCATTTGGCTTTTATATCACAAAGGGGGAACAAGGTCACAGCACAATGCGAGTTACGTTGTACCTCCCAGCTGTGAAATGACTGCCATCATTCAGAGACAAAACGTCCAACTTTTTTCTACAACTAATAACAACAATAATTGTTGCTGTTATTGTTGATGTTGTTTAGATAAGTTTTAGGTATCTCTGAAGCATGTGAATACCTAACACACCTCTTTTAGGTGGTGACTGTTTTACCGTACATAGGAATTTACAAATACAGTATTATACTGTACACTGTGATCTAATTTGTAAATACAGCAGAATCCTTCATAATTAATAACTTAATTGATGTTTGGTATTGAAGTAATCCCAAAGTAACTAAAAGTAATCATACATTACTTTTATATTGTGATACACAGAGTAAGTTACTGATTACATATTTAAAAGGTAACTTGTAATTTTCTGGATTACATTTTTAAAGTAACCCTCCCACCCTTGCTGTCATACACTGACTGTCAGAGTACACATTCTCTAGTACAGTACCTGATTACAATAATTCACTTCACTTTTGCTTCTTTCTACTTCTACTAAGGATGATGATGATACACTCATTACTTATTATTATATGATTAACAGTGAACGCAGCTGAATAATTATAACTTCTACATTTAAATTACTTTGGTAATACTGCTATTCTTTTACTTTAACAAAACGTGAACTTGTTTTCTTGATATATAACTTTTACTAAAATAGTGCTGTGGCGTAGACTGGTGCCTGAGCACTGGGCATCAACCACATACCCCTAAATCACAAACTTGCACACACTTGTGGAAAACTATAAAGATGTGAGGGTGGTTATCCTGACAAGCACATTGCATGGGCAATTTTGCTGATCCTCCTTTGGAAAGTCATGCCACCTTCTAAATCTCATGTAACCTGCGAGTAATAATCACTTTTTCATGTCTCTTCTTCTTGCTGAAGAAACTGTTGAGCAAAGACATTTGGAAACAGGCCTGATGGTTAAGAGTGCACAATTTGTCAAGTCATAATAAAGAGGTCAGTGGTAAAGAGAGTTGTTATATAACATATAGCACTCGTCACCTAAAAGCAGAGTAATCTAATGTGAATGTGATTGTAATTCTCTTCACATACTGTAGTCTCGCCACATTTTGTTCTCTGCTCCGCTGCACACGATGATAATCCTGCTGTAGAGGCAGTGTGTAGGTCAAATATGCACTTTTTGTTTATTCTATCTTCTTCTATTTTTTTTTTTGCTAGGCTCATACTTTATGCTCTCTCACTTTGACAGAGCCAACTGTTCATGTTCTCACTCCGCAGCCTGACACATTCTGCTGAGGTCTAACGTCAGACCCCTTCACACTGGCCAATAAAAGTGCTGAGTTCAACACTGTGAAGCTTAAAACATACTCTTATCTATACTTTTAATATGTCACTGGAGACAGAGGCCATTTAGCTTAAGTTTGGTTTAAAGTATGGATTAAAATAAAACAGGATATAACCATTTAACTTCCCTGGTTTCCAGTTTTTATGGTTTGCTGAGCTAACTGGTACAGTAACTGTAACTGGCTCATGCATTATATTAACTCATCATACTATCAACCTTCTCACTTATCTCTCCGTAAGAAAGCAAATAACCATATTGCCATATTTTATTCCCAGTGACATGATCAGCACTAGAATAAAAGGGGAAGGAGCCAAAGTAAATAAAAGATGATGTAATTTTATACCAATAGACTCTTTGACGGGGAAAGGTTAAAAGCGAGGGCAGTAATTTCTCCAGCAGATTTAACAAGTGACAAGATTGTTTGAAGTCTTTAAGATACAGTTTCTACTGATCTGTTATATAACACGTATGAAACTTGACTCTGTCATCCTTGGAGAAGAGCTGTCTAACATCCACTGGCCTGTTTCTCACCTACCTTCACACTAAACTCCTCAACCCCAGCCCTGACCCTCCTTCAGCCTGTTTCAGGTTGCTGGGGCTACTTCATCACTTCCAGATGCTGTTAAGTAAAGCTCAAAGCCCAAATCCATTCACCACAGCTTTTCAAAGAATTTGGGGCCAGAATGAAGTGATATGTGCGTGTGTGTGTGTGTGCAGAATATACTACAAAATGTACAGGAATGTGTTCTGCTTATTTAGCACAATTGGCAGAAGTCAAATCATGTGTGGGACATAAGAGCTATTCCACATGCTAAAACCACAGCAGGACATAGAGGTAAAAATGTGCGTTGTTATGTATCATACATCTCCCAGCCTTTAATCGTGACTATAGCAAAACTATGTCTGACCATTAAATTGAAATGTGACGTCAATCTTTAATTTGAGTCCTCTGTAAGAGCGACTGTACAACCTCATTTATGACTGCAGTTTATCTGCTCAGACAGAAAGGAGCCATTGAATACAGATCTTTGTGTGTGTGTGTGTGTGTGTGTATGTGTGTGTGTGTGTGTCTTTACTAGACTGTGTGTTTCTCTGCTTTGCAGGAGCTCAGATGAGTAGCTCTGACACGATGGTTGTGTAGGAGAAGCAGCTGGACTGGACCGACCGTCTCTCCACATCTGTACAACACAGAATCAAACAGCCATTAGAAACAAACAGATAAAATGTGTTTTCTCATAATTAAAAGGTGCAGACATTTGGGGTGAAACCTCTCTGTATGTCTGTGTGTCTTACAGTGCCTCCAGAGGGGAGCGTGTAGTAGCAGTCCTGCGGGTCCACAGGCATCGGCTGAGCTTCACTGTGGGAAAGAAGCAATGGCAACTGCCTCCCATCTGACCTGCACATCTGCTTCTCAGCTTTTCCTGCTCCTCCTCTGGCATCAGAGCTCAGTTTGCGGACGGGGTTGCTCAGCCATTTCTTCAGGGCACTGACAGGGTGCCGTGATCCTCCAGACGAGGAGTGTGAGCAGGGGCTGGAGCTGCCCGAGGCCTGGTGAGGCACAGAGCCCACTGATGGGCTGATACTACCGTCACTGGCCGCCACAGAGTACGACTCTGCTGTAGGAAAAGAGAGCGATGGGAAAAGTATTAGGTTTAAATGCAGCAGCTAATTGTGGGGTACCTTCTCTTAGGCCACATGCTGCAGACAGATTTCTGCACAAAAATGTTGTTCAATTTCCTGCGCTAAGCCCTAACTGTACCTACAGTGGCTGTAGCTACAGTAAATACAGCTCCTAAATTAATATACGGACAGATGTATTCTCATGACAGAGGATTCGTAAATGCAACTGGAAATTTTATTCTAGTTTGACATGGATTTGTTATGAAAAGAAAATGTAGTTAAACCAAAACTGAAGAGGGACAATCTTTTAAATCCACTAACAAGGCTGTATTTGCATTTACAAAGGTATCATTTCCACGCTGTTTAATTTAAGCATCCTTAATATTGGACCATGCTCGGCTGAGTGTCGCAAAGTGGAATCTTTCTGGAGTCCTACTTTGTCGATTTGGACTCTTCCCAGAAGCCCTGTCAGCACATTTATGTAATAATTATAATAACAAGCTTTCAAGAAGCATATGAAAATCTGGGTCAGTCATTTGCCAAAAGTGCCTGATACAGCCATTAAACATGACGCCAGATTGACAGTAAAATACTCAATGATGCATTTTTCTCTGTTTCCTTTCGATTCTCCTTCCACTTAATAGGGGCTCACAAAATCCCCTCATAGTAAAAAAAATGCACAAATACCACAGTCACCATTCAGGACACAACGTTTTTTGCAATGCTATTTACTGATATACCATAGGCTATCATATAGGCTATAGTATGGGAGCATGTAGGCCGTATATGCTCCCATTCAGCCGAATGTTGAGTCTGTTACAAAACTAAAGCCTAGACATTTAAAGTAGGTTAGACTCCAATTAAGCTGGAATTAAAACTAATTCATTGTCTGGTGCTTCACTCACACAGTGAACAACACACTCATTTCAGTAATGGGTAGATCAAGAGGGAAGGGAGTCAGTCTCTGTGTGTGTGTGTTTTTGTGTGTGTGTGTGTGTGTGTGTGTGTGTGTCTTTGTTAATCTTATCAAATGAAAACACAAAGTACATCTGAGGCTGAGGTGTTATCGTTTTTTAAAAATCCCTCTTTGCAAACATTTTGACATGGACACACACACTGTGTTATTACCCTGAGCAGAGACAGCCATCTGGACATTTAAGTTTTGTTTTTTTTTAATCTATCAAGGTCAGGTGTAATGTCAGGTGTATATAGAGATCATTCTCATGATAGTGTCTATTTGAGCTTATCTGGCTCTGATGGAGGAGAGTGCTGACACAGTTCACATCACTTACATTTTATAACAATCCATTCTGCTGCATCAATATTGATAGCCGTAATAAAAAAAAACTGACCTGATGTTGCAGTCATGCAATGAAAACTGGTGGAGCACATTAAAAATACTACTGATTCTTAATGCTATTGTTTCCAGCTATCCACTGCCACTGCTGCAATACAATTTGAGTAAGTAAATATCAGCAACCTATGATAAGTCAGGCATTTGAAAATATAATTCCACATCTTCATTTTCATTTTGTTTCCTATGTTATATGGATATTGTTGTGTCTGTGCTTCGTTCACTCTTTTAATTTCTTGGATCAGAACAGCTCTGACTTTCTGATCGGAGAGGATAATGGCATGAGCCATTGTTAGGCCAATTTTTTCTGCTAGTAAACAATGACGATAGTGACTCTGACTAATATCCCTTCACCCTCACATATAATTATATCCTGCATGTTGACAACTGACCCAGTTACAGCTTCTACAGTGTAGCTGGACATGTACACCTCTGGCCACCGCTTCCTTTTTCCCACAGCACTGTGGGCTGCTGATGTGGGTTCTCGATTTCGATTTAAATCTGTATTTATTAGTTATAACTAATAAAGTTGTGCATCAGTTGCCTTGCTGGATGCTTCTCTTGTTGGGGATACAAGGACACCATGGTGTGCATTAATGTAAGTTCTAGTAAATAAGTACTTATGAGCAGCCAGTCAAAATTTAAGACAATATTAAAATTAAACAAAACACAATGATCACAACCAAAACTGCAAAGTAGATATGGAGTCGATTGCACATGTAGGTGTTTATGTGTAACTAAACTAAACTTGTTATTCATGTTTACTTCTTCACATACTGGCAGTGATGACCTCACACACACACACACACACTGGTGGGCTAATGGACAGTTAGTCATGGCATTCTCTGAGCCAGAGTGCTTACTGAGCCAGTGAGACTGCTGGCAGGACTTCTAAGCAGATCCCTAAGCAAGTTTCCCGGACATACTGTATCTGGATGTGTTTGTCTGTCTTTATAAAGAGCTGGTGGTCACTGAAACGAAACAACACTCGGTGATGTAAGGACTGCCAAATGAAGGCTTTATAATAAGAAGGGAGCATTCAAACAGAGGTAGAGGCAGATGAGACATAAAAAATATACAAACATATTGAAACCTGAAGAAAGAACACTTAAAAAGCAGCAAGGATCACCCTTGACTAGAGTGCACATCTCTTACAACCACAGAACAGAAAAAGTATGGAGGAAGAGACAAACAGATTACACGGGAAGAGGAAACACGGTGATATCCTGAGTGTGAGAAAACTCATTCACTCCCAAACACACAGAAGAAAGTGCTTTTAGCTTTACCTTGTGTAACAGCCAATCTTACATCACAACACACACAGGCAACGCTTATCCCAAAGAAAAGTGTCAGAGATGTTCTAATAATCTTTGTGAACAAAGGTGAGAACGCGAGGCATCTCGACACAGGGCCGTTTTCATTTTCACATTTCACACATCTATTTCTAGGGTCTGTGATTGCAGTGGAGCTGCTCTGTAATCACTCAGCCAGCAACTGGAACAACAGAGGATTTAGGGGTTGGGGCAGTAATGGGACGTGCTTGTGTGTCTATGTATGTGACTGTGTGTGTGCATGTTTCAGCATGTGTATGTGTATGCATACTGCCTTTCCTCTAAAACAGTGTCACAGTATTTTGAAGGTACAGATTAAGATCATTAGCCTGTGCTTTTACCCACTGCCACACAAGCACTGTGTCAATGCAGAACAACAGAGATGCAGCTGATATTATAAAGGTAACTGCAAGAATCCGACACCAGCATATTGTTTTTCTCTGGTACTTTTATGAAAGTTGCCATTAAATTTCTCTTGCCTCATAATGTTAAACAAACTCAAAGGTGTAATAAATGTATCCGTCCATGCTAAAACAGCTTGGACTGCTTTTAAAGGGTGACTGTGCAGTTGTATTTGAATTATGAATTGGAAAAAAATTCTGTGTCTATCACTTTATCTCTTTGGTGCCCAAGTCAGTCATGTAGTTATAGTCATGTTACCTTCTGTTTTCAGCTCACTATCCCCTAAATGAGGGGCGATGATGAAGATGTTTAAAAGTGTTGGTATCTGCAATCCAGAGCATCTCAGAAGAGAAGCCCATGTTGGTTTAGTCCAAGTGCACCATTCAAAAACACTACACTTGCTATAAGAGCATCACTTCAAACAGACACCTCACTAAGGTACAATGTAAACAATACAACACACAATATGCGAAAGTTAACAGGAAATTAAGGAATTATTAATACCGGTGTTAATAACGGCTGCCTGGACGCTGATTGTGGCTGTGATAGTTGATTGCATTAGCAAATCCGCAGAATTGAAAACAGGGATGGTCTGGGTTCTCAGGCCCCTCAAAACAAGAACAAGTGGATTGTCTGTAGGTCAGAGGATGTCACACCTTATACAGCATGTTAAAGCCTTCTGAGACAAATTCTAATTCACGAATAAGGGCTATACAAATAAATTTTGACTGATTGATTGAGTACAAGCTTACAAGAGGTCAGAAAAATAACCTCATACTAAATAGGTCACAAGTGAGAAGTGGAATACTTGAAACTTGATGAACAGACGTTACTCCAGAGTCAGTTAAAGCCTCCTGAAGACCCAAGCATCTACATACCTCTGACTTGGACAATGCAGCATCCACATTTGCTGAGCAGTTTTCTGAACAGGTGCTGACACCCACACCCTCGCTGATGGTGACCCCCTCTCATTATGATCGGCTCCTGCTGCTAGACCCGAGACGATCAGAAGCAGCCATAGTACTGGACTCATACACAAACATATGCAGACAGCAAACACTACTGCTGTGGTAATTCCCAGAGAACCTGCGAGCAGAAGTTTGCAGAGAGCTCTGCACTCATTGTCCAAAGCTCAGCAGAAGCCCCCGATACAAAAATGCTGTTACTGTCCCATTATTGAAGATCAGCAGCGGTAAAAATAAATATATAAAAATAAATAAATCAGAGATGCTGTCCTGTTACAAGTCTCTGTGCGTGGTCAGATAACGGGCAAAGATTGTCAGAGGGACCAAAGTAAGTGAGGGTGCTGCAGAGAGGCAGGGCAGGGGAGGAGCTGTGATGTGGGAGGGAATGGTGACTAACATGCTGCACTGCTGTGCCAGCATCTGTTTCCCAGTCCCACCTCCTCTCATATCCCCCCACCCTCACCCATTGTCACACATCCCTCCGCTTCCCTGCTCTTCCCCCAGCAGTCTTGAAACTATGAAATAAAAATTGACTGCTCAAGATTTCTGCACAGATGAACTTTCTCTGTGTTGCCCAGGTTGTTCCTATAGAGGGGAATTTTGGTCATATCTAATAATATCGACTGGACTAGGACTACTTAGTAAAGACATTTGTGGTCTCATAAAGAAAAATCCTATTGAGTTAGATGATCCTCTGATAATTAATTTAGCGCCATTACCACGACAAGTTTTTATGAATTCAGTGAAACACCACCTCAACTAAAATCGGTCTGTGCAAAATCCTGTTTGTATGTGTGTGGTCATAGGGATGAAGAACCAACTGGATTACATTTGTGCTACTGAGAGAAATGTCAAGTAATAACAAGCAATGGAATTTCAAATTTTTTGTTTTGTTAACTTGATTTAAAAACTAACTGTGTTAACATGAGGAGTCTCCTTAGACATGAAAACAAACATTTTTTGGTACAAATATGTTGGATGTGTTGTGTGCGTAAGCTTTTTGTGTAAAGCTTTTAGTAAAACTTCGAAACGTTGACTCCGCTGACTGTTGGAGAAGATAATGCATCATATACAGTACATGTTTTATAGGTTTTTGAAACTCTTATCCTCTTCCACTGCTGTGAACAAATGAATATGTGGAAGCAGCCCACACACAGTAAACTGAGCTGGAGGGGGGGGGGGTTGAGGGGGGCGGGGTCTGATTTAATCTCTGAGCAAAGATTAAGTGTTCATGAGATGATCTTCTAAGCACAGCTGTCCAGGCTTGTGGAAGCCGGTCGTGTGATTCAAGGGTATTTGTGCATAAGCTCATCTGAACCCAAACATGGACAAAGTCAACAAGGCTGGAATAAAACCTGTGACTGTTTGTATGAAACATGAATATTACACAGTTACACATAGATATGCACAGATGAGTACACAGACGTATCACAGTCTGAGAAACACAGCCATGGAATTTCAGTCCGCCACGGGCAGATTACAGATATAAAAATATTAAAATGCTCTTGCACTGTTGGTCATCGGGTTAAGCCTTTAAAAACACTGCTAAAATGATCTCCGTGAGTTGAGAAGCACTCACCCCCAAAGGAGGATTACTGACCTGCATGCATGTGTATGTGAGTATAAGAATCCCTAATTAGTAAATATTTTAATCACCAGTACTATATACATTAAATTGTTGTTTTAAGTATTAATTTTGTTTTGTGTGACAGGTAACTCTGCACTATTGGTAACAGAACAGTAGGGATGAAATCCAATGTGTTACCTTTGCAGCCTGCAGCCACACTGGATTTCCTGGCCCACTTGAACTGCGTCCTGGTCTCTTGTTTGTTTTCACTGGACAACAGTTTCTCCCGGCTGTCGTCTGAGATCTGAGTACACAGCACAAACATAAAGAAGTGGGAGAAGTTAATTATAAGTTAAATGACTACTCTTAAGTCAGCACTCTTTCTCAAAAGTCATTCATTCTGGCTCTGTAATTCCATTTCAATGTGATTGAGCTAATCCTAACACTTCTTCACTCGGTTTCAACCCTCCTTTCATTCTAAGCAGTTTCTTATCTTATCTGAGGAATTTCTCTGAGAGGACTAAACTGATAGGGAGACGCCACAATAGCATATCACTGGGTCAAAGAAGCCACATACTAAAAAAGAAGTGAAGTTATTGTCATCTTAAAGGTCATTTTCAATAGTTATATATCACGAAAGCCCAACTCCAGCTTTCTGGTTACTATCAAACGATCAAGTTTACAGAGGAACCACCTAAATGAAGGCATGTAAGTCATTTAAATGGATGTATTGAAGATGTTTTGCAGCTTGGTCAAATCTAATTGATTCTGTATTGAAGACTTGAAAGAGTAGAAAATATTTCTACAAAATCATTTTTTTTGTCTCACAATGTATTTATCCTGTTAACACTGCATTCCTAGATTCCGAAATCTTTTACACTACACTGAGGGAAAGATTTCACTTTTGTGCTACAGCGAAAATCAGCATGCATACAATACTCTTCTATTCTATTTTTTTTAAGTTTGTTATTACCATCACAACATTTAAACAATGTTGGACCAAAGACGCTCACTTTATCAAACCTGTATCCCAGACGTTCAGTCCTCCCTTGCACTTTGGCCAAAGTCTTCATTTTGCATGTCTTTTTTTGCTCCGATTGATTTTGTCCTTGTTTCTTCACCTTAATATTTTAAAATTCTGTCTCTCTATTCTCTCCACAGTTAGCTTCAGAGAAACATCTATGCTCCCCTGCTTGACGTCGAGCCGAGGCACAAAAACCATTTACATTTTGCACCAGACTCTTTTCTCCTCTGGACAGGTGAGGACAGCTGGTCAGTTTCAGGGTCATCTGGCTCCAGGCCTTTCTGCATAAGGTAATTACAGGGACAGGTCCAGTCAAGCCCAATAGGTTAATTTCAGTCTGTGACCATTCCCAAAGCCAGAGTTTAATTTAAGTTATCATCATGGGGCAGATGTGGTTGTATACCTTTAAGAATTCTCATTTTTATTGTTTTATAGTTGCCCTGTTTGAATCAGTATATACTTTAAATCTACTACTTTGTTTCAGGTTCTACAAAATAGCCAGACTGCACTAAAAAGACTGCACTAAAAAGACTGCACTAAAAGACTGCACTACATCCTCTCAGAGCTGACAAGTCATCTTAATATGCACATTTGTAAAATTTGGGACACACGTAAGCATATATCAGTCTTCCCCTATTAGGGCCCACATGATGAAAATTGATGTCTGTGAACAGTGAGAGATCCCCCTCCTGTGGTAAATCTGGGAAATGCCATCACGCAGCCTTTATTGCAACCATCACGCTGTAAAATGCATTTTGTTGCTGTTGTTCTGTGTTAACCGATGAGTCTTGAGTCTGTCTGTCTGTGAGTTTGTTTATTGCTGGTCGGTCACCTCTGATGGAATTTGACTGTCACTCTTGACAAGTAATTAATTCCTCTGGCCAACGCAGTTTACAGGTAACACTTTATACCTTTAAAACAAGATTAATTACTAATTTGTGGATCAAATACAAAATGATTAATGGGTTTTTACATTTTCTACATTAATTAATTAATGTTAATCACGTTCACCTTTATTTTCACACATGCCATGATGCGTTGAGTCAGATGTAGCTATGTGCAGATGGTCAGAAGGTTACACAATGGGGCATCTACTTATTTTACAAAATAGAGATTACAAGAAAAATGGCAGTGACCTTGGAGAAACTCTCAACCTAAAAAAAAACAGATAGAATTACCAGGTAGAGTGGAAAACACTAGTGTTTGTGCTGAAAGATGAACATGGTCGGATTTAATCCTGTCTGTAAAGCTGTTGTAAGAGGGATGAGCTAAGAACAGGAGCTGAACCCACAGTGTCTCTGTGAAGACTTGGCCTGAAGACTCCTCCTCTCAGTCATCGTGTCATCATGACAATATGTGAGATGGAAAAGGGTAAAGTACTAGGTGGAGGAAGTGACCTCCTGGCTGCTCTACAAACACATTGGGAGTCTTGAAGGATGTCAGATTTTTAGCAACAAGTCACACCACTGAGAGACGAACAGACTAACATGTTGAAACAACTACATTGATGGCTGACTGATCACCCTTTATGGTAAGTTTGTTATTTACGTTCATGCATGAGTGGTCATATATGCAGGCTCTAGTTCTACACTTCTTTAATTGTATTTCACAAAACTAAATTGTCCCATTGCCTAAAGGATTTCACATGTCTGTACTTAAAGTTTCTTCAAGGTTTATCATAGGATGAACAGCTTTCTTATACAACGTGGACGTAACAAGTAATGTTTGTTATGTGGAAAAATTTAGAAAACACTGTTTGTAATCTCCTTTACAGATGTATGAGGAAACATTCATGATCATTTCTCTTCCATTGATTTCTTTGTATCAAATATATGTTTGTTAGCATTGAAGTAAATGATACATGGTAGCCAAACAGAGCCAAAACATTTGTTGACCAAGGCCATGTGTGACTCAGGTTATTCTGGGGTGGGTTGTTCCTCAATTAGCCCTCCTGTATGTTCAGCAGGGCTTTTCGATGCTGATCCAGTTACTCAACAGTAAAGGCATGTTGAGCTCATGCAGCCACGCCTGCTCCATGACACACAGATAACACACCCATAATCCCTGACTGACAGACTCGTCTCTGTCAATATGTCAAAAAGTTCACTTCTGATTTGTCGATATGAGGCCTGACATGTACTGTATGTTGTGATTCACTGACAAACTACAGTGGGGCAATACTTGGCATTATGTGTAATTGTGGAGCACTTTCCAGAGAGGGAAAATTCATCCTTGCTGTGTTTCCATCTCTAGATTGCTCCTGATTGCACCTTTGTTGCTATAGACAACATCCAGTTGCCCAACTAGTTCTATTTTTGAACTTAGAGTAGATGTAGCCAAAGGACACAGTACCATCTCACCTGTTCTGCTGTTGGAAGATGGCCACTGCAGCGGAGGACCCCCACCTGGGCTCAGGCCCCGACGAGGACGACGCGTCTCTGTCAGAGCGAGAGTCTGATTCAGACAGCATCCTCTCTGATGACTCCGTGCTTCCAGACTACACACCAAAGACAACAAATGGACATACGGCATCAACTTTGTATCAAGCGTGCATTCGTAATGAACCTGTCTCACTGCGGAAAATTCTGGAGAGGGGAGTCACAAAAGAAGAGGTGATGGAGCTGGACATCAACAGCTGGGTGAGAGTGCAATTCATAATTATACTAATAATAAAGAACCTTTAATTAAAAGTGATGGCAAACTGTTACATATTTCATTTCATTGTTGTTGATTCTTATATTTGCCTCATTGTCACAAACAGAATGGCTTAATGGTCGCTTGCTGCAAAGGTTTTGTGGACATTGTGTATGGGCTTCAAAACTGTCCATTCATTGACATAAACCACCAGGACAATGAAGGCAACACTGCACTGATGATTGCGTCTCAAGCTGGTACGCTGTACCCAGAAAAAGGACATAACCAAAAAACCAAAAAAACTTCAAACATTAATGCAACAATAATGGTGTAATAAGACAGTAATAAATGTGATCTGTAGCTTTGTGGCTAAACTGAACACCATCAAATGACCCTTTTTTTGCCTGTGTTTTTACTCCCAGGTCACGTCAGCACAGTCATGTATCTCCTGAACTACTTTCCTGGTATAGACTTGGAAATAAAGGATTGCCGTGGTTTTACAGCCCTCATCAAAGCGGCTATGACCGGACGCAACGACGTGGCAGTTGCCCTTGTTATGGCTGGTATGTGTAATGACAGGATACAGCTTTCAACTTGTTTGGCACAAAGCACACTAATACAATTACATGCACATTTAGAATCATGTTTGTCACTGTGATTATTTATTCGTCCACTCATAGAACATTTTTTGACCATGCTGTACTAAAAGTAAAAGTGTACTATGTCATTATATGAGATCTTTTTTGAAACCCGGACATTAGCTCATTATCCATGCGTCTTAGAGCTCTAAATGAAGAGTTACAGCAGTGGAGGTGAGAATAGCTGACCCAACGGTTTATCTGTCCATATTTGAAGCCTGCTAACCCTGTTTGCGAGTGAAAGTACCAGTGACGCCAGACTGGTTTAAGGGATCATTCTGAGGACATTATCACATCTTTACACAACCTCAAGTAATCTCTGTCTTACTCGGCTGGTTGTAGATTAGCTTCTCGCAGAGATATTTTTAGTTTGCACGTGTTTCTCTGCAATATTGTTTGTCAATTTCTTGCTGCAATGTCAAACCTGAAAAAACGTCTGCATATAAGGCCTTTTGCACAGAAAGAAGCATAAACAAGATGATCACACAATTAATTTTGTGGGATAAACTGAAGTGGCCTTATTCTCAATTTCTCTGCTCTACCATCTTTCTTTCCAGGGGCTGACATTCACACTGTTGACTCCACAAAAGGAAAATGTGCTCGAGAGTGGGCACTGAAAACAGGTCGATATGAGACACTGCATCGCCTCCGTCGCCTTAACATGCGGCCAAAAGCTGAGCAGTTCTGTGAGTATTATGTCCCTGAGTGGCCTGAGCTCAAGGAGAAGGTGGCCAAGGCCACAGCCGAGAGGAGCACCAGTGAAAAGATTACCCAGCGGATAAAAAGCACATTTGGATTCAGATTTCCTCGTGACCCACAGGACAATGGGGTCTTGGACCACATGGTGCGCATTACCACCAGTGTTCATAGTCCACTAATTTCAACTGGATGTCGTCCACTCTGCCCTACCAGCCCTCCAGAGGTGGGGAAGAAGAGGCTGACTGTACCAGAGCTGGTGGGAAAACATCCAAATATGGATCTGGAAGAGGTGTCTGTATGCCACAGCAACGGCTCCATATCACACATCACTCCCACAGTCCAATCTGCAGAGTCCATAGCAACAACATGCTGTGCCGACAGCGAGCGGCGAGGCAGCATCCTATCCCTGGCCACCACCAAAGTTGCTACTACATTTATTCCCCGCAGTATGGCAAGAAGAAACAGCGTGTTCCCCTCCGGCTGCATCCCCAAGATCAATGTCAGCAGGCCCACAGAGGCCACTCCAAAGAAAGAAAAGAAGAAGAAGAAGAAGGACAAGGGCTTCTTGGAACCACCCAAGTGGAGGTACAAGGAGATCAAGGATGAGAAAAAGAAGGAGAAATCAGAGAAAGAAAAGGAGAAAAAAAAGGAGAACAAGAAGGCCAAAAAGTAGGAGCTGTGCAAAAACAGGTTCTTCCGCTTCGCAAATCAACCCATTTGAGGACAGCGTTTCAAAAGATGTGTTTAAAACAGGACTTGAAACTGAAACCAAAGTTGGAAAGTGGTTTATTTGAAGCTTGCAGCAAATATTACCTGTGAGGGCTCAGTGACTGAGAAATGACTCTTCCGGGGAGTTGGATGATTTTAGTCTGTTGAAACAAACAGTGCATATATTTTTAGTTACAACAGAAAAGACATTTATTTTTCCACAAATTAACTGAAAGTTTCTAGAATTTAAGAAAATGGTATGGTACAAGGCATTAAAATCCATAGTTACATGTATACTTTCACAGGTGCTAAAGTATTTATAGTATCTACCTCATCATTCACATAAACCAGACACACACTAAATGTAAATACAGAAATACGCAGCTTAGCTCATTCATAGTATTACATAATATTATTATATTATTTGTTATTGAATTGGTGTTATCTTTTGAAATTGTCCAAATAATTTGTAAATACTGTACAGACAGTAGGATCATTTTATTCCATCAAGTTCCATTTTAGTTTTTTTTGGCCATTTTCTGATATTGCCAATACCAGTACCATTGATGTATACCACTTTTATCAACTCTATGAGTGCATGGATTCATTTTGCTTGAAATAATTCATCAATAAAGGACAGTGATAAATTATTAATCATTTGTGTTCAGATCTGGATTGTGTGTTGGCCGCAATATGTCAACACAACACTTGTTCCTGTTATTTTGTCCTCCACATTTAAATAAATTACAGTTGGCTAAAGAGTGGACACATCATATAGCTGAGTAACTTTAACACAGTTTCAACACAAACGGAACATCATCACAGTGAATAATGGAGGAGGGTTTGTTGCAGGACTGATGCACCTGTCTTCATTAGCTTTGGAGAACACAAAGCTCTCCAGTCAACGTGTGTGATGAGACCAATGACATGAATATAATGTACATCAGTACGGTAAAGGAGAGGTTTACTCTCATAAGTCAACAAAAGTGTAGAAGAAAGTATGAAGTGTTAGGGGTGTGTTGTTGATAAAAAAATGTCATCAGTGTGTGGCCTCTGTGACCTGATGATATGATATGTGTGCAGATAGCTCTAACATCTCTCTGTGTCTGTGTCCGTGCGTGTGTCTGTGCTGCAGCCTGGTGGTGGGGCATGTTAGTAAACTGACAGCCGGAGTTAGCTGTCATCGTCCTCCCGTGTCGCCACATTTAATGTTAGCCAACTTCAACGCGTTAATGCGATGAACCGGGAATTCATTGACCATGGCTAACCTGCGGATTTCGTTAGCCGTCGCGGTTGTCCAGGCTGTCCTGTACAGAAGCTCCGACGGTGAGTCATTTGTTGTTTGTTGTGTTCACAAAGAAGCTCGGTGCCGCCGTGGGCTTCACGGCGAACGGTTAGCTGCGAGCTAATGTTCGCTATGGTTAGCCAGCCTGGCCAAACAACACATTAAACTGAGCTACAGATATGACAGCGCGTGAGCCGTGACTTATTTAGACCAGTGAGTTGTTTCAGTACGTACCGCGGTCATGTAACAAGTCATATCTTGCCGCGTGCCTGCTGTTTAGCGTGTTATGCTAGTCTGAAACAGCAGTGGACGTATGTTGCTAGCACGGGCTGCTTGCTAGCACACTGAATTATTTTGCTAATTAGGACAAACAGTCCTGTTTTGCTTTAGAGCTTAATATTCCCCTGCAACCTTTCTTTGTGTATCACACTAATTGGCATGTTGCTCGTGAGGCAGTTATACGATGAGGATATTTCTATATGTGTCACGGTCAGGCTTGGGGGAGTAACGAATTACATGTAGCAGCGTTACGTAATTAGGACACACAAATGTAACTGTAATAGTTTACAGTTACATTTTTTTGAGGAAGAAATTTTCAAAGTGGAGACTGGCTTAAGTCTCTGCTGTTTCTTTTACTTATTTAAGTATTTTCTTTACTCTTTAATTACAATGATTTCTTTTACATCTAATAATAACTATCATAATAATATTGATTGTTACAATTATTATAGTTTTTATCTACCAGTTGTGTATACTGTGATGACATTCATTCTTTGACTTAGACAAAGCAAATCAGTTTCTTCTTTTGTTTGGCACTGCAACATGTGACAGTGCCAGGAGCACAGTCTAACTATGCACCACATGAATACTGAGTAAGGTGATTAAACACATTGTATCCTCATTTCTTTTGATGGTGATGGAATGTAAGGCTTGTACTATCAAACATGTTGATGCATAACATGGTCTCGCAGCCCTACTGTAATCCTTCTGAACTCAGGACTAAGCTCAGGAAGCTTAATTTCAGAAATGATATCAGCTGGTAACATTGCTGTTGTTTTTTACTGTGGCTGAACTGCACTATGTTGTCTCTTTTTAGAATTTCCATCCTAAATATTTATATCTGCTCTAAGTACATGTGAAATGTTGGTTCTTTTACATATTCAGTCAGCATTTTTCTTTTTATTTCATCTGTGGTTGTTTTTGTGTCTCATATTTGACCATCAGCATCTGCCAAGTAGGTGTTGGCATTGTGTGAGTCAGTACCGCAAAACATGTTGTAACGCATTGCAACTCTATATTTCCCCTATGTGACGCAGATGAATTTCAGCTCCATGTAACAGCACCCACACAGGCTGCTACAAAGTCATTTCCTATATATGATGTTGATGAGATGGGCATCAACATTTTTGTAATATTCAATATTTATTTTATGGAGATGTTTAACCACCATGTTCAAGTTATTGAAATATCTTCAGTCTATTAGTAGTCCCTCCATCTTCAATAGTGTACATAAAAAACAACAGTACTGTAGTATGCATGCTGTCTTTGAGTAAATTTTAGTGTGGACCAGTAGAGATGTGCAACATCAAATTAATGCTTACTGAGCTGTTGATGCTCTGTAATAATCTCACAGCCTGTACACACTATTGCACACTATTACTGTACACACTTTTACAGATTAAAGGTCTTTTTCTTTGTTTTCCAGTGGCAGCTGGTAAGCACATAGGTTTATGATGAGCAAGAGGCTGTCAGGGGCCCATTCTATGCTGGGTCCCCACTGGGTCAAATCAAAGGTCATGATTATAAATAATGCTTGCTTCCGCTCTGTCTGCTGCAGCTCTTTGGTGCAACTGCACCACTGCTCAGTGCGAGAAGACTGGTTCCAGGTGTGAGACCGATGGAGCCTGCATGGCCTCCACCTCCTTCATCAACGGCCAAGAGCAGCACATCCGTATCTGTATAGGACAGGATAGGCTTGAGCCCCCTGGACAGCCATTCTACTGCCGTGGTGCAGAGGGCTTGCTCAACATCCACTGCTGCTACACTGACTACTGCAACAGCATTGACCTCAAAGTGCCCTCAGGTGAGAACCTGTGAAGCTTTTACAGCAGGAGCAATTAAGTGACATCTTATTGTGAATACTAACACATCACACACGCGTACCTGTTGCAAGCTTTACAAAGTAGTACTGAATTATATGAGAGTGGTGAAGAAAGACAATAAGCAAAGATTTTACACAATATTAGGATCCCATTAATATAGTATCAACACTAAATGCTGCTGGTTTTCATAATAACAATATATAATAATATACAATGAAATAATCATTGTATATTTATACATGAGTCAGATGCTCATATGTGCATGAAGCAGTTCATATCACTGTCATACAGATTTTGTATTTTCACTGTATTGCCATCAGGACTAGAGGAAGGCTACGGCCCAGGTGGGACATGGGGGCTGGTGGAGCTCGTTGCTGTGATTGCAGGGCCACTGTTCTTGCTGTGTCTGCTGCTGTTGGTGGGCATGTTTTTGTATCAGTACCATCAAAGGGGCTACAGCCACAGGCAGAGGCTGGAGGTGGAGGACCCCTCCTGTGACCACCTTTACCTGGCCAAAGACAGAACCCTGCAGGACCTTATTTATGATTTGTCCACATCTGGATCAGGCTCAGGTCAGTTGACAATGGGACAGTAAATCTGTTGGCTGAGTGGATGTTCGAGTTTACGCTGGTTTTGACATTTATTAAGATCAAATATACAGTACATAAGAAATACGAGGAGGGCTGGTCTTCATTCCCATCTTTTCTGAGCAGGTCTGCCTCTGTTTGTCCAACGAACCGTGGCCAGAACGATTGTCCTGCAGGAGATCATTGGTAAGGGGAGATTTGGGGAGGTGTGGCGAGGACGTTGGAGGGGTGGTGATGTGGCAGTTAAGATCTTCTCATCCAGAGAAGAGCGCTCCTGGTTCCGTGAAGCTGAGATTTATCAGACCATTATGCTCCGCCATGAGAACATCCTTGGCTTTATCGCTGCTGACAATAAAGGTATGCGCCTCCACTATCATAACACGTTCACTTTTGTAGTCAAATCATGAGGCAATCATATGCTTCTCGGGGGATCTGGCATTTGTGTTTTATTTGCTGTGTTGTAATCACTCAAATGTACACTTCTCATTTCCTGTGTATTTTAATGTCTCTGTCTCAGATAATGGTACATGGACTCAACTGTGGTTGGTGTCAGATTACCATGAGCATGGCTCTCTGTTTGATTACCTGAATCGCTACTCTGTCACTACTGAGGGAATGATCAAACTAGCACTATCAGCTGCCAGCGGCCTTGCACATCTGCACATGGAGATACTTGGAACGCAAGGTAGTGTGTTAATAATTATGCATTTTACATATACATAGTATATATACATACATATCAATATATTATACAAAACATTGACTGCTTCTGTAGGAGCCATAATGCAATTAGTATGTGGTGTTTGGTTACCGTGGTGATGCTTGGGACCGTGGGTCACGTGGGTTAGGTGGTGCTACCTTATCAGTCGCTACCACTATCAGTCTCTCAAGAGGACAAGGCAGGTTTGGTCGCTACAGCTTCACTTGAGGCAGCATTTAAAGCTGAACAGAAATGCATCTAATCCCTATGTATACTGGATCCGTCTGTATGTGTAATTTAAAGTATATTAATTACCGATTATCTTTGGAATCAGTTCATTGCCAAATTGGAGACAGAGAAAATAATTCACAAGTCATTATCATGTACACATGTGTTTTGGTAGGAAAGCCAGGCATTGCCCACAGAGACCTGAAGTCAAAGAACATCCTCGTGAAGAAGAACTGCACATGTGCTATCGCTGACCTGGGTCTTGCTGTCCGACATGACTCTGCCTCTGATACTATCGACATCGCCCCCAATCAACGGGTGGGCACCAAGAGGTCTGTATCCACACATGTGCCTTTAGCCTGACCTTCCTCTTACATTATTGTTTGACACCTTACCTAAATTGTTTTTTTTTTCATTCTCTACATAATCACATTGTTGCTTGTCTTGTCATCTCACAGGTACATGGCCCCAGAGGTTCTGGATGAGACTATCAACATGAGACACTTTGATTCATTCAAATGTGCTGACATCTACGCATTGGGGCTGGTCTACTGGGAGATTGCACGCCGCTGTAACAGTGGAGGTCAGACACATTTTTACCTGTGTTGTTGTTGTTTTTTTTTTTCATTTTTAACACTGACTTAATCTCTGATCACAGCATTGATCTAACACTGTCCTCTCTTATTAGGTATCCATGAAGAATACCAACTGCCCTACTTTGACCTGGTACCTTCTGATCCTTCCATAGAGGAGATGAGAAAAGTGGTGTGTGACCAAAATCTACGACCCAACATCCCAAATTGGTGGCAGAGCTATGAGGTATGACAATGCAATTCCTTGTTTTCAACAAAAGTGTCACTAGCCTTAAATATCAATGCTGGGTCATTAATTTTAATGCAGTCGCCGTTGTTTTTGCCATTCTTATAATCCTCCATTGAAATCATTATTATAAATCCCCATGGAAATGTGTTTTTGTTAGTTTTGTTGTTTGGTGTTACCAAAACTGAACAGATAATGTGGTGAGTAGAGTGTTTTCATTGACATCAAAATTAGCCAAGTTGTAATAACCCCAATTAAAGCCGTTTAAATACTGTGCCAAATGCATATCTGCTACATTCATACATTTTTTTTTGTATTCATACTAATTTCTCTAAACATAGTCTCAGTTCCTTGTTCCCTTTTATCCCTCTTTTGTTCCAGGCTTTGCGGGTCATGGGTAAAATCATGAGGGAGTGTTGGTATGCTAATGGAGCTGCCCGCTTGACAGCCTTGCGAGTCAAAAAGACCCTGTCCCAGCTCAGCATTCAAGAGGACATTAAAGTCTGAGCGAGCACTGAGAAAGAATACTGAGTGGGGCCCAGGTTCAGACTTTAGGGTAGTGAGAGGGAGGGCCCGAGTCCTTCAATAAAGAACGCACAAAGGAAGAGAATATGATGTGAGAGTGGCACTTTGTAAAATATTAGTCGGTAAACACTCCTGCCAGTTTTGAAGCCACTTGATTTCTGACAAACCCTACCTCGCTTACCCAGCCAAACTACTAAGAACACCCTTCCTGTCTTGTCCTCAGCTACTGCTGCCCTACCTGAACCTTTCTGTTCCAGTCTACACTCCAACAAGGACCCTTGGGTTTCCTGTGGAAATGTATGCAATCAATAGTGGGATATTTAATTATCAAGTTAACATTTTAAAAATAAGTTGCTGATATTTTAGCATCTCTGATCCATTTTATTTGATAGATAATGATCAGCATTCACTCGTATTGTCTTTGTAAAGGGGCAGACTTGCAGGGTTCAGGGTGTTTGTAACTTATTTTTACTTATACTGTTATTTAAATAACCAGATCTCGTACGTGGATGTTTGTGAGGCTACTGTGTAGGGTTCTTTATCATCCAGAGAACAATTCATCTGGTTCTGCTGCAGCTTTGTGTTTTCATTTAACACAGATTACCACTGTAAGTAGTACAGAGCTGCTCAGGTGGTTTGTCAAAGTGCAGCCTGATGAGGTGTTCACTTCAAAGACCCTGCAGCAATTGGGCTTTTTGCAAAACAGGATTCAGCCTTTCCCACAAGCTGTTGTAAACCTCAGGTTTTCTTCTTGCTTGCTAACCAACAAGCTTTTTTTTCTTAAAACTAACTTCAGCAAAAGACGTTTAGGGTTTGTTAAATGAACGTGAATGAACTAGAACAGAGATTTGACGTGTAGAGTAACAGCTGTCAGGGTGTGATACTGTCCTGAAACTTTTCCGCCGACACACTTTGTTGGCTTCAGATCTGGATACTACTAATGAACAACACTACATTTAGCATGTTGCACAGTGTTATGTGTAGGGGTATATTATATAAAAGTGTCCCATTATGAATGCTGCTGCTGTCTCTCGATAAATCCATAGAGCATAAGCTGCCATGAATGCACACACTGGCTCCTACCTTTCAGATAAGGTGGTGTACACTGTTGAACCTTTGCAGCAGCCAATACTATTTACACTGTACATTAAATGCAAGGCAGATGTATTGTTTTTTTTTTTCTATTTTAAATACATAAACTCCAGGAATCTGAATGGTTGTTTGTTTTTTTTCTTCTTTTTTTATATCGTTGGTGCATGTCCAGTGTTCTTTTGCCCTCAGGGCTCATTTATCCTGGCCAAGTATAACTACTGCACATAAACTGGCTTTTTCAGGTGATATTTGTGTGTGTACATACATATATGTACATATACACACACACACACACACACACACACGAGACTTTGATTGAGTCTTAGGGCATGTTTTAGGTGTTGTAATCTTTTTTTAACAGCTTTGTGGTTGGTGGGAATAAAATCGAAGATTACTTGATTACTTTCTGACCTCTGAGGTAACATTGCTGTATGCCTCTGGGCACACTGCTTATGATGACTATTTTCTTTAAGCTCTCTAATTGAAGAGCAATATTTGATCTTTGATTAGTGTCTACCCTCATGACTCCTGTTGTTCACCATGCATTACCTCCTCGATGTGCAAATTATATGTATTTCACGAGAAATCAGTCTACATTTTTTTTTAATTTCAGGAAATAGGTGCACTTTTGTCTTTAGATTTATGCAAATTCAACAGGTACTGTTTCTGTGTTTCCCATACTGTATGTATGTGTAGGCTGTGAGACCCATTGAAAGCCCAGAAAGGCCACTTGTGCACTACTACTGACCTCACAGCATTAAAACCAAATTATTCTCAGATTCATTGCTGGTCATGGATTTAATTTTTTTTCAAAATGTTTATTTAAGATCACGCCACTGAAAAAAAGAATGTTTACACAAATCTCAGCAATCAGTTGAAGTACACTCTGGAGAGAACCTGACTTTTCCTTGGATCTATGGGAAAAGAAACTAAATACTACTGAAATGACTCAATACTGTCTCAAATGTGTTTTGACCAGTGCTCTAATTTACAATCCCTGGATTACCTGCACTGTATTGTTTAAGTCCTCTGGGATGTCATTGTTAGAGGAGACAGACTGTATTTGATGCTGTTTTTAACTGGAAAGACTGGGAAACTCTGCTGTTAAATAGATAGTTGAATGTCCATCATATTTATATCCTAAGGAGGTATGTTTGTGAAGTTGTATCTGCCTTACAATGTTAAAAGTTGCATATTGTAGATAAGGTTTTTAATACCTTGTTTTTAAAGTGCAGTGTGAGTCAGAGAAACTGGTATACATGTTGTGTTATCTTCCAAGTCTATGTTTAGTTATGACATAGGAACAACTGCATCAATGTACAAACCCCTTCAGGACTTAAATATTGTATCTTCTAATATAGAGTAATAAATACACTTGTTTTCCACTGTTGTTGTTTTTGTACATAACTCAAAGGGTTTTAATATTTTTCAGCTCATTGTTTCGGTTTTCCACCAATATTTTTTTGGTTGATTCTCACTGTTTTGTTTTTTTTAACCAGGCAACTGTTTCCTTTGACAAAGAAATATCTGCAACACTTTAAACTAACAAGACAGGCTTTCCATCAGGAGACAATCATCAAAGATATGTGACGATTTGAAAAATGAGGTTGCCAGAAACATGATTCTAATTAATGCTCCATATCTGATGGATGTGCATCAGTCAACCATTTACCCCCTAACTGCGTCTCTGTTATTAAAGGTGATAGTATGTCATTGTGTTTTGCTACTGTTGCCCCAAGTGACCAAAAAAAATAATACTTTTCACTTCACAAGAGTGGTTTTTTGTGATTAACAGCAAAGAAGATATGTAGTAAACAAAATGCACACAAACAAACAAAATTAATACATTTTAAAACCAATCCAAAAACTTTATTGCTTCTCCTTTCAATTATCTAAACACAGATTTGTACAAAAACTGCATTTACATACATTTGTAGGCATTCTATTTCATTTATAAAACAGTGTGCGAATTGCCTATTGTTTAGAAAATAGGGAGGAAATGCTAGTATGTAGTGATTTTGATAAAGATCTCTATGCAAAATGAGCAGAAAACAGCTGAATTAACCCATAACATCTGATATTCTGACATCAATGCAAACACTTCCACTAATTTAGAGACAAGAAAAGGAATAATGTAGAATGTTAGTATGACCATTTGTTTAAGCCATGGATCCCATTCTTGGAAACTGATGATATTTTGACACACAGGTGCAATAAACAAATCCCTTTCATGTTAATAATGCCAAACCCCAAAAAGTAGCAGAGAACATTTGCAGAAAAAAGTAAAATGTACAATTCATGTATGTTTAGCTATGCATGTCAACACACAGAAATACTTAAGACATAGAAATTAATAAATATTCTGGATTTGTACACTCTAACAGAATGCAAATACAATTTAAAACTGTTCTAACATTTACCATCAAGGCTGTTTCCGGTTTGATTACTCAGCTGTCTGTCAACACAACAGACATAATACATCTCTCTTGGATGTTTTCACCTTGGAAACAGTGGTCAATTAGTTGAACTGTTTACATGAATTCATTTTTCATTTCACATCAATCAAATTCGGTAATTTCTGGGGAAACAGGCCCTGAAGCCGAAATCTGTTAACAGACGGTAATTCAAACTAATGAAGACCATGACTTGGTCTTTTCAATGTTTTTATCTGTGAAATAAACATTGGTACAGACTACTGAAAAGGTAGTTTATGGCTGGTCAAAAATTTATGACATACAGATACAAAGCATGCATACTTGAGTAAGCATATATCCATCAACGTTTCTTTAAAAAATAGAAGTATGCAATTGTTCAAGTTAAAGGAGACTAACTGATCAAACCTGCATCTGTATTTAAGGAATTAAGTGAACTGGGTGTTGACAAAAAAGCGAATTATCTAAATTAAGATAACATCATATGTACAAAGAGCAAGGCTCAGGCAAGTGTGTGTGGTGACAGTGTGTGGGGCTGTATTCGAACACCACTACACTGAAGGTGCACAGTGTTTAAAATTACCTTTAGGCTCTATGTGCATTTAAACTTCAGCCTTATGTTAGAAATTAAATGCTGCCGACCAAAGGCAATAAATCAGTTTTCCTTAAGCTTGTAACTGTCTTATTCTCTCTGGCAATTACTTTTATATTATCAGGAATACCTTTATAATCAAACTCATAACAAACAGCAAAAATGTAGTAATGATGTTGTCATCCTAAGTGGTTACGTCTTCTCTGCAGAGGTTTCTTGTGCTCTCATCCCACCCTGGTGACTTGGAACTTGACTCAATTTACAGGAGCTCCTATTTGTCCTGTATTCAAAATATCTATATTGCTTGTTAAAACTACGTTAACATCATATTTTATTCAAAAATAAATAAAGCCTGGTTGAAATGGAAATGGATGATAATACTCAAACCCACTGTCACAATTCCTCCTACATTATCCCTTCTCCTGTGGAAGCAGTGTAGCCTTTCCCTTTCTCAAGCAGTACCTGTGGACAGAAAGTTCCAAGTTTAGTTGAACAAATCTTGGAAAATATGTGAATGAGTAAACTCAAAAACTGCTTGTGGCACTGAAATATTTGCTGTACTGTATTTTAATATGCTCCTCATTTGATTAAGAATGTCCAAACTCGAAATATCAAACACAACTATACCTACCCTCTTCTCCATCAGTGAGCACTAGTGCCTGGAGAATATCTGAGAGAGAGACAATTCCCTTCACCACATCCTGCTCATCCACCACAACCAGCCTGTGGACCTGAGTGACACAAAAGACGACCACTGGTGTAAATTCTACCTTTGCAAAACAGACTTCCTACCAATACCAAAAGAGTTTGTAACGAAATTGATATGTAACAGTGCAACTGTGCATGCACAGCAGCATTCATAACATGAGACAGAGTGGCAAGGATTATTTATTTAAAAAGAGCAAAGAGCAACAGAATTCAGAGTTATGGCTGGCGGAGATCTTGCTGACATAGTAAGAGGAGAAGTGTGAGCACAGTTCAGTCTTATACAACAGTGATTCTACAATAACATAATAATAATATGCTGAGTGCTTTACTCTATGTGTGCACATCATTATATCTATCTATATATCTATAGAAGAAAGAAGATGTAAACAAAAGCTACGTGAACACTGTGGCATCCAACTCTCACCTCAGCCTCCACCAGCCTGTTGATGATGGCCTCCAGAGTTTCATGTCTATGGCATGTCAGAACTCCTTCAAAGTACTGAGAGCGGTGCTGCAGTGCTTTTGTCACATTAATATCCAGGTTGTTGTACGTCTTCTCTGCTGCCAGGTTCTGTTTAAACAGAGGTCTGAATTAAACACGTAGCCTTGGAATATTAACACAGGTCTCTATTTATAAGTTAACCAGACAAAATGATCAATGGCTCAAGTCAGAGAATAATTTGCTTTTGACAATTATTGAAAACAATTATTTTCAGCAAAAAAAGGTGTGGAAACATACAATGAGTTGACAATGATAAATGACAACTTACAATAACATCAAATTTGGAGTATATATCCACCACCCGACCTGCCAATTTGAGACAGATCATCAAACATACAGAAACAAGTTCAACAGGTCTCGAACCAAAAACAACAAGAGTGTCATTTCAAGCAGATCGTATACCTTTGTCATCCACAACGGGGAGCGCTGACACTCGCTGCTCAACAAAAATACCCAGTGCAGTGTACAGCGGTGTGTCCGAGCGGACCACCGCTATGTTCTTAAATGTTCCAATGTTCAGTTGCTCTAAGGTTTGACTCAAAAATGAAGGTTTTGGCATCTCTGATATCTGAAAATAGCATTGAGATAATGCACATTAGATTAATCATGTATTCAATTGCATGTCTTGTAAAATACTACTAAAAACATATTGTTTCTATAATGCTGTATTAAACTGCATTGTTACTGTGAGAATCAACCATTAAAAAAACAACAGGAGTTGATTTTGAGTATTAAATGTATCCGCAGTGAGGAGAGAAATATATGAGACTTACAAAAAGCTTGAGGAACTTCAGAATCCTCTTGTGTGTGAGGATGTAGAGCGTGTTTCCAGTCAGCGGGTCGATTACAGGCAATCTGTGGATCTTGTTCTTCAGCAGAGATGATACTGCATCATACAAACTATAAGGGAGAAGTGCAGAGACAATCACGTGAATGAATTTATTTTGAATGTAAATTTTTGTGAGATAAGTTTTGAGAGAACTTTCTGGTATTATAATAAAACTGTGTTTCCCCATGAAAAAGTGTATCCTGCATGATAAAGCTTCAATAAAAACTGTGATAATAAAAATTCCCCCTCCGCCCCCTTTATGTCCCAGCATGCAACTACTTTGTATTCAAGTGCCATATAACACCAACACCAACAAAATGCTGACTCACTTTAGCTAGCCAAGCAATGTAAAAGAAACACAATACTCACCTTGCACTGGGTGATATGCTAACCAATGGCTTAAAAGAGTCTTGAAGGTACACCTCTATTATAAACAACAGACAATGTAGTTTACATACATATAGATTACCAGTATAAAGGGCAAGAAATAATCACATATTCATCAACACCCTTACCTCTCCATGTTTCAATTTTGTGTTCTTCTAACTCATATATCTGAACCTGAAAGATTACAAAGGCAGAATGTTTTCCATAACAGTAGTTCATACTGTAAGTAAGTCAAGACAGGCTCTAATAAAAAAGTGAAGAAGAAATTGTTGCACATTGAGCAACATGCAAGTTAAATCCCCAACGATGACAGAATAACCTGCAGTTCAAATTTAAGCTGCAATGTATTACATCGACAATGAAAACAGAGACTATAAATCTTGGTATAAATCTTACCAATGGAGATTTGTAATAGCGATGAAGAATGTTAATGAAGTCTGTGATGGTTAGCATACCTGCAAAGCAGAATAAGAAACATTTCTTCAGTCAACTGTTAAATTTATGCATGCTCAGGGAGAGAAATCAAACCAAATGAAAAATGCACTTACCAACAAAGCACTGCTTCTTACTATCCCACAGAGGCGCTGCTCTTACCCCATTAGAAACAAGTGCAAAGAAAGCCTTCTTCACCTGTACAAAAATTGGCACCTACTGTTTTAGTCTGTATTACTCTGCTAATGAGAAATGAAGATGAGTTTTTTTATTTTAATCTTTCATTTTACCTGAAGCGACGTATCAAAGACAACCAATTTGGAGCTGGTAGGTACGAGATCATAACACCGGTGGGACTTCATAAACCTGGTGTATACATTCTTCTCTGGGTCTGAAGGAGTATGAAACAGACCATTGTTCGCTGTACATAAATGTAACTTTTCCTCTTATGGATGTCATGGGACTTACACAAGTTTCTTACCTTCAATGACAGGGTCCTTTTTGCACTCCAATTCATCCACAGGTACTGGAATCTGAAATAAAATGTCAGTGTACGTGTGTAAGTGTAAATAATTTGCAGCCATCAGAGTTTAAAATGTATGTAATTTGTCATAAACACTGCAAATCTATGCAACTGGAGGCCATTATGTTTTGGTTACCATATGTATGGCTGTGTTTAGGTGGTGCGAAGAGATTAGCAGTGATGGTACAGATTTATCTAATTAGCACTAGTTTAATTACTTTACATTAGCATCAGCAACAACACTCAAAATGACACTTGTTGAAAACTAATTTCTTAATTAGTAAAATATTTATGATAAACCGAAAGCAAATACATCATAAATGTCGACATTTGCTATATGAAACATATTTGGGACTAAGAGATATGTCATTTTACTTTAGTAAATATTGACATGAATGTCCTCTGCTAGTAGTGTATTTCTACACTGTGGTACTGCTTGTTTTACCGAGGAAGCGCCTCTGAGTACTTGGTTAACCACTGTTGGTTAGTGTGGAAATGTGTCGAGGGCAGAATGATCATCGAGGACAGACTCACTGAAACACAGATTTTAGCGATCGTGACGTGACTGTGGTGAGATGTCGCTACACAATATTACCCAAACGTTAGCGTTAGCTAGCGGGGCTGTTAACAAAATGACACAATCGTTGTGAGTATTAATTTCGTCTGTTTCTGCGCCGCATCTCCCAGTGACACATTATGCGCAAAATTGTGTTTATTATTTAATAACTGACACTAGTAGCGAGTGCTGAATCCATATTTACACTCTTAAATGTGTTATCTTCTTACGGTGGACTAGCATAAGTACCAAGGAAGCTGCTCTCGTTAGCTCGTTAGCCGCTGCCCTGCTTCGGCTGCTCTCGTCATTTAACCTTGGTCGAGGGGTTTTGCTCGAAAGCTACAGACGTACACAGGGTTACGATGGCCAAATAACTTACACACTCCATGTTTCACCCGCCGCTTCACCTTCCTGTACTGTAGCCGGGTTTGGTTGCAGGCAGGAGGAGTCGGTCTTCCGCTACAACCTCCAGTACAGTCGTTACCGTAGTGCAGGTAGTATCACCGCACCACAATCACAAGCCTGCAGCAAACCGTAAACTGAAGATAACCCACTGACCATACACCCTGACACTAAACATCATTTACCACAATGTCGCCAAAACAGCTATCTATACAACAAGGAAGTGTGCCCACGATGCGTGTGTGAGTGTACAGTCACACACTTTCTATATAATATATATAATGTAGCCAAAATCAGCAAAGTGACACATCAGATGAGTAACAGATTTATTTATGTACAAAACTGTTTACAGCAAGATTTCTGAATTAACACTGATCCACGGGGAATATCGGTGTTCAGGTACATGACACCACCTGCACCCATGGTATCATGTTAACAGAGGGTGGGGGGCCTTGAAGAGCACCTTGAGTCATAAAGGGAAACAGGTGAGGAGTCTGAAGAACTGTAAGGCACAAGACACATCATCACCAGCTTCTGTTCAACCATCACCAATAAGCCATCAGTTAACTACTTACTCAGCAAACCAGAGAGATAGAGAGATACAATTACCCACTAAAGGTACAACATGAGGATTCTGTGTGTGTGTGTGTGTGGGGGGGGGGGGGGGGGGGGGGGGGGGAGCTGACATGAACAATCAGATCAAAACCATGAGTTCAAAATGACTCAGCAAACACTGCTGCTGTCAGCTCTCAGCTTGTTAACTGGTCGTACAGTGTTAAAATGTAATTTAAAATGGCAACTCAACAAAGTACATAATAATAATAATAATAATAATGCACTTGTGGGCTTGTACTCTATATATCTTATTTAGGGAGAACACACCAGCATCAAACAGGATATAACCAATAGTATCAAACCATTTCTATTCTAGTTCAGTTCTATTTATATGGTACAAAAGGGGAAACTGGTAAATATCAAAGACCTGTTCCAATCTATACTAAATTTCTCTGAGGGTTGCCCATATGCTAACACCCTAGTTACAAAGAGTAAGAAGAAATTAAACTGTAGAAACAACTACTTGGCAGAAATACTTAAACTGTTTGTTGTTAAATAAACAAATAGATTCTTCCGCCATGGTGACCACAGTTCAAGAGTTCATCAGTTAACTGTACCTGAAGTTGAGTTCATATGAAATACCACAAGAAGAAACCACAGTGAAATTTCTTATTAGATTTTTCATTTTTGGGATGTTTATGACAATCCACAATTTGTGAAGAAAGAGTGCCATTTTAACACCACATTTAAGGCAATGTGAACCATGACTCTCCATCCAAAAAGTTTAAATTATACACCAGTCCTGAAAGTCACGTTTTACACTAAGTACTTATGAGACATAAGCCAATGATGTCTCAAACATCAGATTTACATTTCATTATTACCATAATAAATTCATGAAATACTGGATGCAGTTAACTGGGGCATACTTGTTTTCTGAGATTTTGGTTGATGCCAAAGATCAAGATTATCAAGTCACAGATTATGTATCAATATTTAAAGAAGATGTGTCTTTGTCTAAAACTGATTTTTCTCACTCTCAGAAATTTCACCCTGTGGTTACAACAAGTGGGAAGAGTTAATCAACTGTCGGGGCAGTTGCCTTGCTACGTAAATCATTCTGGTATCATAATGAATCAGAAAAGTTCCACTGAAGTGTCTTGTATCAATCAGGTCACGATTGGTGAGCCAGTGAAGTTGTGCCTCCTGTCTTCAGCATATGATCTTACTGATGTCCTGGATAAACATTTACATCACAGCACACTTCTTCTCCTCTGGGGGTGCATTTCCATCAGCTTTCTCCATCTCCAAAATTATCCGTTTGAAAACCTCCACAGCAGTCTGCATTGCAAAAACATTGTCAGCAAAATGTGTATGGGTCACAAATACTGGTTCAGCTGCAACAATGAGTTGTAATTATAGTAGACCTCTCTCTACCTCATTCTCCTTGGCGGAGGACTCCATGAATGCAGCACCCCAGGAGTCAGCAAGTTTCTTTCCCTCTTCTGGTTTGATGACCCTGGGGAAAAAAGAAACTTTCCTTTAATAGGAAATTCCTAAAATCTAAGTCTTTACTATAACACTTGCCAACAATGACAAAAACAAATTTTCAGCAATGGATTCAAGAGACCTTGGTCACCAAATTACACAAAAAGGCAGAAACAATTGTTTCCTAACCTGCCTATATGCATTGGATGTCAGTAACAAATCACTAATGGGAATTCCTAAGTAAGAATGGATTACACGTAGCAGATGCAATAACACTTGGAGAAACCACATTCTAGCAAGGTTGGATGACAGGTTTAAGTGGACTGTGCAGGTAGCACAGCCAAAGGCAGTGACTGTATCATTATTACATCACAAATTTACCAAATTCCCAGTGGCTTGTTTAAAGGCATTTTTTTCTGAATATGGGCTGTGTACATTTCTCCATTAATAAATTATCTGAATGCTTTTACTGGGCTTGAACAGCACCTTGACATGTTACATTAGACGAATATTTGACAGTGTCATTGAATTTTATTTGAGCATGACAACATGTACATATCATTTTCATTTTCTTTCATTCATCTTGATTACCTTTCCATGTGGAGATCTTTTTTGTTCCCTACAAGAACGGTGGGAACCCTAAAAACGAGAACATCCTCATTAAAGGAAATCACGTGAAAAAACAAGAACACAGAAAAAAAGCAATGAATTTTAGTCCACTCAACTTACTGAATCTTTCCAACCATGTCTAGCAGCTTGTCATGTAGAACTTGCACAACTTCAAAACTAAACAGAGACAGACATGAAAGCAGTTTGAAATTGTATAATACTATAATAATATCCTGGAGGCCTCAAAAATAATCTTTAGTATATTTTAAGCTACATACTACACCAAAAACTACTGCTTTAAAATCAACTGGTAGGTGAGTTAACTTCTCTCACATATAATCAAACTTTACAAACCTTGTTATGTGGCAAAACTATTCTGTCATCCGATATTGGTATTGGAAATTTGGTAGATCGGATATCGGTAAAAAAGCAAACGTCCCTACAAAAAGTAATATTATTTATACAAATGCAAAAAAATCCACACAACTCACCTTTTCATGGAAGTCACAGAATAGACAAGGACATAGCCATGGATGTCCATAGAGTGGGACTGTGGAAAAATTGAGTACTCATCCTACAAACATAGGAGGGGTATGATAATGACTGATGACAACATAAGCAACTTGTCAGTATCTGAGTCGATGTCACAAAGCCAGCAATGTCTGAGGTGCAAATACAATAAATTGCAAGATTAAAAAAGTGTTGAAAGACAAACAACATACTTGTCCAGCTGTATCAACGAGCTGAAGATTGAAGTCCTGGCCATTCACACTGACCATTTTGTTAAAGGCTAGGAAAGGAAATTGTCTGGTTATATAAAAGTTTGTTTATTTTGCTGAAATATCAGACTATCTAATGACAACACTTACTGTTTTCAATTGTGGGGTCATATGAGTCAACAAACTGTCCTTCCACAAACTGTATTGTAAGAGAAGACTTTCCTGTACAAGGGGATAAAACATGTCACAGATGTTTTATGGATGGTTCTATTCAAATAATGATGATAATGAGCAACCTTCTCAACTCCAAACACACAACCATACACTACATCACATTCCAACACAACCTTAAAATCATCTTTTCATAACAACACCCCTTTCTGTTACAACACATGACTGCAACTCACACAAATAATATCAGGGTAATGACTTATTTAGGGCTTTGAGTCTAATGAAAGAACAAAAACATTTTAACTTCTTACACCATCAGTAACAAATCAGCCCAAAATACTGTTTGGTGGTTAACACAGACACAGGTAGCATGGGTCTTTTTTGTCTTCACGGAAATCATCACGTGACATTTCTAAATTCTATGAAGACACAATTTTCAGCCACGTGCCTGTCAGAACAAATAATGAGCTAAAATTAATCAAACAATAGCAGTGATCATACAGTTGATCCCTTTAACTGGGTCACATGGACATCAGCCAATCCAGGGTACTGACCTGGTAACAGATAACTACCAATAGATACAGTGCTCAGCATAAATGAGTACACCTTATCTATGGGATATTATACAACAAAATACTCCCACATTTGTTTTGAGTGAATTTGCACGTAGTGTAAGTAATTAAGTAATTTTCCTGACAACTTCATTCAAGAAAAAATTTAGAGTAACGAAATTTAATTAAAAAGAATTCGACCACAGGTGAGCCTAATTATTCATGAGACACATGTCCAGCATGATGGTAAAAATTGAACTTGTGCTCTGTGCTTGGCTTTCACAGGGGGGGTACTCTTTTTTAGGGTGTACTCATATATGCTGAGCACTGTACCTGCTATGTTTGACATTCTAGACAATGAAGTTAAGAGACATTTAACACTTGCAGTCAACCAGGATATTATCGAATAAGATAACACGGTCTTCACTCAACTAGTAACACGTAGTCACAACTATGCAGCAAGAAGAGGTTGGTTTTAATGTAGAATAGTAGTCGACTGAGCAACAAACATGCGTAACACAAAGAAAATGAATAAAGGTGGGCTAGCATTGTTGGTGTAAGTAGGATACACTTAGGTGGAAACAAAGCCATTGCGTTAGCTTGTTAGCCTGCTAGCCAACCCACATTAGCCATGCACGAGCTCGCGTGCTTTACTCACCTACAGACCTGTAACCCAAAACAGCAATCTTTCTATATTTTGGTTGAGGCATTTCGGTGAAAACGTCTGTCTTCAGTGGGTATGGATAATGTAGTACGCCGCGTAGTTTCACTTTCTAAACAAACTTTTATCGCCACATTCAACCCCCGTCACGTGACAACAACAAACTTTTCGGAGCAGCAGCTCGAGCTCGCCACTGGGCCTCGAGTCGGAACTTCAAAGTTGAACCACGCTAAGAACAACTTGTACTGATACGAAAAGCTGCTCCCTTGCTCTGTTGAGTGCTATTATCAACATCGATCGATATTCGGAAATACTGAAATTCGCGTTTCGCCTTGACCTGGAAACGACAAAGGGCTTACTCAGAGCGGCTACGACTCGCGAGTGCAGCTGACGTAAACTGTCATTGTGTAAGCACACCGTCGTAAAACAGCGGGGGCGTCAGGGCTCTCTGGACACATTGTACAGTAGAGGTCAGACTTTGTGCATCACAGCATGTGTCAGACAGAGCGACCCTTAAACCAGACACGTTCTACAAACACGTAGACGTTCAGTCACAACCTCGACTTAATAATTTCTGATCCGGCACAGTGGTAGGAGAAGCACTTTAGAGGTTGAAATAAATGAACGGAAAAGCATCACTGGCTAACATACAGTAAAGGTGCGATGATCGTTTAACTTAATGCGCAGTGGATTAAGTTAAACGGGGGGATGGGGTGTCAGACCAACTGTTGCAGGACATGTAGTCTTACTCACTGTGTTGTATCTTCATCCAGAGCATCACAGAGATTCAGACCCTAGAAATCTGCTCAGTGTTACAACGTACTGTAAGTCTCAACGTGGTATTTTCATACAAGGCTTAGAAAATCATTATTACTACTACAAGATAGGAATTTGTATCTTCATCCAGAGTGGAGCCTCAGACCCTGCATCAGAAGATGCTTTGACGTGATCCAGTTCCTAGCTCCTGGATCTGTTTGCATCAGCTCATGGCGTCACAAGCTAAGTTTCATCTTTGTACTCACCTTTTATTAAATATGAAGTTTTAGAAATGTAGTAGTAGAAGTAATAGTAGTAGTAGACGATGTTGTTGTTGTTGTAATTGTAGTAGTTATTGTTGTAGTTAGTAGTAGGAGTTAGGAATTTGTATCTTTCTTCAGAGAGTCCCTGGAGCTTCAGACCCTGTACCAGAAGATGCGATGATGTGCCTGTGATCCAGTTCCTGGATGAGGGGAAATGGGTGATCTGAAGAATGACACTGTTCCTGTTTAGTCAGAATGCAATTCAGTAAAAATGTGTTTTCCTATCTTCCTCCAGTGCATTCCTGGAGCTTCAGACCCTGTACCAGAAGGGCTGACATGCCCATGATCCAGTTCCTGGCTCCTGGACGAGGGAAAACAGTTGGATCTGTCTCGGTGTCACAAGGTTAGTTTGTCTTTGTCCTTAACTTTTTATATCATAAAGAAATGATTTCATTGCACAAACCTGAGCTATGTTGCCGATAAACTTTATCTTCAGTTTGGAAAAACATTTAATGAGGCATTAAATGCAAATGTGGTCTTTGAAATGTTTGTCTATGAAGACATAAAATGCTGACTGTGTTTTTTTTGACAGACAACCAGCTGGAGGAGTGTTGTTGTTGTTGTTTTTGTTTGTAAATGGAGGATCGAAAATGACGTTTAATGCATCAAGTATTAATCTTAAAGGTAAACAATAATTGACTTGTATAGTGTAAGCTAAACTGATATGTCAGTTTAAATGTAATTTAAAATAAATGAATAAAAATACTTAGAATAGAATCTTAAAATTTACAGGCAAGTATAACAATCTTATCTGGGTTAAGTTTATCAATATCTTTATGACTTGGTTATTTTTGATCTACCATCTTGTTGTTGTGTTATTTTTGTATTGTATTTGTATACCTGTAGATGTGGCCACATCTTTTTATGTAAACATCTGTGTACAGAGGCGCCTCTCTGTTAATGTGAATGTGTCAATGTTTCATTGTGAGTGATATTAAACAACTCATGTTAAATGTAAATCTATATCTATTGACTTGATTTAATGCACAGTGACTGTTAGACGACTGTTAGAGCAAAGGTCAACACAACAGGTGTGTGTCTGCAGTAAAATGTGATCTGACCTAAACACTGAACATGGATCCAGACACAGTTTGGATTCGGCCCTGTTTGACACAACTGTTCCACTTCAGGAAAGAGCACAACAGTGTTGTCGTTATTTAGCTAACTTACAAGGGAAAAGCCAAGTGCGCAGGTTGGGACCGTACCAGCCAATGATAGACAGAGAGAGGAGAGGTGACAGGCTGGCTCCACCTCCTCTGAGGATGCTACACTATGATTGGACCAAGCCCGTGTCAGTGAAGGAAATAACCAATGGGCCGCAGACCAGCGTGTGCCAAGGCAGGTGGTGAGGAAACAAACTCTTGCGCTGACTTTTTATGCGGAATACGTTACACAGACAGGAACAAAGCAAAAGGGCCTGGTGTTTAACAGTGTTACTGGGCCGCCGATTTTCTGGTTTTATGGGCCGGTCAGTCCGATACTGTATATAAATAAAAAAGTGCCGGGACTATCGGCCCATCGGGCAAACGCTCCTGGACAGAAAAGTGGAGTAGACGCCACATTGATCGCTGTTGCCGAGAGGCGCTGACGAGACTGACGATAACTCACTGAATACCGAACTAATTTTCACGCGGTTTTCTTTTTTTTCTGTTGTAAATGTCACACAAGTAGCTATGATACAGGACACTTGGTCCGGCGTGTTTTTACATTCATCGTGGGTTTAACAGATTAAACAGAATATTCTGATATGATATAGAGTGACCAGACGTACCAAACCAAAACTGGCAACATAATCCCCGAAAATGAGGGGGGAAAACGGGGACATTTCCAGTTTGACGAGCAATCTGATTGAAAAACCTTATGTTGTGTCTCCAAAAACAAAACGGAGACAGATGTGGTTTTTTCTGTATTTAGCCAGGGAGAGACAACCAAACAACGGGGACTGTCACCCTGTGATATGTGATGTAGGCTATGACAAGTATTCCTAGGTACTCCTATAGTAAGTCTATGATCGTAACTATGACCGGCCCAAGATGGCGGCCGTATTTCTTACGTCCCGCAGCGAATGCGGCGTCTACTACTCTCATGTCTATGGGGTCACAGACAGCAACCCTCGGAATATCACCGGAAATTGTTCGGTGCTGGCGGAAAATACTACCGGGAGATGCAGTCGTCATAAAGGGGCAGATGCAAACACTGAATAGCCTCACTGAAACGGCCCTGACAGGGACAGGTAATGCACCAGTCATTAGGACAACCATGAAACCCAGTTCACCTGCCTCCGCTGTGTTGAGTTGTAAAGTCAGCTTTAATGCTTCAAGGAGAATGTGCTAGCTAGCTAGTTAGCCATTAGCTGGCTAGCTATGGCACCCCGGGCGGCGGTGGGTGCCATAGCAACGGCTTAGGAAACATTGGCTGGGATGCTAGCTAGTTTACAATAGCTCAGGCTAAAGGGTGGTTTGTTATGCTAGTATTAAACAAGGCGCCGCAGAGACATCAGTGTCCAGTTTAGCTTAGACCGCTGCATGTCAGTGTTATCCAACATGTGTTATTTTCCATATTATATATCTCAAACTTTGTGTTATGCTTTTTAGTGAGCTGTCAAGGGGTGGCAGGCTGTTTTTACGTTGTTGAGTTGAGCTAACTTAGCTAACGCTAATTTCCATCAAACACCATGAGCTAACATTAGCCGATTAGGCCCACCCGTTAACTTTATCTCAACGCTACCATTATGTCAATACTATCTTTCTGTACTACGAACTGTTTTTCAGAGCAATGTGTATCGAGTGAAGCTAATATTAGAACAGTTAATCACATTAATTATTTTCTTACTATTGTCATTAGTTAACCTAATTGTTATTGAGACAGTCAGCTGATCTGTAGCTGCTGTGGTTAAAGTTTGCGCTAACTTGGCTTTTAACTGTTTGCTCGTACAGATAATGCAACTACATAAACAACATCGGCTACTTTTAAAGACATAAGTAATAACAGAACTACTGTTTAATTCAAATATTAGTATAGGGAATAAAATCCTTTGCCATAAAGATATAGTACCGACAAGTACTCGGTAGTTTGTGCACTGGAAAGCTAGTCGGTGTTTTTGCTTGTGTTTTAGCCATTGAGCTTTCTAATGCAATTGAACTAATAGATTATTTCTCAAACAGAAACTAATTAACATACGCCTGGGGGTTTACGTTTAAATGTGTAGTGTATAATTTGAACCTCACCACAACTACTGCCTGTTGTATTGTTATTTTAAAGGACGTTGTAGTAGTGTGGTTATGTTTAATATTATCACAATGAATTACTGCAGACTGAGTGTGTGAAAGAAAATTGACCCTGTCATAACTGTCATTTCAGTATTCTGCCTGAACTAGCATGGATGTTGATGACTGCAATGGCCGGTCTTACTTATCAGGTGGGACACTACCATAACAGCAAGGCAGTGTTCTTGCCTTTAAAGGTTGACATGTTGTCTCAATGATATGACTTTCTTGCGTTTATTTTTTGTTGCAGTTAGTGGAGACTCTTCAATGGAAAGAGAGTTTTCTGGGGCCCTCGGAGGTCCAACAGTGAGCACCCCAAATAGCAAGGAGACCTCCCCTAGTCGCTCTCTCAGTGGTCAGTGAGAGAATAAGTTTGAATCACAAAAATTGACTATTCCCAAAATATAAAACATTCTGAATGTATCATCTATCAATTTATCAAGTCTCACATCAAGCATTATGTCAAATGTTGTCCACAGTTGTTTAAACATGAATACATATATTTATGATTATTTTATTATTTAGACTGCACTTAATACCAGTTTCATATTGTTATACTACAGGCAGCCCTACTCTAATCACATAAATAGTTATTTGTAAACCAGAACTCTGTATCTTTCTCCATAGTTAGGTGAAAGTCATATCTCAGACATTCTTATTTTTTTCTCTTGCATCGCTAGCCAACTCCATTAAAGTGGAGTTATATAGTGATGAAGACCCAGGTCGCAGTACTGAAGATGAAAGAGGGGAGCGAATAGAAGAAGGAGTGTCAGAGCAAGGATCTGAGGCTGTTGGAGGCTACAGAGAGCTCACCAATCCTGAAAACATGCCAGCTGGAGCCACCAGGCTGCCAAATGGAAAGCTCAAGTGTGATGTCTGCGGAATGATTTGCATTGGGCCTAATGTTCTTATGGTGCACAAACGCAGCCATACAGGTGAATAAAAGGCTTAGTTCAGAATAAACTTTTCTGTGACAAGAGAAAAGATTTATTTTTGTTAGGTCAGATGCAAAATATGTCTTTGAATTTGCATTTTATCAGACGTTCAATTAAGGTCTCACCACTGTTCTTTTTTTTTGTTGTACTATATGCCATTGACCTGACGACTGATTAACTGAGGCAAAATTAGGAAACACACAAGATTTGCAAAAACAGTTCCTGCAGAGCTAAAACCTTGTGCACATGCGTTCGAAATTGCATGATTGAAAGAAAAGGATGCTCTGTAATTAAACTAATGAGCCTGAGTTGACACTTGTACATCATCTAGTTGGAGAAATTGGGCTGACAGATTTAACCTGTTCCTAGGTGAGCGACCATTCCAGTGCAATCAGTGTGGGGCCTCCTTCACTCAAAAGGGTAACCTACTTCGCCACATCAAGCTGCACTCAGGGGAGAAGCCCTTCAAATGTCCTTTCTGCAGCTATGCCTGTCGGAGACGAGACGCACTTACTGGCCACCTTCGCACTCATGCGGGTAGGACTGATGAAACTTGATGAATGAGTTTTTAAATATAATATAATAACTAACATAGGAGTTGTTAAGGCAGGAATAATGCTGTATCCCTACATTTTCCCTAGTGTCCTCTCCAACTGTAGGAAAGCCCTATAAATGCAGTTATTGTGGTCGTAGTTACAAACAGCAGAGCACCTTGGAGGAGCACCGTGAGCGTTGCCACAGCTACATACAGAGCCTGGAGTCACAACCATCCAGTGCACAGAATCCAGGTATATGTTTTATGACATTTCAGGACATTACATATCAGAAGTAAACAACATTTCCTCAGATGAAACAGAAATATAACTCAAATTATGGTGTTGCAAATATCCGTTTCCAAAGGTACAGTGATTGCGTGTAGGAATGTAGTTTACCTCCATATAAGGATAGTAAGTGTCCAAAATGTGGTTTAAATTCTCAGTAGAACCGGTTTACATCTTGAATATTGAGAGTAAATGCTGTGTGGGTGATAAGTAACCCCAAAATATAACAATTACAATTTGTTTGTACTTTGTGCAGGAGAGGAGATGAGAGAGCTAGACTATATAACAGACTCTGTACTGCAACCTTCTGCAGACAAGATGGCATTTATTGATCGGCTGGCAAACAGCATCACCAAACGCAAGAGATCCACACCACAAAAATTTGTAGGTGAGCATTTGGTCTCAATGTGGATTGGTTCCGGAAACGTAGGGATAAACATTAATTGCTTGAGTAAAATAGCGCACTCACCAGGGAAGATCATTGTCCTAAATAAGTAACAGCTTTTTTTAAAATCTAAATTTTATAATTTACCTATAGCTGCAGACTAGACTCAAGTCATTTGACTGACAAAAAAGCTAAAATTAGATGTTTTCTTTTTTTATTGAAAATGCTCCTGTGACATCTTTCAGAATTTCTTTTTACAGCATTGTGAAATTGTCTCTTTCAATTGTAGGACAAAAGCACATACGACTCAATCTTGGAGATGCACCTTATGAGCTCAGTGCTCGTTTAGATAAAGATGGGGCGATGCATGCAGGTGACCTTGAAGCTCAGCACTTTACTGGCATTGGAGGAGAATACACAGGCGTAGCAGGTAATGGAGGAGGGGTATCAGACACACCGAGGCCTCAACACCTTCCCACCTCTCACTCTTCATGTCTGCCGGAACTCAGGCCTATCCACAGCTCCTCTCACACCCTCGTTGCTTTAGGTCCAAGGCTGGATTGTACAGGAACGGGAATTGGGCTAAGAGCTGCAGGTGTAGGGGGAAGGGAGGCAGCAGAGGGTCATGAAGACCTGCCTATCAGTCGAAGTCATGTACCCTCACCTAGCAATGGTTGCCAGGACTCTACAGACACAGAGAGCATGCCAGATGAGCCATGCAACAGTACTGCTCTGACTCCAGTCCTACACAGTAATAATGGCCATCATCTTCTCTACTCAAACAACCATAACCCAGTGCCTCCCCCTATTTCTCACCACAGGAGTCGAGACAGACATAGCCCCAACCATGCCAAAGAAAGGGAGATGGAAAGAGAGGATGGAGGCCACTCAGCCCCACCACCTCCTGCCTTTGCTCCAACTCCCAGCTCACCTGCAGCGCCCTCCTCCACTTCCAGGGAGGCCTTTCGGGTTGTAGATGGGGAAGGACGAGCTGTGCGCTCTTTCCGTTGCGAGCACTGCCGTGTGCTTTTCCTGGATCATGTCATGTTTACCATCCATATGGGCTGCCATGGTTTTCGGCAACCTTTTGAGTGTAATATCTGTGGCCACCGCAGCCAGGACCGCTATGAATTTTCTTCACACATTGTCCGTGGAGAGCACATCCTTGACTGAGGATGAAGGGTCAGCTTCACCTAGAGCTATTTTTACACTGAGAGAGGGACCTGGGTGGGTTTGGTCTGCACAAAACTTTAAGGAGCACTGATGATCTGAAGATGCACTGGTACAGTAAGTATGTACCTACAGTAAAAGAAATGACATTAGTGATTCTTATTATTTTCAATGCACCTTGAACAAAAAAATCTATGTAAAATGTACTTTTAATTAAATGTATTGTAAAGAAGATAAAGAGGGGATGCACTGTTTTCTCAAGATGTGCCTTGCTCCAAACTTCAAACCAAATGCACATATAGTCATCTATTCTGACTTGAGTTCATAACAAAACCTTTCCCCTCATGTGCAGTCAAAGAGAAATTATATTTTAATAAACAACATGATGATAGGCGGTCCAACAGCGGAATTTGTTTCAAAAGACATTTTCTTTTAAATGATTACCTAACATTATGTTCAGCAGTTCACAAGTTTTTTCAGTTTGGTTCACAATGGCTTGGTCTTGAAATGTAAAGTCAAGTGCAGTCCAAACTCAAAAACCAGGTCCAGAGTGAATGGATGTGTTTAAGGAGTTGTCCGTAACTTAGAAATGCACTTTTCTTTCTATTGGAGTTTAGAGTGTTTGTGTGATTGTGTGCGTGAAAGAATGTGAGAATGGGAGGAACACTGTGTTTTTTTTATGTTGTTTTGTTTTGTGTTTCTTGGGAAGTAAATTGAATAAGTAATTGAAAAATGAAGGCCTTTATTTATGTGGATGCTGAGTAGGGCAGTTTTTGAAATGTTTGTTTTTCTTTCCTAATACTGCTTTTGTTGCACTGATACCTGCCAGAGTTCTATGATAATATTAAACTATTTTGTGAATACATAAATTACATGCACATTTCTCTCAAACTTGAGAAAAACTGATTTAATCTTTTGTCCCATTAGGAAGGAATACCACTGCCACAATTTTACTAAATAGGTTATTAGGTCATTAGAAGTCCCCAATATTTTCTCTTTCATCACTTCATCAAAGTGCAAACCAACATTTCTCCTTATTTGAAAAATGAACGTAAATCTGTTGTTCCTGTCCCATTGTATTGTGCCTTTTTTTTACCCTGATCACATGTTGTTGACCAGACGGAGGACATTAGCTACCAAGACAAAAGTTGATACTGATCACTGTGGATGTTGCTAGAGATCATGAGTTAGTAAATGATTTAATCACTTGTTTTCCAGACACTATAATGTATCTGGCTTGTGGCTTTGTACAGTATCAATTTTTTCTATTAAGATACTAACAAACCAAATTAAATATATGTGGTGTTTGGCACAGGTTGCTATGACAATATGCAATGCAGCAGTTAGTGTCATTTTCACTGGTTAAATCCAAATACTTATTACTTGCTTTGATTTGAACACATTCCAGACTAAAGAGCCACTAGCCATTGGTTAGCTGTGATTTATCGTAAATGATCTGGTCTCTGTAAGCCTGTGCAGAAACAAAATGGAAAGAGACATGTCGGCTCATAGATCACTGTTGGGTGGCGAATGTGGCTGTGATCTGTTTACATGTTAAAATAACAGAGGTCGTTGTTTTAGCAACTTTTTTTGTTATAATTCATATAACACAAGTTAAGAACAGTAAGTTGAACTGTCCAACAGGCTTTCAGAATTTCAGGATTGGGTGAAGAAATTTATACGTTAACAATACATATGGGTTGATAAACAGGGCATTTGCTCATGATACTGATCTCTATGTGCCCCATAATGTATGCACTTATATTAAAAAAGATGAAAAATATATGACAATCGTCAAAATCATCAGCTGACTTGAGCCCATTATGTTTTCTTTGGTGCAGATAATTGATTTTTTTTAAACAAAATGTCCCCAATGTATTTATCAATCTGGCTTAGCCGCAATAAATGTTGCTTTTCAGAAATCTTTGCAGGCTAAACCGAAATCTCTGAACCAATCAAATAGTTGATTACATAGTGGTCTAAATGTGCAGGGTATCATAACAGTTTAACCACTAAGTGGATTTTAGGAAGAGAACCACTGATTCCCCTCTTTTAAGCACTTTATTGAAGTGGTAAAGTAAATTTTACAGTAAATGATCATAATTGTACAGAGAATGAATTACAAAGAAGCCAGGAGAAGCCAGCAAAGGGAAAAAAATCTCTTTTTTGTTTTCCTTGTATGAAAAATGTGTAGAAATGATCCTCTCTCCCTTGATTGGGAGGGGACGATTAAAAATTACCTTGGTTTTCCCTTCAAAAATTATGTATATGTTTACCTTGGTGCATATTTGTTTTGAGAGTTCTTAATTGGAGTTTTGTGTTGTTGTGAAAGTTTGCTTTGTTGTTCGTTTTTTATCCAATTTAGAGTCAGATGTTGGCACAATGAAATACAGTGATACTGTCACCTTTACAGCAACACAGAGACCTTACCAGGTGGTTACACGCTTTTTGTTTGCTGTCATTGTTTTGTTTAAAAATCAGATTATCATGCCTTAATATATGAGTACAGATTGTTTGTCAGTTTGTATATTATCTTGAAATGTGACTTTCTAGAACCTGATCTGCAAAACGTATAACAGGACTTTAATGTAAATGATTTGACACCAAAGTTATCACAAATCAGTGAAACGGTCACAGAGTTTACATGGGGAAAATGCTTGGAGTGATCACTTGCATCTTACACCCTTTGCTTCGTACTCTCAAAAGGTACTGGCGTGGCAAGACCATTTTGTTTGGTTTTGTTGTACAGTTAAGACATTTAAGATTGCAAGATAAATGTGAAATACATGTTTTGACTTTAATTTCCTGATGTTTACATCTTGATGTGTTAGACTAACACATACCTGTGATATGGCCTCTATATCTATGCTCTCTCTCCTCTTTAGTGAATAGTGGTACCTTGCCCTCTGTGGGGGTTTTTTGGTAGTGTTACTGTTGTTCATAGGTCTCACAATGTTCAGCTGCTTTGGTTCTTGGTTGCCCTTGGTAATATTTGTTTCTCAGCACACCAGTGGTGGATTTATTGTAACAGTGTTTTCTGGGATAGTTATACTCTCTGTGGTCAGTGTTTGTGCAATGGCTCTGATTGGTTTTCTCTCAGCAACAGGAAACATCAGCAATTAGTTTCCTTTTTTTCTCTTCACTTAAAAAAAGTATACATTTTATCTTCAAGTAATATCTAATTTAAATGTCCTCAGTGCACAAGAACTGGCCTTGCCATTCCAGTACATTTTGAGGCAATCCCTCACTTCAAGGGAAAATATAATTTTGTTAATTCCATAGTACATGTTTTACATGCAACACGTTAAACAACACCAAACTGTGTTCTAGCCACCCAAACACATGTAGAATACGCCAAAAACCAAGTTTTCAACAGTAATCAGCGACACTGGACACAATAGATTTTTCATACTTACAACCAGATGAACACAGATCCATTAGAAAATTTGGGCAATGTAGGAGCTAGGAGCCAAAGACAAAAAAAACACTAATGGTAAAATGTATAAAGCATCCTGAGCATTTGAACCCAGATATACTGTACAAAGTTCAAACAAATAGTGACCAATTCAGTACCAAAAACATTAAACGTGGAACCCCAGTCCATGACACAACTAATCCAAGAAAGATTATTATTATTTTTAAAGCTGCAAGTTTTGCATAAAAGCAGGTTTGACGTTGTTTTCTTATTGTCTTCTTTCCTGTAACATGTTGTGAGCTGAACAGTGCTTTATAATTGTGTGCTACACTGGGCAGTGATGTGCTTCAAAACCTGATGCATGTGGTATCGATGCAGTTTGCTCCTCAACCTACACCAGTCCTCTCTGTTGCATTCTGAAGGACAACCAAATAAACTGCTCCAACTCGAGACTGAAGTAAAAAACGAAACTGATTCTAGTTTTGTGGTATTTTGTGTTTAAATGTTATCCTTGTTGCACTATTTGCTCCTCTCAGTTTTATTGTTAAACATTCCCCTCCTGTACATGATCTGATATTGCATCAAACAACTGCAGAGCCTTTTTAACTGTATCATATGTAATTATGCATTTGCATAATTTGACTTTAATCTACTGTAAATTTTGTACTCTAAGAGTCTATACCAAATAAAACACTTGACAGGACTTTTTTCTTATGACTACAGAAGACATGCTCAGGGAATAATACGCTTCACACTTTAAATTTATGTCAAGATTTTTGAATTTATTCTCCAGATTTACAGCATCAGAATCTGCTTTACATGGGCTTTGCAGGAGTCCTTGGTGCACCAGCCTGTTAAACAGAAGAGACAGTTTGAGACTCATGTGACTTTATTGCTGGTATTCAGTAAAAACAAAAGCCCTGTTGCTATTACACATATTAAATACAGATATGAAATACAAATTTCAAATGAACTGAACAATAACTAACAGTTTCATGTCGTCTTTCTGAGCTTCTAGACAAGTCAAGGTCTCTTTATTGTCAATACAACATATGTGCAGGACATATAGAGGGTTGAAATAGCGTTACTCTCGACACGTCGTGTAACATAGTAAACAGTAAAACTAGTAAGAACTGTACAATATTCTACAGTGCGTAAGAATGTATAGCTTCAATGAACATTGTCAGAAGACGTGCAGAGGCTAGTACTCACCGTGGGCCTGAATCTGGGTGGTGGGGTACGGTCTTTCCTGGCCTCACAGGAGCGGTTCCTCACCACCTTACTGTGGATGGCACAGCTGACACAGTAGTGCAGCTTCACGTAGAGCTTGGGCAGGGCATAGGCTGGAGATTGTACACAGACAGGGAAGGTGCAGATGAGGCCAAGCCACCAAGATAAAATTACCAAGACAGATTTTGACGTGAGAAATGGAAAGAACAGACTTACAGTCAAAGACACTGGCATCTGCGATGTCTCTCACAGCCGCAGCCTCCACTATGTTCCTGATGACAAACTTCTTGATGGCTTTGTCCTTGGGGACACAGCGGGCACAGTTGGTGCAGCGGATGGGCTGGACATGGCCACGGCCCTTCTTAGCACGACCGTTATTCCTCCTCTTCTTAGTCTGTAAAACAAATGAGTTACAATAATCTACACTGCAGCCTAACACAAGGATGTGGCAATGAACCATACTAAAGTTTATGAATTCAGTCTTAAAAGGAACAAACAAAAAAATACAATTAACCTTTGAACACATTTAAATACGCATGAAAAACGAATTAGTTAAAATCGGAATAATTCCGGATATGCCGTGCAGTAGATAAAATCCTAACAATAATTCTCTTTAATAATCTGCAGGAATCTGTTTGTGTACAAACACAAACCATTGCGTGTCTGCAATTTTGTTTAGTACAACGTCACAAACTATTAACTACATCACCATGAATAAAGACGTATTGGGTTCTGAGTGAAAAGCCCATAAATACAAAGCACGGGTTGGTTGCGGTGTCTTAGCTACAGCTCGACAGCCAATATTATATCGGCACCGTATTAATAGGGTATTCACGGTTTAGTGGTTTAACTTTAATACTAAACAAATATGAATAATAACGTATATTTGGAGGCACATCCTACCACTGTCTGAGCACGCTTTAACAGCGGCGTTATCTCATGCTAGTTCACAGGAACACATGCACAAAACGACTAGCCCGCTAACAACTAGCATTAGGCCCAGACTCCTTTATTAAGTCAATCTAACCTATATTTTGTATCAATTATCCACATTGTTGGTTCTCTCTGTGCTTATAATACACAAGAAGAAACAATCGTGCTTGACTGTTCGAGTAAAACATAACTATATTCAGTTTTTGCTTTACGGCCGCACTGAAAGACACTCACCATGTTGCACGGGAAGCTGGAAAGAGGATCCGGAAGAGGTTGTACCGCGAGAAGTTGTGCAATGCGCTCCGCCCTAAAAATATCTCAAATAAAAAGACAAGATAATCAACGTTTTATTTTATTTGATACAGCTACGGATATATAGATATATTTGTTATGCTTTAAAATAAAAAATCTGTTGTGCGATTTTTCCCCCATAATATATCATATAGCAAACTTTGCTTCGCGGAGGGATATTAGTTTAGGTTTTTAACCAAGCGTCACCGGAGCGAGCGGAGTTGCCTGTTTCTGAAGTAGTGCAGAGACTATAGGTCCATTTTCCATTTTCTACCGCTTATCCTTTCCAGGGTCGCGGGGGGAGCTGGAGCCAATCCCAGCGGATTTCGGGCGAGAGGAGGGTAGGACCTGGACAGGTCCAGAGTCTACGTGATTGAGTCGAAAGCATTTGCTCTTTGTACCTCTTCATGACTCTGCTGCCCCCCTCTGTCGACCAGACCACCTGCATGAAATGCAGTGTGACATACAGATGAACCATGGATTATTTATTCCATTATTTCTTAGTGTCACCTGTTGGTCTTTCTCAAAAATGATCTAATTTAGCTTAATCTCCCAGATGACGGTGTCATAATTTCTTCATCATTACCTCATTATAACATGTCACAGTGTTAATTAGTATATGGCTACGCAATGGCGCTCCTCTGAAACCGCCTGCTGTTATATGCACAACATCTTTTACAGCATGATTCTCACAAAAATGCTATGAGACATGTCCTTTTTTCCATTTGATTACACACGTCTGGTAAAATGATTCACTGTAAAACGTTTTTTTTTAGACTTAGAAACATCTACACAGGCAGACACGTTTAAAAGTCATTCAAAAGTCTCCATCCAAGTATGTATTCACATTAAATAAACACATTAAATAAATACGTTTTTAAAAATTTATTTAAATAGTTCTGTGCCCCGTCCTTATTTCTTCTTGATCTTCTTATCCTTTGCCTTCTTCTTGCCCGGCTTCTGGGCACTGGCTTTTTTGTAGAGGTAAAGTCCCACCAAGGCGAGCAGAGTGGGCACAAGGGCCAAACACACCAGGGGTAATACGTCATTGACCATTTTCTGCCATGGCGTCTGTTGTGACAGAGAAATCACCTCCACCTCGAACTCTAGAGCGGCATCACCTTGGACAGACCGAGTTCAAATTCAATGATAAGTAAAGACATAGTTTTATATGTCTGATATGAAATTACATGATTGATTGCATTTTAAGTACAAGCAGGGTGAATTATACATTAATGTCATAGATCATTGTTGGGGATGAAGGATAGTTTAATTTGCAACCAAACCAACCTATGTTTATAGATAAGAAGATACATAGTACTATATAAATAATAATAGTTGAACATAACATGACATGACTATTTACAATAAGAAATAAAAAATGTTCTCTTATGTGTGCGTGTGTCTCACAGTGCGCTTTCTGAAAACCTCATACTGATGTGTCCCTCATTGTTCCCTGCTTTGTGTGTAGCCTACCTGGAATTGTAGGAGGGTAACCTTTTTTTCCATATGCAAGGTGAGAGGGAATGGTAGCCTTGATTTTTTGCCTGAAGAAAAGAATAACTAATTAATAAACAATAACCAGGAAAGTGTTTTTCAGATTAACTCAGGTACTTTTTTTTAAAGAAAGCTGTTCCTTCCCAGTAAAGCTTTTCTCTTCACTTACCCTTCACACACTCCAACCAAGCTTTGTTCCAGACCTGATACAAAAAAAATCGCACAAAGTCAAACAGCAAAAAAGTATTTTCACTGCCTGCCAGTGAACCAAGTCGAGCAACACAACTATGAAAACCTTTTTTTATTTACCAGCAATAACTGTCCTTTTCCCCAACTCAACAACAAGAGGGTCCCGCGACAGAGATGAGTCAATCACCTTTCCATCCATCAATTTGCCCTAGATAGAGAAAGAGATAGAGAAAACACAGCATCAGAGATAATGGCATAAATTAAAGACAGAGCCCTGTTTCTTTAAATTTACAATTTTAATTGAGTTCGTCACACATTTTCATAAAAGAGTCTACAGCAGCACTTTCGTCTTATCTGTCTTATTACATACACCAAATACCCAAACTGTTTGTAAATGTTAAAAGTTATTTATTTAGAGTCACTTGATTTAATCGCCCTTAACTTTTAATGTAACAATGAGAAGTAGGAGACACGTGGTACCCGAGGTCAAATGAGCAAACCACTTTCATTACACACATTGCTGCTGTGTGTTACAGCTAACGTTCACGTCTTAAAACAATGGGGTTTTTTTTAAATGATGAATAATCATCGTTGCAATGGTAATGGTGCTGCTACACACACACGCGCGCGCACACACAAACACAGCAGCTACTGCTGACGTGTTGCGCCGCCCCGTCTCTCCACAATGAAGCGGAGTAGATGGACTTGCATCGGGCTGTGACCGCATTGTCCACATGCTGTGATGGCTCCTCTGTGTGGTCAATCAGAGAGAGATCTGTTTATCATTATCCACACACATCACATTAACCACCAACAGCGGCGTCCACACGCCTCGTGCAGCCGGTGCCACATCTGCCACAACAGCTGAGTCCTCCACTTAAAACCGACCTGTCCGATTGTTTCCTATACCTGTAACATGGTGTTGATGATTCACGTCTCAATACGTGTCTGTCTGCGTGTCTTACCGTGTAGTGGATCTGCAGCGTGTCTCCCATCGTGGAAAGTACAGAGCAAGTTTCGGGCTTCACCTTGGATCAGAAGAGTGACTGTTAACATCCATGCATTGATTGGTCCAGTGTGTTGTTGTTGTTGTTGTTGTTGTTGTTGTGGGAGAGTGATGCTGTGTCTCACTCACTCACTCACTCACTCACCAGTGTCTCCACATGAAGCTCCTCGGCCGCGCCGTCTTGTTCCTGTGCGAGTCCACTGCACGTGAAGGCTGCGAGCAGCAGCAGCAGCAGGAAAACGCTGCTTTTCATTGTCAACTTCAGCTACAGATGTTCCTCACCGACAACTTCCGCGTGTGCAGCGGCTCCACACAGCGGACGGGACAGAGACACTAACACGGAGACTCGCAGCCTGCCTGTCGACCCCTTCTGTCCAAAATGGCTCAGCACCAGCTAATGCTGATGTGTTATAGCAGTGGAGCGATAAGGACAAACAGACCGTGGACGTTGTCCCAGCACCTGGGTCTCCCTAAGAGCCCGCCTCATACATTCCGCCTGCATCCCATCAGGCCGTGGGAAGCGGAAGCGGCGCCGTGCCGTGGGCGCTGGGGGGCGCTGTCGTGCAGCCCGTGCGTGCCCTGCTCCGCTGCTCCGTGGTGGAGCCTGACAGGAGCAGAGCTGCGGCACAGGCGCCACGTCGCTGCCTCAGGCTCACTGATACACCAGAGTCATCATAAACAACTGAAGAAATCAGTCTGAATTAAAATGTGTTTTAAAAAATAAAAATACTGTCTTACTTCGCTTTAGAAAACCCCATCAATAAAACGTCTCCAGGGTCTAATTTTTATCCCCCCCCCCCCTTTGTAAACATAGCAGATTAGATTTGTTATATTTTGTTTGTCTTGATTTGTTCGGTAATAGTGTGCATCAAAATCTAAAGTGTAAATGATACATATATATACAATTATATATATATATATATATTTGGTTATGTGCCATGTATCCATATCGCAGGTATACCAATGATTTCACAATACTAAGTGGCTTTAGAATGTCATGTCGGTAAGAGATGTTAAAACCACAGCTGACTGAGTGACATGAATCTGAATTGAAACCAATAGTAAACTGGTCAGAGTCACGGGATCGCGAGACTACGTTTATTGCTGAGTTGTCCTCCCGGAAATTATCGTGAGACATCTAGCAGCAGAGCCTTTAGCTAAGGTAAGTCGGTAGACTGGCACGGCCACCAAACGGACGATCTAAACGTCAGTCGGCCAGGTGATGTTGTGATGTGTTGTGTGATATGTTGTTTGATGGTTGTCCGGGGCTTGTTGTGTGGACTCGGGCCGGGCCGAGGCAGCAGCAGACGGCCCCGTTAGCAGCAGGATGCCCGCCGAAGATGGATGTATGTGTGTGTGCGGGGCGGGTACTCGCTGCTAGCTAACCGTCGCGTCGCGTCGATCCGGTATTCACAGCTAAATCACACCGACATATCGCTTTACAACAGACTAATGTCATAGAAAGCGACGGAGATTGTGTGTGAAGAGAGAGTGTGGATACATTTGATGGACGTGCGGGGCCGTTACGGCTCATAATGGCACGTTAGCGGAAATGTTACATTCCGTAGCCTGCGGCTAACGTGACCGAGTCGCCCGGGGCTCAGTGTGCGTTACGAGACCGACACGTCGCGGCCTGGTGCGGCGATCAGGTGATGAGGTGATAAACCCACCATTATAAAGTGGACTCATTGACCGAACACAACGCGTTGCACGAGCTGACGTCAGACAGGGACCCTGTCAATGCTCTTCAGCACCATGGACAGGGATGCTGCTCCCATCTGTTTTTATTTTCTCTGTATTCCGTTGCCCTCTGTGTCGCATCCATGTACTTCATTCACCTCATATACTAATCCTGTTTCTCTATTACACCAGTGTATTTGTGACACGTATTCTGTGTGCTCGTCCTGACAGCAGGATGTGCTCCTCCTCCTGTTATGTCTCATTACCCAAATTCCTGATTGTGATGTTTTTGATCTTGCACCATACAGGTACATTTGATTCGACATGGCTGAGGTGTTCATTATGTGACATTAGACAGCGCGTTGGATCATCTGGACTACAAGGGAAATGTAGTCTCCTCTTGCCTGTGTCTCTGTTTTTGACCAGGTGGCTTTGCTGTAGAGGTTTTACTGAACATGTTGGATCGAGGCCTGGTAATGTAGGACATCGCTGCATGTGCTCTGAGGGCTTGGCGTTGTTGCAGGCTAACATTTGAAGTAGATAATAAAAAATAACAGCTACATGGGTCTGAACAGATTTTACTGTAGCCTGGAGTCATGGCACTGACATGCATCTCATTCACCCACTCTGTAATGGTGTCTGTTAGCATAGCTCTGCACCTGTCTTTGTGACTGCTGGTAGAGGTGACATTTTCTGGTGGTGTAGTGGTTGGCAGGTGCATGTACAGTATGCTGCACATATCTAACTTTTCAAAAGATGCGCACACAGTTTGACTCACTAATAATGCTCTTTGTGTGGTAATACGACTCTAATAATTTAGACCAATATTGTTCACTTGTTGTTGTTGATGTTTTCCTTGCATTACAGAACCTAAATGGCTATTGCTCTGTTTCTTTTCAGCTTATCTTTGTAATTTATCACTGCTCCTCAACTGAGACTGGGATCTAGCATCACGGTTGTAGTCACACTCTGAAATTCAAACACCCTACCAGAAGCATGGGAAACATTTTTGGGAATTTGCTGAAGAGCCTCATTGGAAAGAAGGAAATGAGGATCTTGATGGTGGGGCTCGATGCTGCAGGAAAAACAACAATCCTCTACAAACTCAAGCTGGGGGAAATAGTCACCACAATCCCAACCATTGGTAGGCGCAAGGAATAGTAAAATATCATAATGCACAGTGTTTGCTGTACATGTTGTATGACCTTGCTTCTGTTTCCAGGATTTAATGTGGAGACAGTTGAGTACAAGAACATCAGCTTCACTGTGTGGGATGTGGGTGGGCAAGACAAGATCCGTCCCCTCTGGAGACACTATTTTCAAAACACACAGGGTGAGTTGGGATAATCAGAGGTTTAAACCAGCCTTCTCTTTTTCTGTAGAAAATAGTCTATTTATCATGTTCTCCTCACTGTTCCAGGTCTGATCTTTGTGGTGGACAGTAATGACAGAGAGCGTGTGAATGAGGCACGAGAGGAGCTGATGAGGATGCTTGCTGAGGATGAGCTGAGGGATGCAGTCCTCCTTGTGTTTGCCAACAAACAGGCAAGAAAATATTACCACTCAACATGTGTATAAATACAGGGGGTCCTCGAGTTACGACGGAGATCCGTTCCTACAGATGTGCCGTAACCGAATTTCGGTGCAAGTCGGAACATACATACGTAAATAAGCACCTACGTCACACACCTATGCTAACACATTAGTAAACACAACACATGAAGTAACCTGAATTTCGGTGTAAGTCTGAACATACATACGTAAATAAGCACCTACGTCACACACCATTGGTAGCACAAAAATGGCGTACAATGTAGCGCCACGTGACGACATTTTCTTCCGCCGCGCTCACCAACTAGTTCCCATGCGAAGTTTGTATTTACGATGCAAACCGCTTAAGTCGAAACAAGGATTTGTAAATTTATGGGAGATGTGTCGTAACCACGAAACCGTCGTACCTCAAGACCGTCGTAACCCGAGGACCCCCTGTATATATGTGTGTGTGTTTGTATGTGTGTGTACATAAAACATACACAATAACACACAGGCCTGTAGTGGATGATAAACCCCCGGAAATCCACTTCCTGTTCTGTTTTTGAGTTCTATTTTGAAAATTCATAAACATCTTTTTATAAATTTGTGCTGAAAATCCATAGCAATGCATCACTTACAAGTCTATGCCAAGATGGAAAAAGGAAGAGGGAAGAAAAGAAGCCAAATTGTAAAAAAAAAAAATTAGACAGAATGATCGGGGTTATACCACATAGGAAACCCCAACATTTTATAAATGGTACCAAACCTACATTAAGCCAATTGGAAAAAAAAATGAATGAGCCACCGTCTTCTTAATGACCTCCCACCTCTTTGACAGGACTTACCAAATGCCATGAATGCTGCTGAGATCACAGACAAGTTGGGCTTACACTCCCTGCGTCACCGCAACTGGTACATCCAAGCCACCTGCGCTACCAGCGGCGACGGCCTCTATGAGGGTCTTGATTGGCTGGCCAATCAACTCAAGAACAAGAAATAAGTGGAAGACTGGAACCATTATCTGGCAGCCACACCCATCCACTGTTTTATTTGTTTTGAGAATGGGACTGTGGGTTAGAGAGGCGGGTTGTGATTGATAGGTGCAAAGCAAGGTTCAGGGTCTGGGGGAGATTTGTTGTTTTCATTTTTAGTCTGTTGAGGTTTTTAATAGTTTTCAGCTCTTATTGCAAACACATTCTCATGTAATCATATTTAACCCCCCCCACACACACACACACAAACACACACATGAACACTAATCATTCGCAATCACCACAGACACTTGCTTTTCCCTTGTCCACTTCTTGTCTGTAGGTGCAGTGTACTGTATGTTAGTCTCTAGGTGCTCTACCATGTGTGGGACTCCACTGTGTAGACGATAAATTGGATATGACTTTTTGTTGATGTATGTTTTTCAGCTGTCAATCGTCCATGTAAAGATCTGTTCTGTGTCAGTTGCACTTCCTGTTCTTTCCCCTCTCCTGTGGGGTCACAGAGCCGTGTTTGAGAACAATCACAGTTGGCAGTTCCACGTCACCACAATCCACTTCGCTCCTCGTATTAATTTGTGAGCAATGCTGAGGCACTTTGATACTCAGAGAAAGTGCGTGCATGTTTACTGTATGTGTTTGTGCAAGCAGCTCAGACAGTGTTAACCAGAAACAACACTTCTGCTCACTACTTCCGCGTAAGATCCCCAACAGCGTCAAAGCAGCCCTTTTTGAATATTTTGAAATGCACAGCACATTCTCGACTGCCTGACCTGCATGCACCGTGGTAGATGTCACTGACATTGTTGTGTACTCTTTCACCCTTTGAGCTGCATGAATGTTGACACATATTGTGGATTTCCTCTAACTGCCCTGAACATGTTCTGCTGCTGTTTACGGTAGGATGCGAAACCGAAACTCAGCCGAGACGTTCTGCTTATTAGCTGTCAACATGTGCTTAAAACAGTATAGTCAGCTTTATTGACTGTAAAAGCAGGACATAATTTAACCGGCACAACACACATGACCTGCACAGATGCTTGTCTGACATCTTGTTTGTGTGTGAGTACTCAAACATCATCAGGTTGCTCTGCTTTATGTTTTTGATTCTCTGATTGCATATCGGAGGGGGGTGATTCCTTTTGCTGATAACTTTGTGTTACTGAATGTGAATACTGTTGATTAATCTATAAATGGCTGTACTGATATTTATTTGAAATGCATTTTCCTTTATTTCAATGTTGTGTCAGCATAATGTTTGTGAAAGAAACCAGGGTAAGCAGATCAGTATGTGGGTGTTTGTAGTTTTCACAAGATTCATCAGCACGTCCATAACTCACCACTTCAGATACCAGCAGAATCAACAGATTTCTGTCAATAAAACCATTTCTCTGTGCCATACATAGGTACTGCAACTTCTCCACTGGTGACAGTATAGCACGCTGTGTATTCGCGCCACCAACTGAGTACATTGTCCATATTCAGCATCTGTTGTATGTTAACTCATGAGTTTTATTTGGGTTTGTGGCCTTATATTTAGTAATGTCTTCAAATTGACAGCTCGTTTGGTTCTGACTGAATCACATATATTTATCTATGGTATAATGAATGATTTGCAGATTTATTTCTCTATGCTCTCAATAGGCAGGTCATGCACCACAGTTTGAGATGATATAGGCAAAGGTTTTTTCCAATAGTATCTTTTGGTTTGCCAGTAAACTTGACTCATATTTGATGGTAAGTTTCTTTGGTTTGTTTCGGGGTGTCAAGAAATATTGATGTAGATTGTCTCTGTGAAACAATGATGATCAGTGGGAACAAAAAAAAAGCAAAAAAAAACCCTCTCGAGTCATTCTGTACCGTTACAATTACACAAGTAGATTTTAAGAAAACGACAAAATTACGACTCAGTGACTCAATGCTGAATGCATGGGAACATCTGTATGTGATGTAAGACAACAAACAAAAACCTGCTGTATTACAAATAAACCCATTTTCTGTATGACCTGTCTCATTGGCTGTGAGTGAGTGGGTACTGATGACATTTAGACTTGAAGATGCTGCTGTGACAGGTTTCAACCAGAAGGGGGCAGTGTTTCTCTGCAACCACGGTGAACGGCGTTGTCTACATGCAGTATTTTTTAACATGTTAACATATTTTAAAAATGTACATAATGGCTATTCAATTCAGGTTTTCTGGTTGTGGTCTGGGAGTCCCGCTTTAATTTTAATAACACATATTCAACATTGTTTGGTCTTGTGAATATTTGATTTTTTTTTATATTCTGGGAATTACTTCCGTACAAATCTGATTTTGAATTCATGACAAGTTTCAAAATTCTGCTGCACAGAATGATACATCACTTCTGTTTGGGGTCTCAGAGAGCACAGCTGTCAACCCTATAGGCAATGAATGTTCCTATGCTCTTTACCTTTGATAGCTGTTGATAGTACATTGTCACACAGCACTACCCAACTCGATTGGGATAATAAGGGTGACTGCACATTTCATTTTCTGTAAATAATATATGGAATATATATAAGGAAATCACAATCATGTCATTATTATACTTCTATTTTGGTTGTATATATTTTATCTTCTACAGAGGATGAATGTCAGTACATCTAGTTTTACACCTAATTCAGTAACCCTGTTTACCTGCTACTGAGATTGACATAGTATTTTAGACAACACATTAGGAAACACAGGAATTACATTGTTTTTGTGTTTCCTTGAAATGTGGCTGGGTTGTTTCTGTGAAGAAAGAAATGTGACTTCCTGATCGTGGTGGAATATTAACCGTTTGTTTTGAACATTCCTTTTACATCTCACTTGACTTCGACGTAGACTCTTTGCAGCGGAGTGGAGATATTTTTCAGTCACACGTTTGACTCACTGCATCAGTGAAGCTGTCCAGAAAGACAGCGAGGACTTTTTCTTGTAAGTGTGTGTTCAGACTGGTGCTGCAGGCTGAGCCAGTTCCTTAAGAGTAGTTCTGCTGGCTCGCCTACTCTTAGACAATGTTTGTGTGAAGCTTAAGTGACAAAATTAGATGGCAACAGATAAGATTTTTTAACCCAAACAGATGATTGTCTTATTGTCTTGATTCAAGGAAACACACACACACACACACACACACACACACATATATATATATATATATAAACAACTTCATACTTTCAGCAGGACTTAGTCCAAAGTACAGCAGTAAAATCACACAACAATAATAAAAAAAAAACAATCTTACATTTCCATCATCAGCATTAAGGAGTGGAGGGGTCAAAGTTTCATTGCTTTGAAAACAGACATAAGAAATGTTCCTGCAGGTCATGTGAGACTGACTAATATGTAGAGAAAAGCAGAAGGAGCATACATTATTATAAATTATTAATTATTGTTCAGATTTTGTGCAAGCGATGGAGGAGATAAAGCCTTTCAAAGTGAATGTCCTTGACGACATGTTCCCAGGGTTAGGGTTATGAGTGGGCAGAGGAGCTGACTCACCTGTTCTAACTAAAGACAAACATACATATAACCGTGAGGCTGACATGTTAAGACTGGTAGGTTTCAATATGACAACTTCAATGTGCAGCAAAATGGACCCGAACTGTATTGAAATTCAGAGACTAATTCAATCGTGTATCTAGGAAATGTACAAATTGAAAAACCTCCACTCCAAAGAAGTATTAACATTTATATAGAGAACTAATACAGAAGAGATGTAAACATCCACGCCTGTATGGCTTCACTCACACAAAAGCATGTTGCTGCTTTTGACTCTTTTCAACATTACACACACAAATATTTTCCTTGTGCGTTTTGAAAGTTTGGAACATGTACTACACGTGTTTCCTTTATTTCTGTGCTTTTACCGTGATTTTTGTTTTTTACAGCTTACTTCTGCAAGTTCTAAAATTATTTGGCACAGCATATTGTATCAATATGCGTCTGTCAAAGCAACAAATTAAGGGAAGTAGACCCCTTAGGACCCTGAGTGGATCCGCTCATGTTTACATTTAAAAACAAACAATCTACCTTCGTATTTTGTTCTTATGCTTAGGCTGTTTTTCATAGTGCCATCGGGTTTCCATTGTTTTGAAAGCGCGTTACGTGTCGCGCGAGGCCCTCCCAGATAAATCAGTGCGAGTGACACAGACGCTCCTGCCTCTGATTGGCTGCGCGCTGCGCTCCGATCACTGCGCTGTAGTGATTCCTCTCACACAGAGCCGAGCGGACGGCTGGGAAAGCTGCGACACACTTCACTGTCAGAGAGAGAGAGAGAGAGAGAGAGAGAGAGAGAGAGAGAGAGAGAGAGAGAGAGAGAGAGAGAGAGAGAGAGTACTAACAGGTTTTCACTACAGGGCGGATTTACCTCTCCAACAGAACACCACAGCAGGCAGATATTTCTGTCTGGATTTATTCAGCCGCACTTCAGTGGTCTAAAGTGACTGCCTCGCGCCAAAGAGGATATACAGGAAGCCACGTTTCTCCTCATCAGTATGACAGGGATGTTTGTGTGACACGCGCCCGGCCTGGACACTGGAACGAGGATGACCCCTCTCATGAGGAAGGTACAGCAGGTGCTGTGCGTCCTGCTGCCGTGTGCTCTCCAACTCTGCTGCGCGCAGACGCAAGGAGGTGGGCTCTATCACACACACACACACACACACAGACGCAGGAATACACCTGTCTTACCTCACTAACCCCACACACAGCAGAACCTGTTCCGCACACACAGAACTTGTTTGCTGTGACTCACCTGCACCGATCCCACGATCCTGTGTGTGCTCAGCCAATGTTTGTCTCAGTCGTGTCAAGGTTTTGCTAAGAGTCACCCAACCTTTCACAACCATTCCCCACCTATTGACTGAAATCTTTTGCATTGAAATCGCTCTTTGCCTAGTGTTGTCATTTCTGGGTGAGGTTTATCAATTGATTATTGGTAGAAAAAAAAATTCTATATAGTAATATACGACTTTACTTTTTACATGTACAAGTTCTGTTCTAATTAAGCAAACGCATTGGATCGTGTTATTGTACAGCTATTAGGATAATTGATTTGTTGACATATGAGCAGTATATTAATACTTGTATACTGCTGGGTTTAATTTGTGGCAATGTATATCATTTTAGAAACTACAAACATTGTATGCTTTTTGTATATAAACTAACTAGGTTAATGAGGACTGAAACTAAAGTTTATTTTCACTTTGAACATTGTCACAAATCAGTTTTCATTTATCAGCTGATGATTTTGTCTCTAAAATTTGAGAAAATAATAATGAAAGACATGACATAAATCAAAGTAAAGCAACAAGGTTCTGAGATTCTTTCCACCACAATGTATGTCGATGTGTCCGTGGCAGAGAGAGCTGTTGTGATTTGAATCACTGTGAAGAAACTCTGTGACCTTTGACCTCATGGTCTCACCTCTGTCAAGTGGCTGCAAGGGAGTGTCACACTTAGTCAGAGAAAAACAATATGAACACAAGTTCATCAATTTTAAGGCAGCTGATGCTCAGATGACAGAGCCTCTGGCATCTGTACTGAACACACACACTTACACAAAGACACATACATACATGCATAGACGTGTGTGCACACACTTACACAAACACACACACTTACACAAAGACACATACATACACGCATAGACGTGTGTGCACACACTTACACAAACACACACACACACACACACGCACATGCAAAGCCAACAAAAGTACTAATACAACAGGCTCTCGTCACATTGTCTCCAGGCATTTGATTGCTGAGACTTGATTCACGCAGGCAACAAATGCAACACAGTGACAATACATACAAAACCATGTTGGCTTAATTAATGTGCATACTGTTTGTTTCATTAAATACACAAACATGGCTCATATTCTGTCTTAAATGATTGATCAGGTGTTGTGCCATTAAAATATTGAAACTATGACAGGATTTTCTATTGCAGTTACCAGGCAGCTGGGACAGAGGTTTTTGACTAGTTGCTGAAAGATGGACCTGCTTGTCACTCACATTTCATATATAAACATTTCAGTTGTTGTATGAAGCCAATATATCATCATTAATACAAAACTGCATATACAGTATTAGTTTTATGTCTCAGTTGTTGGATTAGTGATGTGATATTAATGACGCAATGTCTGTGAGGCCTCAGAGTAAAATAAGATTTGTTACCTCATTTTACAGGTGTGACTGCATATTGAAAAAAAAAACAACCACGCACATTGTTTGTGCACAAACTCTGATTGTGAACGAGTACTACAAAATTTTGTCTTTGTGTATGTGCACGCACGTGTGCGTGTGTGTGTGCTCACCTGTGAGGTATGCAGTAATCTCTGTCCACCCTTTGCCAAGTTTCTGTTTACTACAGTCATCGTCTCAACTGCTTTATTGAGCTTGTTTATCTCCTCCTCCCTCCATTGTTTCTGTCTCTCCCTCTCTTCTGTTCCATTTCCTTGGTAACAGACGAAAAGAAAATAACAGCTGAACCCGATCCGCGTTTTGTTTTCGTTATGTGATAGGTTACATTTTAGCACTGAGGACAATGGCTGCATTTTGCAGCAGGTTCATGTACGGTATATTATAGTGATTGATGTAATAATTAGCAATGCTGACATACTGCAGTGTTTGTAGATAGTGAGGGAAATTTTAGGACACACAGGCCTGGACACACAACTCAAAGCATATTTTACACCCTTTTTAAAGGGGGCCATTGTGTCAGTCTCTTTCTCTCTTCTTTCCTTTGTGAGTGTGCATGTGTGTGTATGTGTGTGTGTAAACCCTCCACCCCATTCCTTTTTTAACTATCATCCATCTGCTATCACTGGATGTTTTCCTTTGACAGAGAAAACCCACTCAGCCAGTTAAGACTTTCAGCCTGCACAGTTGTCGATTGTGTGCTGCACGTATAGCTGACATACCAGCCATGCTCACATACTGTACCACATGTGTACTTACCGGTTTTTCTCCCTCCACTGTGCTCGGCGCCTCGTCTTTGTATGCTCAACTTACATAGCGCAGAAGATCACAAAGGTGTTTTCAACTATTTCCCAACAGTCACTTCAAACGGTGTAGAGTCAACAGCTCAAGTCATCCACTGATAGCGCTGAGCTGCTCTCAGGATTTAACCAAGGTGGGGTAGATAAAGAGTTTCACCCTTGAGCAAACTCACATCATAGACATTTTTCAGTCAAATCGATTTTAATGAGCAAAAGTTTCTTAGTCCTGGTTCGGTGTGATGACTTCAGAGTCCTGTCATAAAGAAAAGTGGAGAATCTAAGCATTTGTCATCACCTGATCACTGATGTAAATCTTGTGACCCACCCCCTGTGGTGGTCCTGATTCACTGTGCTCAAGCGGTGCTCCAGTGTTTCCTCTTGCAAAGAGTTGATTTAGAAGACAAAAAGAAATATGAATTAGATGGATCTGTAAAATAATGCTGCAGATTAAGTCATGCTGGAGGTAATTTTTGTTTGCAGTCCAAATATAGTAATTCTGTCTCCCACTTGGTAAAAAGAACTACAACAAACCACCAGCAGACTGTTACAAAGCCACTGCATCTAAATTAAAATCCACTTTTCTACATAACATATAGTTAACATATGGTTAGATGCGTTCAGACCAGAGTTATTATTTGGAAATCACAGAAGATATAGCTGCAGTGTGAACACTACTCCACATAAGCTATTTGTGTCTCATCCAATTAAAATGAATTAAATCTAAACCAGTGTTTCTCCCCATCCAAAAAAAAATATTCTGTCAGATAAACAAAATTACTTTTACCTCAGCTTTGATTTTCTACATATCTAAAAAGTAACACCAAAATGATTTGCATGGTCACATACAAATCATTTTTTTGTGATTTGTGTGAAGTGACCCGTTAATAATTGGTTGGTTCAGAGCACAATTCTACTGAACCCAAGTGTTCTCAGAAACACAATAAAATGTGTCTTATCAATACTTTATGGACACACACACACACACACACACACTATCCTTGTGAGGTTAATAATTGTTAAGCATACTTCATGTGTGTGGACATTCCTAAGACCTTTAGAACTGGTTCAACAACAAGCAGAAGGAAGAGATCATGTTGTTTTTCATATTATAGCTAATTAGCACATTCAGAGCCGACCTGGTTCACAGTTGTTGTGGTTCAATGGTCCAAAATAAACTGAGGGCATGGAGGGAGGTGGAAACGCTGCATGAGGTGAAAAGAGCAGGTGCATGTTTGTGTGCTGAAAACAGCAGGAAGCTAAATACTGTTGTTTGGCCGGAACGTCCAGCTTGTCACTCAGTCAGCGAACGATCACCTTGGAGATAACTGTTTGCATAACGATAGAACTTGTCTGAGAATGTATGTGTGTGTGTGTGTGTGTGTGTGTGTGTGTGTGTGTGTGTGTGTGTGTGTGTGTCTAATTCATCCCAAAGGTGTGGAGTGGGCTTCAGGCCACTTCACCAACACCAAAGTCAGTTACTTACTTTTGTTTTTTCTCATTTTACGCATGTACAAAATATTCATTCCTGCGTGACATCAGCACTCGCGTTAAAATCTCTGCTGCTTCTCGCCTGTCTGACATTTGCATAACAAATTAGCTCTGTAGCGTAGCTAAAGGGCCGAACTCCCACGGAGCATAAACAAGGCCCTGTATGTTTGTCTCCGAGAAATGTCCCGCAACACAATCGTCATCTTGTCTCACACTGTTACAGTGCACTCATTGATGTGGTGCAAGCAAACCACGACACGAGGCTTGTAGTAAACAAGTCTTTGCAAAAACGTACAGTGTTGCCTCATTAATAATATAGTCGTTGTTTACAAGAGTTTATTTTACTTCCCCAGTGGTCTTCTGCTACGGCACCCAGAATGTTCTGAGCATGACGGGCACCTCGGAGAATCAGTACAACCTGATGAAGGACAGGTACACCGGCTGTGAGATCGTGATGGGCAACCTTGAGATCACCATGATGGAGCACAACAGAGACTTCTCCTTCCTGCAGGTGAAGCTTTCACACACGCAGAGGAATGGGCACGCACATCACAGACGCTCATTTCACAGAACAACGGTTTGTGTGTCAGTGCATCCGTGACTGACAACTGGTAACTGGTCTAGACAAGAACATTAAAACCAACACAAACCCACAGTCTACAGTGGATGATGTATCTGTCTCCAAAGAACAATTAGCTCATTCACCCCCCCCCAACCCCTCCAAGTTTTTCTCTTCTCCAGTAATCAGCGCAACTACACACATGGTGACTAACAACACAAGTCAAACACACTTTTTCAGCCAGCTTTGTAATCATTCTGATTAGCAAACGCAAACAAGAGGCTTTGTCCAAACACCTTTTTTTTTTAATGCCACAGTCTATCAGGGAGGTGACAGGATACATACTGTTTGCCGTCAACGAGTTCAGCCGCCTGCCTCTGGACGAGCTGCGGGTTATCAGGGGCACCACGCTGTATGAGAACCAGTACGCTTTGGCTGTGATGGTGAACTACCAGAAGGACGGGCAGCACGGCCTGCAAGAGCTGGGCTTGACACACCTTACAGGTACATTACAGGACGTCAGGCAGTTTGTATGAATGAGCGCGTTTAAAGTGTGGGAAGCTGGAGTGAAGCAGATAAGTGCCCAGGCTGGATGTAGCACTCGATTGTGATTGGCACACCTACCTCGGGGCACTGTTGGTCAGCAGCAGTGGCAGCGTGTGCACGCTGTGATGTGAAGTGCCTGGAATGTCTCACACACTCAGCCTCTTAACCGCCAGTGTAACGCGAGCTCCAGCACATTACGCTGTGTTTGTATGCACTGTAGTACGCAGTGAATGGCAGAGCAGGATGGGATGAGTCACTGACCTGCTTGGGCTTGCTTTGCTAATTGTCTCTCCTCATTTCCATGCGTGTGTTCCTCCCACAGAGATACTGGAGGGAGGAGTCAAGATCATCCAGAATAAGTACCTGAGCTACGCCTCACAGGTGAACTGGCTGGACATAGTAAAGGATGGAACAACGCATATTATGATTGAGGGCAATGGGCCTGAAAGTGAGTGCAAAGGATATTTATTACCCATGAGCATCAATTACCGTCAGGGTGGGGTTTAACCAAACCATGCCCAAACAAGTATGTATATTCGAAGAGTAATTGGCTGATGTAATTGTTATTAAAATGATTTCCCTGAAAGAAACTGAAGCAGTTACAGTGCTCAGCATATATGAGCTTTGCTTGTAAGACTTTCATTGGGGTTAGGATTTCGTTAGGGTTTGTGCAACATGGTCTTGAATGAAATTGTCAGGGAAATTACTTTATTACTTCTGTGTGCAAATTCCCTCAAAACAAATATGTGAGTGTTTTGTTGTATAGTATCCAAAAGAAAATGTTGATTTTGGAAGGAAACAAAAGGTTTTCTGACAGATCTGTTAGGGTGTACTCATTGATGCTGAGCACTTTATGTTGAGGTACACACTCGAGAGTTGGAGTCCTTTTAGTACATACATTTCTCTGTTTGTGTGTAAGATGCTCTGTATGCTGGTTTATCAAACACCTACTGCCGAAGCCTAATGTTGGAGTGTTTTAGTTACACTAAACAGAGACTGTGCATATAATTCCTTTTAAGAACAGGTTTTTCTATGGCATTATTGAAGTCATCAGTATGTGTTTTAGGTAAATGTGATTATGTAAGACTTGGAAAAATGTGACCCTCTCCTTTAATGTTTGCTTCTGGATGTCTTTAAATGTAAGAAATGTATCTAATGATATTGAAATTTTTGTCTCAGAGCCTTGTGACAGCGCATGCGGAGACGTATCATGTTGGGGTCCAGGAAACAACAGTTGCCAGATCTGTGAGTCTGAAGTGACGGTGGCTATTTTCAAGTGATGTAATTGGAGAAACAAGAAATAAACAATAAACCCTACCAATGATATTAAATGTCGACGTGTGCATTTGAGTGTTAATCCTTTAGAGGATTAACAAATGATTTCTCTCTTAACTCTCTTCCAGTGACTAAAACTGTATGCGCCCCTCAGTGTAACGGCCGATGCTTTGGCAGAAACCCCAGTGAGTGTTGTCACATTGAGTGTGCTGGAGGTTGTACTGGACCCCTGGATACAGACTGCTTTGTGAGTCCGCTCCTTCTACCAGTCTTTTTAAAGGCATTCAAGAAGGTGCTGAATGCCTGTAGCCTCTTTACCATTTCACAGTGGCCAATTGAGGGTGGCTGAATTCCTAGTATTTCCTACTACTACAAGTAATAATCTAACCTGTCATAGACACAAACACACACATTTTAATTCCCTGCTGTGGATGACTTTTTACAGGCATGCAGGAACTTCAACAACTCGGGCTCTTGTGTGCCTCAGTGTCCTCAGGCCCTCATCTACAACAAGCACACATTTAAACTGGAGCCCAACCCCAACGCCAAGTACCAGTATGGCTCCATCTGTGTGGCCCAGTGCCCCAGTGAGTCCGCACACAGTCTCTATACACTGTAGTTATACCCTATTTGAACAATGTGTTTGTAATTTGTAATGTATATGTAATTGACATCTTTTTTTTTTTACAGCTAACTTTGTGGTGGATGGCAGCTCATGCGTGAGCAGCTGTCCATCTGATAAAATGGAAGTGGAGAAGAATGGAGTGAAAAGATGTGAGCCCTGCGGAGGCCTCTGTCCAAAAGGTTTTATTTTTTTTCTAATTCAGCCGCTGCTTCACATCTCATTTGGGACAGTTGTTTTACATAACATAGAGAGCTAAGCTAACCATTCCCTACTCTGGTCAGCAGCAACATTATCCTATGTTATCCTGTTTACAGTATGTTATATAGTTTGATAGTTTAATCAACGAAAGTTCAGACTATCATTTTTTGAATTGTAAAAATGTTGATGTGTAAAGTTACTATAGCTTGCAAATAAATGCAGCATGTACTCCTTTAAAAAGAGGTTTAGTTGAATAAAGTAGCATAAAATGGATCTAATCAGTTTCCTCAAAGGTACAGTTATATATTACAGAGTATTTTAAGTCATTTTTTTATATTTCCCCCACTTCCTTCCAGCTTGTCACGGCACAGGAAGTCCAAAGAAACAAACTGTTGATGCGCTCAACATTGACAGTTTCATTAACTGCACAAAGATCCAGGGCAGTCTGCACTTCCTGGTGACTGGGATCGAAGGGTAAACAAGACCATGTCTTTCTGTATATAGCGCGAGCCTTTTATTTCTATAGTTTATAAAAAGGTTTTCATCAGGCCTTTATATTTGTCTCTTTTTCCCTTGATAAAGTGATGTGTACAACGGTGTACCGGCCCTCGATCCGGAAAAACTGAAAATATTCAACACAGTGCGGGAGATTACAGGTGTGTTGCGGAGTTTGTTTCTAAACATGTGCTTGTACTTAGCGTTAATCATTTTATGTTGTATCGCTGTTAAGGCTTCTGAAACATAATCTCCTTATTTTCAGACGCCCTCTGTATCCAGTCGTGGCCAGAAAGCATGTCTGACCTGTCCGTCTTCTCTAATCTCCAAACTATTCAAGGCAGAAAACTCTACAAGTGAGCAAAAAGTTGTTTTTCTTTTTTCTTGTCAACAAAGTAAAGTTGCTTTCATGTTGTTGTATTTTTGATTACCGGTATATAGACCATACTATCATAAGCAATATTCTAATTTGTCTTATTGTGTCTTGTCATTTTAACACCATTCAGAGGAGTGAGCTCAAAAAGGTACAGTAAATAAATGACATGCCTGCCTCTCTCTACCCTGTCGTTTTCACTGCCGGAATTGTGTGATTTGGTGGCGGGTACAACTCTTTAATGAGCTCACATGGTTTTCTTGCATCCTCTTTTGAACATAGAGTAGAAAATAGCCTGGTTGACAAAAAATGCCATTACAACGTCAGTCTAATTAAAAAAACTGCATGCATGCATGTGAACTATAACCACTGCTAACAGCTAGAGTTTATACCATTTCACTGAAATAATTTTTATTCAGCTTTAAAAATATCTACCAGGTAATAACATATTGTGCAATTTTAAAAGTGTGTCATCAAAGATAGTATTTTTGAAAGTTCAGAAATTCAGACAAGAAAAACACATGTCTCGTATGAATATTGTATCAAGGTCAAGGTATATTTTTTTGGATTAGATTTTTATTTATACAAGTGAATTTGTTAAAGTTATACATAACTTTGTTTTTTACATGCATACAATTCCAAAAAGTATTTTAAAAGTAAAATACCTTGATTGAGCAGTGATTACATTTCACTATTTACATTTAGATCAAATGATCAAGTACTTCTTGTGCTTCCATAGAAGTTTACCAGCAATTACAGTACATGCAACTATTAACTTCTTTTGCAATGTTTCTTTTGTATTTCAGGAGCTACTCTCTTCTGGTGATGAAGATCCCCTCTCTAACCTCTCTGGGGTTACGCTCCCTGCAAAGCATAAACGATGGCGGCATCTACATCACAGGAAACAAGAAGCTGTGTTACCATGATACTGTCAACTGGACGCGTATCTTAAACAGCAGCTCCCGCACGCAGCGACGCCAGAGGCCCGTTGACATAAAGGAGAACAAACTAAGGGATCAGTGTGGTGAGTGAGGTTGCATCGTTTTAATCGAGTTCCCTATGTCACTGTTAACGTTGCCGACAAAACAGGATTTTGTTGTTTGTCATTGTGTCTGCAGTGAGTGAGGGCCACGTGTGCGACCCCCTGTGCTCCTCTGAGGGCTGCTGGGGTCCGGGGCCAAACCAGTGTCTGTCCTGTAATAAATACAGCAGGGGAGGGACGTGCGTGTCGGACTGCATGTTTCTAACTGGGTGAGTCTTTACAAAATGACTGATAAAAAGGATTAACAATTATATCCACCATTATATCCACCCTGTTCATCATACGTGAGTAATGTTTGCTGTGGTGAAGCAGTCAATGTTATCAGAAGCGTGATAAATGGTTTGGAAAGTGGATGACCTTTTGCCCTGACTGCAGGGAGAGACGTGAGTTCGCTGCTGGATCTGGGGAGTGCCTGCCCTGTCACCCTGAGTGTAGGATACAGGCGGGGAAGGAGACCTGCACAGGCCCGGTACGTCATGCTTACAGCTGTAATTTCAACAAAACTAACAAGTTCTTCAAGTTCAAAATCCCTGTTTTAACCACTACTGCCACCTAGTGTCTTTAAACTGTACATGATACTATAAATCTGTTGCCCTAAACTCTCCCTCCGTCTCCTTTCCTTCCAGGGAGCAGATCAGTGTGTTGCATGTGCCAACTTGCAGGATGGTCCACACTGTGTGTCCTCGTGTCCTGAGGGTGTGATGGGAGGGGAGGGAGTCATCTTTAAATACCCCAACAAGCAAGGCCACTGTGAGCCATGTCACATCAACTGTACCCAAGGGTAAGGAATAAAGAGAGGTTTGTGTTTATGGACACACATGCCATGTTTTTTTGTCTTGGCCAAACCAACCCCTTATGATCTTTGTGTTCAGGTGCTACGGTCCGGGAATCGGAGACTGTGTGGGGCCTGCGCGTTACATTTCTGGGTACACTTCTCCTCTTATTCTGACTTTAAAAAAAGAAAAAGTTTGATATATGGTTCAGTATTTTGTTCTAATAATGTGGCATTTGCTCTTCCTTTTTATCCGTGTCTAGACAAGAGACCACAGCAATTGTGTTGGGGGTGATTGCCCTCATCTTCGCTTCATTTTCTGTCTTTGTGTTGACTGTTTTGTACCGCCGAGGTATTGCCATTCGCCGCAAGCGAGCTATGAGGAGATACATGGAGAGTGGAGAGGTCGGTCAGTCTGAAGCATGGGTTTCATTGCTTTGTTATGCGTCATGTGGCACTTATCAACAAATGCTCTACTTGCCAACAGAGTTTTGAGCCTTTCGAGCCTGGAGAGAAAGGAGCTAGAGTCTATGCTCGGATCCTGAAGCCAACAGAGCTGCGTAAGCTCAAGCTGCTGGGTAATGGAGTGTTTGGATCAGTCCATAAGGTACATTTGATTGCTCCTGTTCACTACTAAGCAATCGTTCTCTCTATTAGCAAATCTAACATGTCATTAAAATATGATGTAACTCTGCTTTCTGTGCTTCACAGGGTGTTTGGATTCCAGAGGGCGATACAGTGAAGCTTCCTGTGGCCATAAAGACAGTTCAGGATCGCACTGGTCGGCAGACATTTTTTGAGATAACAGATGTAAGAAAACACAAAAGGAGAAAAACTCCACTATCTGGAGTCAGATATTTAAACTATATGCATACTATGGATACTCTCGTACAACACTAAATGAAATGACTGACAGGTCAACTGTAATGTTTCACCACAGCACATCATGGTGATGGGAAGCCTGGACCACATTAACATTGTCAGGATCCTGGGTATCTGCCCCGGGGCCAGTCTGCAGATTGTCACCCAGCTCAACACTCACGGCTCCCTGCTGGAGCACGTCAGGAACCGCAAGAACACTCTAAGCCCGCAGAGGCTGCTCAACTGGTGTGTTCAAATCGCAAAGGTAAAGGACGAAATGATGTTATGTCCGCGTTTGAAGCCACAATAGCTTGAGCACTTCAACTAAATCTTGCTCCTTCTCATTAGGGTATGTATTACCTGGAGGAGAACAGGATGGTCCACAGGAACCTGGCTGCTAGAAATGTGCTACTGAAAAATAATTACAATGTCCAGATCTCCGACTACGGCATCGCAGACCTGCTTTATCCTGATGACAAGAAGTACTTTTACAACGAGTCCAAGGTCTGTAGCATGGGAGAAAATATATACAATTCCCATGAACGTGCAGAACAATTATGAAAATTCCTTAACACGGAATTTAACATTAAATTCATTTGCTGTATTTATTAACAGCCACAGACTTAACAGTTTTGACGTTAGTAACATTTCCTGTTCCCATCCTTAGGCACCAATTAAATGGATGGCCTTGGAGAGCATCTTGTTTCGTAGATACACACACCAAAGTGATGTCTGGAGTTATGGTGAGTTTTGAAAAAAACCCTACGAGACAGTTTGGCAAATGTTTGTGAAAACAGTAGTGGAGAATTAGATGCTTAGGTTGTATGGGTAGTGCTGTTTCATGCTATATTAAATCCATTGCCCTTGCTTAGGTGTGACAATATGGGAGATGATGTCCTATGGGACAGAGCCATATGCAATGATGCGTCCACAGGAAGTTCCCGATCTGCTGGAAAAGGGCGAGCGTCTCTCTCAGCCTCAAATTTGCACCATCGATGTTTACATGGTCATGGTGAAGTGTGAGTGCCTCTCTCTTGTACCTGTTACAGACGGACTGTAACATGTTTTACATCTGTGCCAACAAATCCATAAAACTGAGTTGTTTACTTAGAAATATTACTCTGAATCTGAATTTCCAGGTTGGATGATTGACGAGAATGTGCGTCCAACATTCAAAGAACTAGCCAATGAATTTACCAGGATGGCCAGAGACCCACCTCGCTACCTGGTTATCAAAGTAAGAATGACTGTGTGCTTGAGTTTGGAGCTTCACTATAATATATACATAATAGTATGTGGAGTTCAAGGATCTATGTCTCACCAATGTCCACCAGGAGGTTTGCAGCCAACAGGATTCACCCCTGGATGATGTTGCCCAGCGCAGTGCTGACCTGGACGACCTGGATGATCTAGACATTGAGCTGAAAGACCAGGATGCAGGGGATGTTGTGGATGGCACGGCACCAGCATCCCACTACCTGTCCAGAAGCCTCAATCACGTTTCCAGGGTGGACACGCATAAAGTAAGGGAGACCGCTTCCTGTCAATCTGATGTAAAATTCATGTTTCAAAGCATTTTATGTCAAGTCCAGGATTTAAATCCCATCGCTGTATTTTCTTGTAAAGGTGGTTCTTAATCCATCAAGCGCAGCTGGATACCTGCCTATGACACCGGGCTTTGACAACCCAGGACAGGTAGCCATAATTTACATTTACTACCCCCAACTGAGCACGATTATGTCAGAATATTTTAAAAATGTCATTAACATTAACGTCATCCAACTGCACATCTGTACTATACTGTTTTGTTTGTTCTTTTTGACAGGCTGCGTGGCAGTCTCGATCTCGACTTAACTCAGCTCGCACTGTGTCGGAAAGCTCGGAGGGCTGCAGCTTAGCAATGGAGCTGGAGATGAACGAGGACTTTCCTCTGGCAGGGGGCCTTAAAGGACGTCAACATGAGGACTATATCTACATGGTACAGGGGGACAGCATGTCTGCCGATCTACTAGAGACTCCATCCCCAGAGACTGAGGAAGTGGACCAAAATGGATATGTGCTTCCAGGCGATAGCCCAAAGAGAGGTGACAGAATTTTTCATAACAGCATTACAGAAATGTATGTAGCCCCCGACAGTGGAAAGGAGCACTAGCAGTCTGTACACTTTCCTAGCCACTATTTTATACAATATATATCCATCAGTTTTATATGCATTTTTTACCACATACATTATTTTGAGACCACTGGAGCGAGCATTAAATGAAATAATATTTTTACTGTCGTTTCTATTGTGCACCATATATAAATTTATTACGGCATTTGGGAAACTACTTGAGAAATTTGATCCCACTCCCCTGTCTGAACAGCACGTGCTTCTGCACATTGAAAACTTGTATAGCGACTGAATTGTAACATTATGTCACTCTTCTTCAGGTAATCTCAAAAAAACAAAACAAACAAGACCCATTTCTTACGCCATTCATGTTCTGTACTTTGGTTTTTCAGATACTCTGCTTTTTTCATCTCGAGCGCATAATGGCAGAATGGGCAAGTCTCACTCATCGGGCCTCTTGGATGATCCAGACGATGAAGAATATGAGTATATGAACAAGCAGACAGCTGTTTTGTACAGGCAGAGTAACTGCAGGCAGAAGCCAAACATGAAACGATCCTCCTCCATGTCATCACAAGCGACAGCGTGCTCAGGCGACATCACACCGGCTCTGGACATCAGGGGAGTTCACTCGAGGAGTAGGGACAACTCAGATTCGGAGCAGCAGGGGTCGAATGAAGTTGAATATGAATACATGGACATCAGAGGGAGTGAGAAACATGAAATCCCTCAAGCACAGGAAGCTCCTCCACCTCCAGCATTGGTAAGGCTTGGAGGACAGGTGGAGAACGAAGGAAAGGGGGACGAATATGTGGAGGACGATAACTATCATTATACAAACAGACAGGTGAAGCTGGGACAAGCTCTTCGAGACAGGAAGGAGCTGAAGATACAGGTGAGAGATGATGGCGAGGTATATGAGTATGAGGACATGGATTGCTTTGCAGCCTCGCGGCCTGGAGATGCAGCGGTGTACCAGAACGTGCAGAGGAACGGAGAGGAAGCAGTGGGGGACATCGAGGTGCATCGGTCTGGGTTTGAACCTTACATGAAATTGCGAGCGGAAGTCGGGGTTGAAGAACCTGCAGCTGGTGACAGATCCTTTGACAATCCAGATTACTGGCACAGCAGGATTTTCCTCAAGCCTAAAGCAGTGCCTACATGAGGAACATTTTAAACCTCTCAGATGTATTCATGAAGGACCTGAAACAGTAAATGCTACTGAATTCCATAATTATACTGTAGCTTAAGAGGCCAATTTAAAAAAAAACAACAACACATGTGGCCTTTTCCTGTTACGGGCTTACATTCTGTCTCGCATGTAAGCCTTTGATTTGGGGCATTTCCAGGAGTAAGAGCACTGATTGGTGAAGACACGAACAGAAATAAACAGAATACAAGCTATATTTACTTGTTTACATTTTGAAAATTAAGAAAGTGTGTTTTTTTAACAAATGCATTTGTTTGTTGTTTCCTTTTTATTTCGTGACCCCTTATTATGTATGAAATTCATTTTTCTACACAATAAAAATACTATTTTGAAAGAGTAACCTTTTTTATGTTAAATTGCATGATGGGAATTGTAAGTTATGTTCATTAGTTAGATCTAAAATGGAAGTGAGAGTTCATTCTCGACTTGCCAATAGAGGTTTGACAAGTGGTTTACATCTCGGCCATTGGTTTAATTCCTGTGCCGGCCATGGTGCAATATCCTTATTATATTTGACCCAGCTGCAGATACCTACTCGTTTTTCTAACCAGAATTATCTTCTATTTATGGAAATGCATTGAGTGTATTTTTTGAGTCACTAAATAATGTTCAGTGATTTCTTTCACCACATTCCGGATGAGCCTAGGAACATGAGGGAGGCTCAGCTCAAGCCGCCCTTCAAGTCACCATTGCTTCCCAAACTCACACTAAAGAGGGACAACAGACTATACTGACAGAGGAAGAAGACATCTTGAACATGCAGGCCTGGACTACATGATCCCTAACTACCTTCTCATACGGTTGCCTGGACGCCTTGTTGCTGCAAGCCATCTTGATCTTCTGACGTTGTTTAATGGTGACTGGCAAACAATGATGTTGGTTTAATCCATGTGAGTGGTTTGTATGTGTGTCAGTTTGAAATGTCTCCACAGAGATATTCAATCCACTGAGTCTTTGTGTTTGATAAATCAATTGATAAACAGCTGTGAATGACGTAAAATTTGTGTGAATTGCTTTGAAAATGGCTGCAGTGATTGCCTTCTCCTTATGGGAGAGTTGTGGTGCACCAGTCGCTCCATGTCTCCATAGACCTAAAGTACAATTCTTCTTATGCTGTTGTTTTAATGCCGAATATATTTGCAGTACCTTGTATTCAAAATGCTGCATTCTACAGTTTATTATTTTTGACATCTTCCACAGTCACATCAAAACCTACTACAACGCATGCAATATATGCAGTTTATCAACTCTGATTTGGACCAAAACTCTCTCACTACTGAGGGACTTAACATAAACTCATTCATCCACATATAGTCCAGAGTTTTTTGTCCAATTTCCAGTTTTAATCATGCCTCTACATTAAGTATTACAAGTATTACAAGTATTGCAATGCTGCATGTCTTCAAACTTGGGCGACTTCTCATCTTTCTGAGCTTGATTTTCTATTCATTATTATCATTACCGAAAATTATAATATAATAACAATAATCGAGCGCGCCTTTCAGACGGTGTTGAGGGTCTTTGTTTAAACAGCCTGTCTCTTTTGGCCTGTTAGAAGGGAACTGGTACTTGTTTAAAGGTGCAGAAATTCTCTAACAGTGTGTAGACAGCTCTGTAGTCAGACAGCCAAGACAACAGCAGGATTACTGGAAGCCAGTTGGAGCCTACTTTCAGTACACGTTCAGCTACGCGATGCCACCACATCGCTTGGTGAGGTCTATCGTTCAGACTTTTACTCAATGTTTTATTTCTCTGCTCTTCAGTTATGCGTGTATATTCAGCAACAGCCCAAGACTCCTCTTGTAAATTTGTATCATACAGCATGGCTTCCTTTTGCCCCCTCTCCAACTGGTTGTCAAAATCCCAGTTTCTGGTTTTCAGATTTGTTATGATTCTATAACACTCTTTTATAGTTTTCTTATGGTCATTAATTTCCATGTTTTTCCATCCTACCAGCTTATTTTTATCCAAAACCTGTTGCTGAGCAATCACCACTTGATCCTGAAGAGTCTGCACAGTTTCCCTCATTCCTTCCTTGTTAATGTGCAATTCCTCTTTCAGAGAGTCAACTTGAGTTAGCTGCTCTTTGAGCATGTCTACCTCTTGTGCAAGGGTCTCAGACTCTTCTTTGAATTCTATACCAGCCAATATGGCCTCCGTCCGCCTCATCTCAAGCTCCTCCTTAAGCTCACAGTTCCTCTTTTTCAAGTCGTTTATGATTTCATAACACTCTACTATAGTTTTCTTGTGCTCATCAATTTCACCCCTTTGCTTCCTTATGAGCTCATGTTGATCCCAGAGTTGTAGCTGAGCTTTATCCACCTCTTCCTGCAGACTGTGCACAGCTGACTTCAGTTTGTTATTGTCGTTCCAAAGTTTGTGTCTCACAGAGTGCATTTGGTTTATCGTGGCTGTTAAGGTTTCATGCATCTCGTCCTTAGCCACTTCATTTTGCTGATAATCCAGTATTACTTTGTTCAAGTCTCTGATTTCCCCCTCTCTCTTATTCACCAGAGATTCCACATTGGACAGCTTCCGTGTTGTTTCCCGTTTTCCCCTGAGGCCTCTATGAGCATCTTCCAGTTGACACTGAAGAGAACACACTTCTTCTCGAAAACTTTCAACCTCTCTCTGTTTTCTCTCTGTCAGATTTTCAAATTGGGCCACCTCATCAGCGAGGTTCTTCCTCGCCATAGTTAAGGTTCTCTCCTTGTCGCGTAACAGCTGATTCTCTTTATGCAGTCTTTCATTTTCTGCCTCACAGTGGAGAACACGCAGCTCTCCCTGTTTATTTTTACATTTAAGCCAGTTCTCACGTTCCTTCAGATCCTGAACTGTTAGCGACAGATTTTTGTTCTCTGTGCGCAGAGTCTCTGTCAGTGGTTTAAGTTCGGCCAGTTTCTGTAACATTTTTCTTCTCTCCTCTCTCAGGTCTAGATTTTCCTCTTGCAGGTTTCTTACAGAGATGTTGGGTTCTTCATTTTTGTTGTCTTCATCACATATACTATAGATTAATTCCAGCTCATTTCTTTGCACTGACGCCTCTGGTTCGATTATTTTTACTTTCTCTGACCCATGTAGATGATGCGTAGTGTCTGGTGCCACTGAGGCACTCAGGGAAGCGTTTAAACTTTCTTGGGACGACATAGTGTTCGTTTTTACCCACCCTCCAACACCTTGTCTTTAATATATCCTTCTGATTTTTTTCCTTTTCTGTAACATTTCTGTGGCGCATCCTCTTAGTCTGCTGTTCAATTGCGGATCAGTTGTGTTTCTCAGAAACCTTCCTGAAGTGCATCTCTGCCACATCACGCAACCTTATATTGCATCATCAGTTACCTCAAACAACAGAAATAGTAGTTTTCCTTTTATCTTACTTGTTACAAAATAGTAATGTAATGTGATCCAATCTTATATTTTAGTGTTCTTCCCCGAAGCCTATCTCTTAGCGCCTGGTAGAGGGAGTTCTGATGTAATATTGAATTAGTGAGTACTGAGAGCTGATGTGATAATGTAGTAATGACTACTGAGCAGCCCATTAGGGAATCTCTCAGTGCAGTGTGTTGTACTTGTTGTGATGTGGTGTTATGTGTTTTAGAGTAGTGTCCTTGGCAGTTGGGTGCCAACAAGTCATCTATCAGCCATCATAAAATAAAAAAAGAACCCAATTAATGTAATATGATGTAATGTAAAAATGCATGATTTACAAACCAGCTTAGTGGGCTGGTGACATGGGAACTATATAGGCCTATGCCTCTTTGCATCTCTTTGAATGTTTAGCAGGAGCCTGTGTGGCTTTTGAATGGATTCAGTTCCACTAAGAAGAACAGCATCAGATAACTGAGAAATGATCACAATCATAGACTTATTGTTAGACAATGGGCTCCTGTGCACAGACATATAAAAAGTCCCTACGCCCCTCTAAGAGCAAACACTTAAACAGAGTCACAGAATGAAAACTCATTTTGACGCACACAGTGCCCGTGCTTTCCGCATACGTCACAGAGCGTCATTGCGTTTTGGCGGGTCCGTGTCGCTGTGACGTCACCAACGTGAGGTGGGCGTGGAGGGCCGCGAGAGGCTCCTGTTAGCGGAAAGAGCCGAGCCGAGCCGAGCCGAAGAACGCGGTCGCTTGTTCGGGGCTGAGCAGGGACGGAAACTTCACTGCCAAGATGTCCGACGAGGAGCAAGAGCAGACCATAGCCGAGGATTTGGTGGTCACCAAGTACAAGATGGGGGGTGACATCGCCAACCGTAAGTTAATGTAAATGAGCAGCTGCAGGTGACTGGACGAGGCGACCTGGTATTTCCGACCTGTGGTGCTGCCGCCAGTTAGCTACGTTGGTTCACATACAGCAGGCGCCATGTGGTTTTACATGCGAGACACACATATGCTTCTCTAATGGGTTAGCTAGCAGGTGCAGCTCACTCAGTTTCATATGCTAGCTCCCATGTTAGCCGCTCGGCGTTCATGGAAAGAGCTTCCTGCCTCTGCCGTCGGATGCTAACTAACTAGCTAGCACAGCTAAAAAAGCCAAGAGAAGCTGAAAGCCGCAAAATAAGAAGCTGCATCAGTGTTAAATTGTTATTTACATAGTTTCTCTTCTAACAGCAAGCCGACCAGTTCGTTAGTTTCCTTCTAAACTCTAATTTGACAGATGACAGATATACACATATATGTCTACAACTATTTTGACTGTATTGATGTTTCTGGAAATGCTAATTTCCCTGAGGGAACCCCCCCAAGGGATCAGTAGAGCTTCCAGTAGAAACCCTGACATTAGGTAGAAACCCTGACATTAGGTAGTGGTGGATATGGATAACATCCTCTGTCACAGTCAAATCACCTAAATTCCTCTAAGTTTACAATTGTATGAGTAAACCCTTTTTGAAATATTGACTTCTTTTACAATTTGCACATTACAAGTGATCTGTTGTCATGTCTGGGTATTTCACCCATTGTAAACAGTATACCACATTTGACTACATTAATATATGTATTCACCCACTCTGCATTGTGTCTCTCCTGCGTATTTTATTCATTTTTCTGTTTGTGTCACCCAGAGGCCCTTCGTCTGGTTGTGGAGGCAGCCAAGCCCGGGGTGTCTGTTCTCAGTCTCTGTGAAAAGGGGGACGCATACATCATGACTGAGACCGGAAAGGTTTTCAAGAAGGAAAAAGAAATGAAGAAAGGTAAGTCAAAGATATAGTGTGTCCGATCTGAGGTTGACCCATGAAAAAGAGCCTAGATCCGGTCATGCAAATTATTGGTGTTGCTGTGCAATTTTACACAGTCGTGAGTAGTTTTAATAACAGGGTTAAATATGACAGTGTAACTTTATCATGTTTTTCTAAGTGTCACTCCCTCCTTCCTTGTATAGTTTTCTTACTATACGTATGGATGCTTTGCAAATGAAGACTTGTTTTTTTTCCTCCCTTTTCTAGGCATTGCCTTTCCCACCAGCGTCTCAGTCAATAACTGTGTTTGCCACTTCTCTCCCCTGAAGAGTGACCCTGACTACGCACTTAAAGATGGAGATCTTGTCAAAATGTAGGCATTACACTCTGCTATAACGTCACCCTTTCACTTCTCTGTGTGTGTCTTTAGTCCCCCGATGTGTTGTCCTCCCATCTTTCTATTTAGTGTCTCAGCTTGTATGTGAAGGTTTTTTTTTCCTCTGCCAAGGTCTCTGCCTTGTCTTCCTGTCTGTCCTGTGTGACAAATGGCAAGTTAAATTAGGCATTTACAGAACAGGTGTTTTGTAGTCATTGTTGGACTTGTATGTTGAGTTTAGGGTTGATGGTCATCCGTCTGATAAACCTCATCCATAACATTTTTCTAACTTTATATTGTGCTTTAACAAAGGACGTCAGCTCATCTTAGTTCTTGTATTGCCACTGATGTCTCTGTCCTCTGAAATGTCTTTTGTGCTACATACCTTTAAAAGATATTTTCCGTTGTGGTCAGACACATTTATGTTTATGTTTCTAGCTTTTGCAACTTGCGACCTGTCTGTTGACTTGATTTTTTTTTGTCTGGCAGTGTTTTTGACTGTGTTGTTAGGCTTTTATTAGTTTAATTAAAAGTGGAACACAGATGACATTTTGTCCCTCCCAACATCAGCACTCCCTACATTAGCACTAATCCGTAGAGCTGGATGGCATTTAGCTTGCAATGAATTTGACAAATGACAGATTTCCTTTTGTTTTATTTTGTGCAGAGATCTTGGGGTCCATGTTGATGGCTTCATTGCTAATGTTGCTCACAGCTTTGTTGTGGGTGCCAGTAAGGTAAGTGCCATTTTTTAGGGTGCTTTCACACTTGGTCCGTTTCAGCCCTCGAAACGAACTCAAATGATGACTCAGCATGTTTTCTGCCAGGTGTGAACACAAAACCGTATTTATTTTGTGCAGAGATCTTGGGGTCCATGTTGATGGCTTCATTGCTAATGTTGCTCACAGCTTTGTTGTGGGTGCCAGTAAGGTAAGTGCCATTTTTTAGATACCCAGTTTCGTGTTTTTGTGTTGAACGCACACTCACATCCTTTTTCACTTTCTACAGGAGAACCCCATCACAGGCCGGAAGGCTGATGTGATCAAAGCAGCCCATCTGTGCGCAGAGGCAGCCCTTCGCCTCGTTAAGCCTGGTAACCAGGTACATGCAACCATCTCCGTAATGTTTTTCCTTAGCTATTTTAGATGGGCATTAAAACATTGGTGTTGATGTGTGAAAATTACCTTTTGGGGCTGCTTTTTCCTTTTTCCTATAATTCACTGCAGATTCTTAAGTGGTCTGTCTCTACTGCTCTTCCCTCTTCTCTGTATCTATCATAGAAAAATAGATCATATTTTTGGCTGTGTTTCAAATACAAGCCATGAACAAATAGCTCTATTGTTAACTAATAACGTTCTGCAATTTTTTTAATCCGTTAAAACTGTATTTTGCCTGTGGAAGTATGTTGTATTTATTGTTTTGTCTGTCAGAATACTCAAGTAACAGAAGCTTGGAACAAGATCGCTCAGTCATTCAAATGCACACCGATTGAGGGTGAGTTTATTTTTTGTTTGGAGTGTGCATTCAAGGAAGGTTTACATTTACATATGGATGACTTAGGTCCTTAAATTTTCCAACTCAATCTGTTCCAGGTTGTTCACTTTAAAGAACAATGACTACAGATGATGGCTAATATGCACAAGGATTTTCCCCTGTGTTTAATATTTATTACTTGATAATTAATTTAATATTAATTTGCTTGTTTGCTTTTACAGGTATGCTGTCTCATCAGCTTAAACAACATGTCATAGATGGAGAGAAGACCATAATCCAAAACCCAACAGACCAGCAAAGGTACATTTAATTTCACTCACACATTTGAGGAAGTGTGAGTGAAGGGGATTTGAATAGTCTGTTCTTATTAATTATCTTTGTGTACTGATAGCCATATATTGATAATCAGTGCTACACCCACAGTAAGGATGGGTAGAATAGGTTCCTAGCACCCCCATGTAAAGTGAAGTAATGTGATCTGTTGTCTATCTATAGTATATGCAAAAGTGCACTTTTTTTGTCAGCTGCCATTAAATAAAAGAAAGAGAAAGACGATCAGTGGCATTGGGTCTCCTCAGTTAACAACAAATTTTGGATATTACCTGTTCATTCAGCTGCAATAATTGTGGTCAAATTAAGTTCTCAGATCTCTCAGCAATCCTGAGGAACGTATGTGTAGTGTTTGAACAGAAAGCTCATCTTTTGATTGCTAAATCTTTAGGAAGGACCATGAAAAGGCAGAGTTTGAGGTACATGAAGTCTATGCCGTGGATGTCTTGATTAGCACTGGAGAAGGAAAGGTCAGTGTCTTTTTATATTTCTCTATCCATAGCTGATAAAAGTATATATTTCTGCTGTAGCTAAAGACATCTTTCATGTAGGAATGGGCATTTATGTTTTTATCTACTTTACATTTGCAATTAGGCCAGAGATGGAGGTCTTAGGACCACCATTTACAAGAGGGACCCTAGTAAGCAGTATGGCTTGAAAATGAAAACTTCCCGTACATTCTTCAGTGACGTGGAACGCCGATTTGATGCCATGCCTTTCACCTTAAGGTATGACCACAGTACAGAACCCACTCTGTAGATTTAGGTGTACGAAGAGCAGGTTGAATGTTTTGGCTTGAAGCACCATCCATTTTCCACCAGGGCCTTTGAGGATGAGGCCAAAGCTCGTCTGGGCGTGGTGGAGTGTGCCAAACATGAATTGTTACAACCCTTCAGTGTATTGCACGAGAAAGAAGGTAGGTGATTTTATTTTATTTTTTTTTTCCTTCCAAAACCGATTTGATACTAGAACTTTGCTGATCTATCAATACCAGTGCATTAAAAAACAACTTACAGTAAGAAATGTATTGTAAAGAGTGTATGCTGCTAATCTTGTGTAGTATCTCATTGTTGTATGACCTGACTCGGGTGAAACCCTTGGGAAAACGAATACAGGGAATGAATACCATATATTTGTTAATTACCGTAAATTCCGGCATATAAGCAGCTACTTTTTTCACACGCTTTGAACCCTGCGGCTTATACAGTGATGCAGCTAATCTATGAATTTTTATAGGCTAACGAGTTTCGTGCCGCCATAACATTTAGCCTCCGACAACTTTTCCTGCAAAAAACAAGAGCTGCAACCCCTGACCCACATGCTTTGTGAATTGTTATATTCTCACTTTTTATCTGAACGCTGCAGCTACACTGATCGCTAAGCTAAATGTGGCTCTATCACCTCTCTTACTGCCCTCTACCGTCCTGGGGTGGAAGTCCCTTCCAATTATAAGGCGCTGACATCAGCTGTAGCCGTTGAAGAACAGCTGTCTAGACAGGAGAGTGCTTTTACTCACTTCCTTTTGCAAGTTGTAGACGCTCAGCAATGGCTGAAGCTGTTTTTATGATATAATGAAGGATATGTTTATACTGAGGGGAAAGCTACCAGACGCTGCAGCTTACACAACACACTTGAACTACACTTTCTGTAGTATAGTCACTGATCAAGTCGTTACAACATGGCGCTACACAAGCGCATAGCACAATACTGATACACGCCAGGTTGTGCCCAGGGGGCGGAGTTGAAATAGAGCAAAACAAACAAACACGGAAGTCTCTGGGCTCTTCCGTGACCACTCCGTGTCAGGGAAGACCCCAGTGCACTGTAAAGCAGTTGGATTATTGTATCTCTGTAACGCTGACTTCACAGAAATATATATGTATAAACGTGTCTGCACTCGACTTTCGAGCTCTGCCCCCTTTTTATTCTGAAATCCTCCCGGCAGCTGCCGCCGTTGCGGGGCTCCACCATAAAAGAACCCGATCAGGGCGGAAGAGTTCGTGTGGCTGAAAGCCTCCAGCCACGGCCGCCCTAACAATAAAAACACATTTTCCCCGTTTTTCTGCACATTACTCACAGCGACAGTATCCCATACAAAGCACGTGTAAAAAATATGCCATAACTTTAGTTCTACTCGGTCTATCGACAAAATGTATACACGCATATGTAGACTGACTTCCGCACTAGCGACACAAGATTAACCGGAGATTCTGCGACGCTCCGTCTGGCGTCTGTTTCATCCTAAAGACTCAAACTGTGTTTCTTTCCACACTGCGGTTTTTAAAATCTTTCTGTGTAAATATCTCATGTTACTACGTGGACACCTGCAGCCTATAGACAAGGGCGGCCTATATATGTACAAATCTTGTTTTTTTCTTAAAATTTGCGGGTGCTGCTTATATACAGGTGCGCCTAACATTCCGGAATTTACAGTATCTTGTTTGACAGTTATATCTGGAAATGAACACAAATAAATAAATCTATAATTTAACATGTAATTTCTTTAAATGGCTGTTAAAATACAGCTACAGTTTAAAAAAGCTGTACACCAATGCCTGGTCCATAATTTTCAGTAGTGCAGTATCATTAGGCATTTAGAATTTTTATATTGAAATATCTCTTGGTTTTTACCACACCTTCATTGTTTCTGTGTCTCTGCTTCCAGGAGAGTCTGTAGCTCAGTTTAAATTCACAGTGCTGCTCATGGCCAATGGGCCTCACAGAATTACTACCGGACCCTTTGATCCAGAGCTCTACAAGTCGGAGCATGAAGTTCAGGATCCAGAGCTCAAGGTAAAGTGGCGGGGATTCATTGCACACAGGAAATGGCAGCACAAAACTGTTTATTCACCCTAACACTGAAACGTCTCCTCTTTTCTAGACTTTACTACAGAGCTCTGCAAGCCGTAAAACACAGAAAAAAAAGAAAAAGAAGGTGAACACTGTTTTAACAATGAATGAAGGACTGATCTACAGCTCACTGCCTACCATTTATGTGTCCTTTCTTGCAACAGCATAGTCAATATATTTGGTTTAACATCTCTTCAATTCCACACACAGGCCTCAAAGACAGCAGAAAATGCAACTGGACAGCCATCTGAGGACACAGAAGCAGCAGGATAAATAAATAATACAGTACAACACTGCCTTTCCTCACATGCAAGACAGCACAGAGAAGCAAGAGACACAACAAACTGCCCCAATCTCTCTGCCATCATATCTCCTAGCAGAGTTGATATCAAAATTAAACTGATGAATTCATGAGAACTTTGTAATAAGTAGGTGATTTTTTGTGGACTACCTGCTTAACCCTTTGCTGCAGTACCATGAAATCATTTTCACAATTTGTTCCCTCATGTGAATAGAAATCAGACTATTTGCAAGTAGTTGAACATTTTTGAAAAGACGTGTTGCCAAATGGTAAATGTGCAGTTGCTTGTTTTTTTGGAAATTTAAAATCTTTTTGTTCTGCTTGTTTTATTTGCAGATGAACATTTACTTTCAGTAAAAGCAAAGCGTAATGTGAGCATTAATAGGAGTGAATCAGTCTGATTATGCCATCCTGCTCCGAGTAAAAGGTTAATTAATATACACTCTCATATTTGTCATTGTATTGTCAAGGCATCGGTGCTCATCAGGGACTCTATTTCTTGAATAGCTTGTTTCAAGTAAACTGTCGCATGTTGTTTTTGTTTGGCAACTAAGTTAAAAAGGGAATGATCTGAACTTGTTTATGTTTAATGAAAAAGTTATAATCAAAGTGACTTATTTTTTTGTTGGAAAGTTAAAAGGTGTTTAAGAAGTGTTTGAATTGGTTAGGATCAGGATTCTCATAAATTGTTAGTCAACCTCTGCACAACTGAGACCTGAAACATGCAAAATAAATCTGATCAAAAACTATTTTTCTTGATTACGCAATGCAGTAAAGGGTTAAATTATGAAATTGTTCCACAAATAAAATGAGAAATGAAATATGTTCAAGTGATTTCAAAAGAGTAACTTAAAATAGATATTCAATAGAAGGATTTTGATGTAACAGCTGGTTTTGACTCATGAGTGAGATGCAGTGACAATTTATGGTTACTCTTCTGTCATCTTGATCTTAATAAATATTTTTGATGAAATGACAGCGTTTTAATCATGCTAAATCTGTAGGGTGAAAACATAAGCAAAGACCAAAATATTTTTATTCAATTATAATTATATATTCAAATATAATCACCATGACCTAAAGGAACACATTAACATTACTCTCTCTCTATATATATATATATAGACTCACATTCCCCTTTGGAAGTAACAATGAAATCTCAATGCATAGACTGCAGACTTTTTTCTATTTGTGATACCTATTTATTTGCTTTACCACATCACTAGTTCTGTGAAACATTGAAACTGAAGCTTCCTGGCCTGTTGATAGTTCAGTGTTGGATGAACTTGATGGATCATTTCAGGTCTTATTAAAAGTTGGATTGGTTTTGGCCCACATTTGTCAATAATTTCAATATGGTGAGAAAAAATAGTACTGCTTTGTTTCTCTGTCAGCAGTTGATGAAACTTTACATCTAATGAAATTAAAAAAATCATACATTATTGTTGGATTTCTGCAAGTTTCTTTGTCAAAGGTCTGTATTTAGTAATCTGCACTAAAATATCACAACTGCCTTGCTCTGCAAAGTGTGTTGCTAATAATACTTTCGCACTTTATTGCTTCAAATAACCTCTCAATGCTTTTAAGTGGAATTTATTACTCCTTTTGGATGCCTTTGTTTATACTTTTAAATAATGTACTGCCTTAGAACGTGCTAAACGACTTCTGGCGATTTGGACTTTATTTCCCACAAACAACCTCGAGCGAAAGATGACGTCAGCAGCTTTATAAATTCCACCTCCTTTGCTCCATCCGTTCTCTTTCCGTTGCGCCTCTCGCTTTGCGGTATGTGTGGACGTTGCGAATCAAACGCAATCCGTCTCAATCGCTTAATATTATGAATCATCCGCAGTCACTAATAATTTAATTTGTTGTATTTTTACAGAAACCTCGCCACACGATGAGAGACAAGGTAATGTACTCAGCTGCTGTCAATAATTTAGTGTAGCGTCCTGCTAGCTGGCGTCTGAACGACTTCTCATGTGCCTGTTTTTAACCCGGAGTTTTAAATTTAAGTGTATGCTTTCATTTTTACCCTGTTTCTCTAACAAGACTGATAATGTCAACACAAACCATATGCTGTACAGCTTTAACGTGCACCTTAGTTTAAATGCTAATGGAAGTCCTTTTTTGCTGCATGCTACTGTATTAGCAACGGTTAGCCCCCGAACCGATTTAGCTGGTTATCCAATATTTCTAACACACACTTAACACATCAATATGTGTTGCGTCTTTGCATTGTAACAGCCACACTTCCTGTCATTTGGGACGTTATACATGGTAAACAGGAATCATTTCTACTGCTCATTAATACATGTCTCTTCTGTTTCAGTGGAGGAAGAAGCGTATGCGCAGGTGAGCATACAAAATCCTGTTTATACAAATGGAGGATTGCTGAGCTAAAAGCCTCTTGCAGAACGCTATCAGATGTAGCATTTGACAGGATTTTACCTGCGTTTGTGTTGTCTGGTATATTCAGAAGGTTAACCATCTATAAGTGCAGACCAGCAAAGTATAACACTTTGTTTGCATGCTATTGATAGTGTTCATTTCAGTTCTTAGACATTTAAATAGATATGTTTACAACATTTTCTAAACAGTTAATGATTACGTTTTTGTTATCACACTGGGTGAAAATCTAGACAAAGCTATCTGATCACAACCTGAATGGTTTTAGTATTTCAATTTGTCATTAATTCTAAAAAATATTGTAGTTCTTACCCTGGACTGGTGAAACTATTTAAAGCATAAATACCCTATGGAGTTTAGATTTTTTGTACAATTATGGTCACCAATTAGGGAAACTTTGTATGCCTTCCTGACAGTTGCTTCTTTTTTTCAATAGGCTGAAGCGTAAAAGGAGAAAGATGAGGCAGAGGTCAAAGTAAGCCCTCATCACCAAGAGATGTGATCCTGTCAGAGCTTCTCCAGATGACTGAAGCATGTGACTGAAGTGGATTGTGTGAAGACACATCGATCTGCTTTCAGATAACAGCGTAGATGTCTTAATGGAAGATGGCAAAGATGCTGGATGCATCTCTCAGCATCAGAACAACCGCTGCTGTGTTCATGGACCATAACATACTGTTTAGCAACAACTGTCATGTGGTATATTGAACAATAAATTAATTCTGTTTAAAGTTGACAAGCCCATTTTAGTTTTTTTAAGGATTAGTTTTGGGTGTCTCTAAAATACATTTAATTTTGAATAATTGAATAGTTTGAATAATACAGCATTGGGGAATGTGAAGCCCATATCTTAGTTTTAGGATTATTCTGCAATTTAAGTAACAGTTACACTTGTATACACCAAAAAAATTGTGAAATGGGAGTATTGCAGTTCCAAGTGGAACTGCAATAAATGTTAAGACCTACACACTGAAACTAAAGGGCAGTTTGATTCTGAATATAGGTAGGGTTGTGTGTGTGTATTTATATAAAAGTCTCAGTCAAGCAAAGCATAAATAGCAGATAATTATAAAAATAAAACGTAAAAGCTTTGGTGCTTCAGATATGTAAATAAATGCTACTTGAAACAAATAATTTCTGATGTTTAATGGTAGTTGGTGAAAACAACAAGTACTTTATCATTACATTGAATTCTGAATTTCTTATAATTGATAGACACACACACAATTATGCTGTCACTGAAACATCAGTGGTGTCTGGAGAACAACTTTTGGTGCATTATTTCCATTTGCATATCATTACAACACATCACATCACATTGCGTCACCACATCAGTATACATTAGACTAAGGCCTAATTTACATTACATTATTAAAGAACCAGATAGGGTCAGATGTGATGTCATATGACATCATCAAGTTGGGTAAAGAAATTAATTGAAAGGGAACAGTAAGTGCTACCTGGCTCGTTTGAAACACAACCAGGATTGATTTTAATTGTCTGGAACAAGAAGCATGTCGTCTCAAGATAGTTTAAAAGCTTCACCAAGTGACTCAGTGGCACCAGACACTGCACATCAACTACATGGTTCAGAGAAAGTAAAACTAAATGAACCAAAGGAGACAGTACAAAGAAATGAGCAGGAATTAATGTACAGTACATGTGATGGAGACAACACAAATGAAGAACCTGACATCTTTGTAAGAAACCTGCAAGAGGAAAATCTAGACCTGAGAGAGGAGAGAAGAAAAATGTTGCAGAAACTGGCCGAACTTAAACAATTGACAGAGACACTGCGCACAGAGAACAAAAATCTGTCGCTAACAGTTCAGGATCTGAAGGAACGTGAGAAGTTCCTACAGGATAAGAATAAACATGCAGAATTTCGACTTCATGAATCTCAGGCAGAGAATGAAAGTCTGTTTGCAGACAATCAGGAGCTGCTGTTCAAGGAGAAAACTCTAACAAAGCCAAAGAAGAACCTCATTGATGAGGTGGCCCAATTTTTAACTCTGACAGAAAAAAAACAAAAAGAGATTGAAAATCTCAAAGAAGAGGTCTGTCGTCCTCAGTATCGACAAGAAAGTGGATTTGCCACAGAACTGTACAATGAGAATGAGTAACTGAGAGGTAAACAATCTTCAGTATCAACTGCAGAAGACTCTGGGATCAAACATGGTTTGTAAGAATGCAGACCATTGAATTTGCTGATCATCAGAAAACTAGTATACTAGTAATTAATATAAATTGTTAAAGTGGAATGGGACCTTTGCTGAAAATACAGACCATGGAGGAATATTCAATGAGCAGAGAAACGGGAAACTCCTGTTGAGCTAACCCAAGTCCTTCCTTCCTTTTAATGTGAGAGAAAATGCATACTTGAAATTTCCATTAGGGGGCGTCTTCAGTTGAACTGACTGAGTGGTGGGAACTTTGGGGCAGATACAATGGAGGAGACAAAGCAATATTTTCTCTCCTATAAAAATGTCTGACTGTTCAATTGAAGACACAGGGAACAGAGTAATCAGGTCTTTTCCCCATTCACGTTCAATTTTCAAAAAACAACATTTCACTATCAGTTGAACATCAAATGTCATGTCTTTTATACTGTAATGTATGTAATAAAATAAATCAAAACGATTTGCCAACTATTGCATTACTGTTTAATGTATGTTTAGCACACAGCCCACTCTGTGTTTGGGGTTGTATTATTTTCTGAAAGCATTGCTAACCATTGTTACATAATGTTGATAGCCTCATGTAACTGTAACCATGGCGACATTGTGGTTTATAAGATAGTCACATGTGATTATGACTTGTCATTGTAATCAGTGCTGTCAGTAATCATACCTACGGAGAATTACTGCGTAAGTCTTACGCAGTGAGTGACGTAAGTCGACAGGCACGATGGGAATGATTGACAGGTGTCCATCATTCCCGCTAGTGAGGAAACGGATGGTAAACACCATTATAGCATCAAACAGAATGTATCCTACAGGGGCGGAAAAACGGTAAAAGAAAAAACAAACAAGATCTAGCACAGTGCCCCACAAAGCTAGAAACGACAACGCTATTATACTGTATTCCACAGTATTTTACTGTGAAATACTGTTACTTCCTGTGCTGCTTTACTGCTTTGTTTATGCGGATAACGCCTGTAACAGAGCGGGGGCGCTCGGGAGCTGCAGTGCACACGGCGCAGGAGAAGAAGAAGGGTCAATATTGTAAACACAGGGATATGGCTGACGAGAGGGGTGGAGGCGAGGACAATATCAACGACAACATGGGGAACCAGTTACAGGTTTTACCAGGTAACAGTTAAACGCACTAAGGCACCAGTCACGTGTAGCTTTATCAGCGGAGAGTTCACCTCTTTGTCCGGTTATCATTTAGCCAACATGACTGAAGGCCACTGTTCAGAGATCAGATCCTGATTGGCAAATTTTCGAAGCCAAAGCTTTCGCTTTCTCTTCACTTTTAACATTAGATTAACTTGTTATGCTAATGAAACGGACAGCGCGTATAACTTTAGGGGGACCCTGCAAAGCTAACTAACCTCTATGTGGGTCTATTTGTGTTTATGTTGTGATAGACAATGGGGAAGAGGAGGAGGAAGATGACATGGAAACTGAGGACAGAGATAGTGAGGAATCCAGCACCATCACCTTTGATCCTAGTCTTCCCACGTCACATGCTGTGAGTGATGCCCACTGTTTGACAGACCATAGCTTTTACTACAACACGCTTCCCAGTGCCTTTTTTATTAGAGAGCTGCTCTGTATCGTGAGTTCTCAGCAGCTGGTGTGGTCATGTTGTGCTGTGCTGACACTGACCCATGCCTCGGCAGTATTTGGGTTCAGACATGGAGGAGTTTCATGGCCGAACAGTCCACGATGATGACAGCTGTCAGACCATCCCTGTACTGTCTCACACGGCAGTGATGCTGGTGCCAGGCCAGACGCTTCCTCTGCAGCTCTTTCGGCCACAGGAGGTCAGCATGATGAGGAGCATCATCCAGAGAGATCGCACCTTTGCTGTGCTTGCACACAGGTACATGGCTATGGAAATCCCTCTGTGAAATATTAATTCTGATTACAGACTGGATTACTTTGATAAATGGTAAACAGTTAAATGAACACTACACTGATTTCACACTAAAATCTGTTTATTATTTATGGCGGACATAACTTAGCCTGTAATAACAGTTCTTAGTTTTCTTGTTAAGTGCCAAGAGCTGTCATCATCGTTTACTGCAGCTCAGAAATTATCATGTTTTAATAGAAATCGGAAAAGATTTTTGACTGTAGATCCACGGATTGGATCTACAGGTCATGTTTAATTATTAGTGTTACATGTGATTTTGAAGTCTGTTTCCTTTCAATCCTCAAACTTATGGAAGTTCAGTGAAGTACCTGTTTATATGAATGATTCATAGTCCAATTTTAGTGGCTTTAGTAACATTTTACTCCAGTGATGCAGGTGATCCAGATGCAGAGTTTGGGACAACAGCTGAAATCTATGCATACCGGGAGGAGCAGGAGTATGGCATTGAAACAGTCAAAGTGAAAGCTGTGGGCAGACAGAGATTCAAGGTCCATGAGATAAGAACTCAAGCAGATGGGTAAGGCCCCAGAAACATATAAACCAAAGAACATAACACTTGTATGAACTGGGCTCAGTTAATTAAGACATTTACTTTATGCTGTGGTTCATCTGTGAACCACTGGTGGAGTAAAGCTTGCTGTGCTGAGCTCAACGATATCGGGGATCTATCAGAGTATCAGAGTTCACTCTGGAAGAAGTATTGTATAAGCCATTTCTATGGCTTCTATGTAAAGTCTGGAGTTTTTTTTCAAGAGGACTCAAATATGCTTATCCTGTCGTTCACAGCTAGAGGGCAGACTAACTCCTCATACACTCATACCGTCTTCAAAAATGAATGAATTTAATATCTCCTTTCCACCAACTGTATTTATGGAGAATAGCTCTAACTCCTAATTTACAGATTTTACATTCATATCAGACATTCAGCTGTGACTGTCTTTTAGTTTAGTTTGTGTTCGCTCTCTCAAGAGGATTTATTTTTTGTTGTAAAAAATCTATCTGGTTGTTGATGTTGTCGGACATTGTTATGGGTAGAAAAGATAAAAAATGCATATAGCATTACCATATTGTCATTATTTGAAATGTGTGCGTTAAGTTGATGTTTGTTATTTTTTAATTGGCTGTTTGTTTAACTGGGAAATTACGCAAATGTGAGTCACACCACAGGGCATGTTGTGTAGTTCAGTGAGCTCCTGAGAGTTCATGGAGAGCGCCTTGGTAGAACAGTTTGGAAGAAAATTTGTCAGTGCTGATAAATTACAGTCAGCACCTCATTTAAATATGACTTTTGTCTCCCTCTTTCATATGTCCCTCCTTCCCTCTCTGTGGTTCCGCAGCCTATGTCATTGTCTCCCTCTCTTTTTCTCCCACAGGATCAGACAAGCCAAAGTACAGATCCTTCCAGAACGAATCCTTCCAGATCCCCTCGCCGCAGTGCAGCTAACACCTCTCTCCCGGCTCCACATACACCCTTCCTCAAAACCTGCAAACCAGAGCTGCAAACAGGCCAAGTGCTGGTGGAGTAACTACCAACAGGTCAGACACATATTTCAACAGAGCAAAACTGTGCTGCGATCACTTTGCATACTTTATTGTTAACACAAAATAAAAATTACAAGAATTTATATATAAGAATAAATAAGTAAGAAGTGGGATAGAATTAATTCACTGATGGCTTGATTGTTGTTCGTCACAGAGGAAGTTTCGCTGTGCCAGTCTGACGCCATGGCCACCCTGGGTCTATGCACTCTATGACTCTGTGAGTAAATCAGCCTGTGTGAACTTCTTGGAATTTCCTCAACGTATAAACACTACACTGGAGTGATTGTAAACCCTTTTTCTTTTCTGCATCCCTTCTTCAACCTCACAGGAGTCGCTCATGAACAGAGTGAAGAAACAGCTACACGAATGGGACGAGAATCTAAAGGATGACTCTCTCCCCAAGAACGCCATAGGTCAGCCTCTGTTCAGTTTATTACAGATGGATCACAGACCCATACACACACGCAAGCATGTTTGTGTCTGTGTTCTTAGTGCTTTCTTTTCTTCCTCTTTTTCATCCCTCCTTCTCTGTCTGTCTGGTTTCTGTTAGACTTTTCCTACAGAGTGGCGGCCTGTTTGCCCATTGACGATGTTCTTCGGCTCCAGCTGCTGAAGATAGGCAGCGCAATCCAGAGACTTCGGTGTGAACTGGACATCATGGACCGGGTAAGGAAATGTCACCAATAACCCCGCCTCTATTCTCTCTCTCTGCTCTCTTCACATGCTCTGTACATGGTTGCATTGCCACAAGCTTTTTAAATATGTCTTTTATTTTCCTCTTATCTCTTGTGGAAGGCGCTATAGCATTTCATTTACAACAAATTGACAATGTTTGATATCCAGTTTATTACAGTTTGTTATCTTCTCTCCTCCTCAGTGCACATCACTGTGCTGTAAGCAGTGCCAGGACACAGAAATCACCACAAAGAATGAGATCTTCAGGTGAGGAAAAGTCATGTTTATGTTGTTGCATTCTTACAACAGTCCACATTTTCCCATTTTGCCCCATCAATTAATTAGAGAGCTAACAAAAGCCAGAGAGCTACATTCAGTTTAATAAGCAGAAAGTTACATTATTAACTTCTTCTCTAAAGTGTTAGTCTGCATTCTTAGTGCTTTCTCTTCTTTCTCTTTTTCAGAAAGATGAGAATATTTTTTATCTCACTGAAAGACAGAAATGTTAAATTTGAGGTTACAGTTTATATTTTAGTGTTTTTTGTGTGTTACAACACTGATTTATATATAGCTTCAGCAGTGTAATCACAGTCATTATTAGCACGTCACATATGACACATTTAGTCTACTTGCATAATGTCCAGAGTAACATTATGAGCATAAGTGGCTCTGGTCTGCATCTTCGTGACTCACACACTCTTATGTAATGTAATTCTTATAACACTCTGTGATGTGTGGTGATTAATGCATTTGTCTAAGGCTGACTACAAAACCTCTGCATCTCTGAAATTGTCCAGATGCTTTTTGTCTGAGGACATCCAGATAATATGACTGAATGAGGAATTGTGTTTAATATGGTGTCTGAGTACAATATTCAAAAACTGCTTTCTTTCAAAGCAGACTTCCTCTGACTAATGAAACTGTGTATTTAGCCAAAATGTAGTTTTTGTAGCTTTTTACAGTAAATTACTATACTATATCAAAGATAAAACAAGCTCCCTCCTGTGGCTGTAAATGTTACCAAAGACAACAGCAACCTGTGGGCGGTAAAAACCAAAGCAAAGACAAAAGCCCTGTAGAGCTGAAAATGATTCTCTGCTGGTTTATCATGTACATTTGTTACATCTTTGAAAACATGGTTTACCAGGTTTGTGGATTTGAGTAATTCTTGTCTGTGTAGCACGAGTTTGTTGTGATGAACTCAGGGGTGGACATAGAGTGGCTGCAGAATTCAGATTTTAATTTCTTGGATTTCTAGGGATGTTTTATAGCTTTCCATTCAGTCTCAATTTCGTAGAATCAATAAGATGTCTTGTTCCGGTTTAATGAGGTCATTATCTTTTCTAATGACATCCTCCACATTCCTCTTCCCTCTCTACAGTTTGTCCCTGTATGGTCCCATGGCTGCGTATGTCAACCCTCATGGTTACGTCCATGAAACGCTGACCGTCTACAAGGCCAACAACCTCAACCTGGTCGGCAGGCCATCAACACTGCACAGCTGGTTTCCAGGGTAACTGCTGCCAATACTTTTTAGCTCCAAGTGCACAATAAAAGGAATTGATTATTTATTTTAAAAGAAAGAAAAAGTTATCAAAATAAAATATATTTGTAAATTCTAGATTCTTTTATAAGGGATTACAAAATTGTCTCTTTTTAAAAAAGTTTTTAATTAAAACATTATTATATATAATATTATATTTCTTTAGCCGTCTGAAAGTGATTGTGAAAAATATTCCTTTGTTCTTAGGTATGCTTGGACTATTGCTCAGTGCCGAACCTGCGGCTCTCACATGGGTTGGAAATTTACTGCCACAAAGAAGGACTTGTCTCCACCTCGTTTCTGGGGTCTGACCCGCTCAGCTATGCTCCCTCGTATCCCCCAAGGGGAGGGGGAGGACGGGAGGGAGGGCTCTCGCCTCTTCTGCTTGTAACTTTGGACCATCAGTCTGCAAACCCCACCGAGTCTGGATGTTAAACCTCACATTAGCTGCTATTACTTCAGTAATCAATACATCATACCCGACGGCAACTGTCATATTAGTGTAAAGGTCAGTTGGCCTTTAGGTGGCACTCTGTGAGAAAGTTAGAACAGGATGGAGGCAGGGATTACTCTTAAAAGTGTGGAGAGGTACCTCTGTGCATTTTGATGAAGCAAGAAGGAAGGAGAAGGAAGCAAGAATTACAGAGGGCAGATTGATTCTGTGACACTTGGTAACATCCCAGCATGCAGCTTTCCTGTGAAGCAAGTTACAGACACACATACATTAACAAGCAGGAACACAAATAATATGCTTACCGTATAATTTCCTCCTCATAATGGAGAATGTGACTGCATGTTCTTGAGATCATTGCTGACAAGTTAGCCAACAGTCATTTGTCATTCAGATCCATTTGCTGTCTGTCAAATGTGTTCTCTGTATATCCAGCTCCCATAGGTCAGTGGACGATGCTGTTTGGATGTAAGTACACTAAATGTGGATCTGTCATGATAGGGGATATTTTGACTCATGGAATTAAATTGGATGTATTTTTGTACGCAAGAGGATTGGAAATTAATTTAGCATATTAATGTGTGGAGACATTGCGTGTTTTTATTATCACTCCAGTTTTTCAAAAAAAACTGAGCTGAACATAGTAATGTGAGATACTTCAGTGTCAGTGTCAGTTTTGTATTTAGGGTTATATTTCATATCAGATGATGTGCTTCAGAAGTCAAGCATTATCACTGTTGTACAAGAGAAAAATTAGGATATCTCAACTGATGGTTGACAGTTTTTTGAAGGTCACAGCTAATGAAGAGAAGAGAGAGAGGAGTGTTTACCTACAGTACATTTCGTTTGTTCATTTTGTGTGACATTTAAATGCTGTGCCTATGCTCCAGATCGTTGTCTTCTAATATATTTGATAAAACAGTGAGCTGCAGAACTGCAGCCATGAATGAAAGGTTGTAAATGGTAAAGTGGAATTGAGGTTTTGGTTTAATTTTAAGTTTTAAAGCAGCTTCTTTGGTTTCTAGTCTTAGTTTTCAGGATTCTACTTGTCACTTTGTTGCAAAGTTATTGTATAAATAAGAGTGTAAATAAGAGGGAGTTATATTCTTTGTTGTGTAATGTAACAGATGTTCAAGTGGTTGTAGAATCTGACTCAGCAGCTTACTCAGAATCCGCTTATCATCAGAAACACATAGAACCTAAAGGTTTTGGTCTCTCCTAACGTTAATGGATATTTTTAAAGGAAATTTTGATTTTTATTAATAAGACTGGTCTTAATATCATCACACATATCTATAAAACTTGCTAAGTTGTAAACCTATTTCAGTCACCTCTGCTAATTGATCAAATAAATTCATTTCAAAAAATGGTTTCCTTTAGAAGGCAACCATTGACAACATCAAACCATTTACTGTTATATTATGGATCTGCAGTTTTGAGTTGCACAAAGACTTAAGTAAATATTTTTTAAGTATAAGGTCTGTTTTTACGTTTTTAAACCCTTCTTGTTGATTTTTAGACACATGCGATTGTATCCAAACAATCAGAGAATTTAAGCATATTCTCTTTTGTAAAAGTCATTTTCACATTTCGCATATTGTTTCATCATGAAACGTTTTTCTTAAGAATAGAATAACTTGTAAATTCTAAACCCTTATGTAAGTGATTCAAAGTTTGCCAGGCTGTCAAACTCTTATTCCCCCCAACAATAAAATAGAATAGTATTGTAATTGTCGCACATGAGGATATAAAAGTTCAGTTATCCATTGATCATCGTCTCATTTTTGTGTTTGTCACCACAGATTTTGCATCTGCGACAATGATCAGCTACAACATTAAAACTGGATTTTAAAGGAGTAGCTCATTATCTTATGTTGCGGACTTCATCCAAACTGGTGTGATAATAAAAACCCTGTGTGTGTGTGTGTGTGTGTGTGTGTGAACTGAACTTTGTCAGTTGCCGAGACAATTAAGATGAAGCTGGTAATGGTTCAGATAATGGGCTGGGGAATACATTTTGTCAACATGTTTACCTTACAATGGTTGAAGTGTCATTGTGTGTGAGAGACTAAAATGAGAGCTTTTGTTTAGGGGATATATTGAGACTATGAGGTCCTCACATCTGCTGATAAATAAATATGTGTCTTCATTGTGTTTGTGGGCTTTTGTGTGTCTGTCTGTGTTAAAGGATCATTTGTATGCCAGTGCAGTTAGAGTCTAATGAGTGGAAGAGGAGACATGGTGACCACCGTGCTGAACTGATGACTTGAGCGTGAGGCTCCCTCAAAGAAGAGTATTTATAGTAATAGGTAGGTTGTCTTGGACATGCATCACGTGCCTGCAACTTGATTTCTCATATCCCACCACATCAGCCTGATCACTGACAATCTGCTTTTGGCTTTTGTGGCTTCTTGCTTTGTGATATTGCTTGTAAAGTGTTTTTGCTGGTCTCCCTGTCAGTGATCATCTGCCCGCCCCACATGTTGCTCTACTTTGTCACAACAAGGCGCCTACATTACCCACAATGAAAGTTGACAGCTGGAAGCTCAGGAGCCTGTCAGATGTTCGTGTCTTGTTCGTGTATCATCACCATCAAGCAGAAATGTAGAAAGCTCGCCTCTGTAACTAGATTCAGAGATATGGTTTGTTTCTATACTAATAATAATGCAATTGTCTAAAAAACAATCTCCTTTCAATGTGCGCTTTCTCGCCGGTTCTGTATAGTCTGTATAGTCTTTATGAGCTGCTTCGTTAATCCAACTACTTTTACTCTGTGCAGTTTTATTGCCCACAGCCTCTTTGAGCTTTAGGTCGTAGCACCCATCACGATTATAGGCAAGACATCAAAATATGCAATCTGTCTAAACAGAGCTCCTTGACAACTGAGCAAGCTCCATCTGCTGATGCTATAAAATCCTCCTGAAATGGAAATTGTTTTCTCACAGCTACATTTTTCTTATGGGCTCTAATGTCCTCATTTATAATATGTGTTATATAAAATGTTTGTCACATGTATTTCTGTGTACCAATCCCTGTGAGAATGTGTGTGTGTGTGTGTGTGTGTGTGTGTGTGTGTGTGTGTGTGTGTGTGTGTGTATGTGTGTGTGTGTGTGTGTGTGTTTAAGTGATGCAAGCACATACAGTATAAGGCTTCATTATTTGTAATTACAGTCAGTGCACATGTTGGAAAAAATGACTGAAGGCAGGCTGACAAAATTATTTGGACTTATTAAGAGTTATCATTACATTGCTCTCAACAGTTATGTCACTCAAGCTGACTTGCATAAAATACTTGTGTATTTATAACCGTGGACTTATGGAATACATTTTTCTTTTTCTTTGGATAGGACACAGATAACATTAAAATTAATAAAATGGCCGGAGAATGATCATTTCCTCCACACTGTCTTCCTGTCATTAGTAGTAATCATAGATCATTTTGCCTCTGACAAATAACTGAGCTTTGAATTTTGTGCTTTCATGTAATTTGACATGAGGGAGCAATTTTTTTTTTTTTCAATTAGTCGGAAATAGAACAGAAATAAATAATTGTAGCAGGCAAAATAAAAAAGGGAAACTGTGGTGCAAACCTCATGTACCTCAACCTCAATAACGATGTCAGCTACTCAACAAGAAAACATCACTCAAACAATGAAATCGCCTTCAATATTTATTTTATTAGAATTTTTTAAAAACAAATATGCTATCAGCGCATGTTGGGATTTACATCTCGATAGCCTTAGATACTAAGATTAATTGTCGAGTGACTATTATTATCATTTTCAGACAGCCAGGAATCATCAGGTACTCTGCAGCCAAAATTCTGATTTATTATTATAAATTTTCCCTGCTACTGTAAAGAAGGACTGGTGAAAAGGAGACAGGTGAAAAGTAAGGGATGGAGGAATGTATCCATAAAGAAGATCTTAGAGAAGAAGCACTACAGAGTGAGGTGACTCCAGTCACGCTCTGTCAGTCACAAAGAATGACTGACAGAAAATGATGGAAAATACTGTATAGCTCTATAGTAAGAATACTGAAATAAACTTTCTCATTCATGTGACTGTTCTCTCAGGCTGTATGTTTAAATACTATTCTATATTCTATATTCTAACATTTTGCTCACTTCATTCATTCATATAAATGACAAGTTTAGCCAACACACAAAAACAACAACAGGCAAATTCTCATGTTTTTCTTTATTCACTGAAGTTTCTGTCTGAAAATGTGCCAAACCAACGGTTTACTCAGCCAGTGCAAGGAAACACAATATGATTCTTCATTCATGAACATCCAACAACATCAGGAGCCCAGCTCTCAGCCATGGAGACCGATTAGACCACTTATTTTCTTTTGGTGACTGCCACAATAACACAACATGTTCAATATGTCAGGGACCTGCGTGTTGTCCTCGCGGACAGACGCCCACAGACACAGAGCTCACACGTTCCCATGCAGGAATCTGCCTTTTCCAGAAACGCGTTGACCTCATTTGGCCTCAGAGACATTTTTGAAGCTCGTGTACAACGTGCTGACCAGCGTCGCCTCCTCGTGCACTGAGCCTTTACCGACGGACTGACATATGAAGGTGACCAGTCTTTTGGGAACCTGGCTGCAGAACAGGAGATAAATGCAGGGATTCGCACAGCTGTTCACGCTGGCCAGCAGCATCAGGATGGTGAAAGTCGCAGCTGGAAGAACAAGAGAAGCGCAAAACGTCACAGCGTCGCAAAGATGCGCCATTTGACACTTAATGGAGACGCGACTGGTTCCGTGCGTAATTACGCACTGAGCGGAGAACGCGTCTGTGGACAGAAACCCAAAACTTTGACGCACAATGAACAATCGAACACGACAGAGAACTATATTCACAAATGTTAATGCCTTACTTTCTTTAGGCGCATGAATGTCCCACGCGGACCAAAGCTGGACAGTGAAGAAGGGAGCCCAGCAGACAATATAAGCCAGCACTATAAACACGGTCATCTTAAGCGTCTTGACCCTGGCTCTGGACAAGCCGACCACGCTGCTGGCTCTGGACAAGCCGGCCACGCGGCTGGCTCTGGGCGGCAGCGGGAGACCCACGCTGCCTCGCTGCTGCCTCTTTTGGTCCAGGTTTATCTGGATGGCTCTGCAGATGCGTACTTGGCAAACAACAATTGTGGTAGCGGGTAAAACGAAAATGACCAGGGTGGTCCAGGTTATGTAAGTCTGCAGCCCCCATGGCTGGATGAATCTGGCCCAGCAGTCAAACACACCGGGGGCAACCTCGACCTGAGAGAAGATGAAAACCTGCGGCAGGCTGCCCAGAAGAGAAACCCCCCAGGCGACGCACACGGGCACGTTCAGTGTTGCGCGCGTGCGCTGGAACTTCGCCATTGGTTTGCAGATCGCTTGGTATCTGTCCACTGTCATCACCACGATCATGTAGGTGGACGAAAACATGCCCAGAACCTGCAGGTACTTCACGAGGCGGCACAGGAGGTCCGGCCCGGCGAATCTGTCCGTGACGTCCCACAGGAGCTGCGGACACACCTGGAAGAAGGCGACCACCAGGTCCGCGAGGCACAGGTGAAAGACGAAGACGCGCATGCGGGACATCTGTTTGCGCTGTCGCCAGAGGACGGCGAGCACCGCGGCGTTGAGGATGGAGGCGCTGACGAAGATGACGCTGAGCAGCGCGATCTCCACCTTAGCCAGAGCCTCATCTCTGGCCACGTCCTCCGCATCCATACAGCCGCTGTCATTCTGAGGACGCATTGTACCTGCAGGTGGTGTTCGCGTTGCAGTTATACTATAATTCAGCATCGTTCTAAAAAAAAATGTTAGAAAAACTTATAACTAAAAAAAACAGAACAATAATAAATTAAAAAAGTGAACATGAACACACGTTAAAACAGTTACAAATACAACACATACCTCCACAGATATAATGTCCAACTCCTGATGGGTTGAGTTCAGGACGAGGACACTCTTTCGAGAGGAGGGTGGTCGTAGTGGGGAAAGGTCTCCAGCTGCATCCAGCTGTGTGTTTTATATGAGGAATCATCTGGGTGGAGCTTATATTTATTTTTATATACATACCTAAATGTACAAAGCTTTATATTTACTTAATTGCAGGCATACAGATGTAGATAGACAGATTATTAATGGATTGCTACAAAAAACAGAATCACTGAAAACGTGAGGAACGCTGAAGTATTGATTACTGTATATTAAATTACGTAATTAATTACAAACAATTACAACATATAAAGCCTGTATAAATCAACAAGTGGAACCATTTTACAATAAACTTTAGATTTGGCTGTCACTACGAATGAGACGCACCAACTGTGAAGCTACTATGTCGTCGTTTCTATCTTGACCAATCACAGTGTAGGATAGTTTGACGTATTACTGGAAAACCGGAAAAGCGAATGTAAACAAAGTAGAAATAGATAAGGCACGAGAGGCAGTTTCTTGCTTTGGAATTATAATAAAAACACTGCAAGTTGACGGTTTGCAACAAAGTCGACTATGTGGACCGCTGTGGTGTTGTAGCGGTCAATAATCTTATGATATTCGTGTACGACTAGAAGCTGCGTTTATGGATATTTGTTAGCTAGCTACTAGCTAACATTAGCCTTAGAGCTACTTCCACCGCTTTCGTGATTTTGACGTGAATCAGCCACCGATGCCTCAGGAGGGAGAGCAGTCTCTTCCCCTGGTTCGCTCCCTGAACTCCAGAATACAAATTCATGCTGTGTTTTGTAACCGCACTGCCCGTGTGGTGCGACCAGTATGGATAGATTACCGCGGGGAGCCTCGGCCGTACGGTGATTTACAGCCAGGAACAGGGAGGAGAACGACCACATTCGTCGGTAAAGCACTTTTTTTCAGTAACACAGCTGTTAGAATAAGTGTCTAATTTGTAAATTTCGTATTGTATAGTGTATACAACCCTCCATGTCGACGTGTTGATTCGCTCTTTAAATGGGCAACTTGTAGGCTGTTAGTGAAATTTTATTACAGGTGGACTGTGTGGTATCTTTTCTTTTACTGAGTTACGTGTATGTGTTCTGTCAGGTCACCCATGGATGTTCAGAGATGCAGAGACTGATGAACTACTCAAGGTGAACTGCAAAGAGCTGTTCCTTCCTGTACCAGCAGAGGGTGGACATGCTACAATTGCTAATGTCACTCTACCGGGTAAGATTAGTGTTCACACTCTAAAAACAGTGTGTATTTATAGTTTTTCTTAACATATTGAAAATATGTAATTGTTTTGTACAGTTTACAGCCTTAAGGATCGTGCTCTTCAGGTCATTCGACGTCTTGTGCAGCCAGAGGATTACAGGAGGTTGGAGATAGCACGGTGTCTCCATGAAGAGCTGGAAGATCATCCCAGTGTGCTGAAAGATCTCCAACGCATGAACCGCCGAGTAGAGCTGCATCTGCTGGAAAGGATCCAAGGCCAGGGTGTTAATGGGACATGAAACTGCATAGACATTGATGACTTCTGATTTGTGTCAGAAAGACAAGATTCAAAGTAAGAAGATAAAATCCTTGAATGTGTTTTGGCTCTGGCAAATGTCTTCTTCAGCAAAAAGGAACTGTTGTTTTTCTTTCAGTAGGTAGAGCTTTTATATATATGATGACAGAATCCCTAGCTTTGGCACTTTAAATCTGAGAAATTATGTAAAGAGGAAAAACCTCCTCTATATTTTTGTCTTGTGGCTAAAAAAAAAGTTCAATTTAGATTTTTAAGATTAAGAGCTTGTATTTTGCTTTTGCTTTTGCATACATACTAGTTTTATTATTGTTCTTCTACAGACCTTTTTGTTAAAATCAAACTGTGCTGCTGTATCTCAAAGGCTGGAATTCTTTGTGTATAAATGAAAGATATACTTCAAAATGGAAACATGCTGTGAAAACTATTTATTTGCTCAATCAAATGCATTAAGTTAAATTTGTATTTACTTTAGTAATTCTTCAGTTGATTAATTTTAATAAAATAAGATAATTAAGCGACACATTTTTTCATATAAGTCATATGATTAAATGATTGTAATCATAGCACAGTGGTGAAATGCTGACAATAGAGGCTCACAGACAGATGACATATCGATATCTGTTCCAAGTGACATGTCAGCATTTGACATTATAACCCGCTCCAGGTTATCGCAGCAGGGGAACTGTTGCCAAACGTGTTGCTTAGCAACAAAGTAACACAACCCATCTTTGTGTGTGAGAGAGAGATGAGTGGAGCCGGTTGCAGTGTTAGGGACATGCAGGAAGAAGGAAAGAAAAAGAAGTGGGATTCCAGTCGTTTCAGGCGAGAACAGTAAGTCTTTGATTGCCGCAGCATTTGTTTTGTTGCTAGGATCCAGTGTTGTGACTTTGTTCAACAATGGAATGGATGGTAACTAATTATTTTGATCCTTCTATTTTGTTAACCAGTATGACATTTTGGCCAAAGGCTCACCCGGTGATGTTTCCACATCTCCAGACAGATCACTGGAGCAAAATGAAAACAGTGGTAAGATGAGTGAGCGGGAAAACCCTGTGTGTGTCAGTGGTGATTGATTATTCACAAAAACATAAAACACTTGTGCTAACATGCAGTTATTCCCACCTAGGTACCAGGCTACCTTGCATCAATTCCAGTTGCTTTGTTGGATGACACAGGTTTGTAACAATTATCCTGTTGAATAAAATAAAACTGGGAGGTAAATGGCAGGGCACCACATCTAGGACAGACAAAGCACTGAATATATTGTATGCTACCTAGAAATATTTGTCTTTAAATTGTTTTAATCATATGTGCTTTTGAATGGGTCACACCAAGATGCTCAAAATCAGTCTACCAGCAGCCTGTTACCTCCTCTAACTCCAGATGAAACTACAGTTGGTGTTCATAATCCCTCCATGATGCAGGCCCGCAGTAGGTCACCCATAAACAAATATTGAATATTCCTATTTTTAATGGTTTCCCAGCCATTGTGTTAGTGTTATACGTTGTTCTTCAGGTATTAATCACAAAAAACTCCTACCTCAAAACATGCCCCAGTACAGGAATATGTTCAATGACCGTGCCAAGATGGGCTTCTGCTACTGGATTGCAGAGAAGAAGGGCTCAGCATGTAAGTACTGATCCAAGCTTTGTCACCTACACAATCGTAGTTTACGTTGCATCTTAGAATAACTTAAGGCCCCTTTAAATATGTCAATTCATTTAATGGACAGAAGACTGAAGCATCTTTATTTCTACATTACAGGTAAAGGATACAGCTTTGGCTCCTACAAGACCTTTCTTGGATTACCCAAAGTCTAACAAAAGCTCGTCTGCTGAGATTTGTTTTAATTAACCACCATGCCTTAATTTGTCTTTGAAGTTGTACAGTATTTAAATTCTTTGCATTGTTGTGCTTTATAATGAATATATTTGTTTAGGCAGCGATTTAAGCCTGTTGTTCAGAGCTCTGAAAAAATGCTGGTATGAACTGAACAGCACAGCAGGCCTTATCCACACATCTGTCCATTGCTCCAGTGAGTTGTTGACCACCAGACCTTCAAGGCCAACAAGCATATTGTTTGACAAAAAAACCCCAACTTTTCTGGCAATTATTTGTACATCTAGAGTTCGTATATCTTTTAGTCACCAAGTCTCCATTCACAATGTGGTATTAAAATACTAAAAAAGGTGATATGTTTGATTTTCAATTTTGAAAAGAGATGTTTGATGAACACATATCTGAATATTAAACACTGTTGACAGAACTTTTTGTTTTTCTATTTTAAGACAATAAATGACAATGAATGAGCTTCCCTTACTGTGGATGTCAGTTTTGGCATGCACAGATATTTATCAATTCATGTAACTAACACAGGATTCCATAAATATATGTAATCTGTATCCTCCATACCACAGATCAATATGGTCCATACAAATAAATGTACTAATTTCAAACAAACTTTACATTGTCACGCTCCTCTACACTTGTAAACAGGAAATCGTCGGAGATTCTGTGTGGCGAGTGTTTGATTCCTTAAAGTGACACTTGAGTGACACTTCCTGTCACGTCCTTGCCACGTTTCTGCGGCACCTGAGACCGTAAGGTAACGTCTCACTATTAGTCATATTCATTTAAAGGCGTCACCTGTTGGTGTTATAATCATTTACAGTTTCAGTAAATGTAATACCACGCGTCTCGCCATAGCTAGCGACTACGTTTACTTGATAAAACGCTAATTTCGCGGAGTGAAAACAGCTAATGTTTTTGGCTAATTGGCTCGTGCCGCGCTGCTAGCTTATTACCAAATCTCACAGGTGCTTCTGCGGTTTTTGCGCATTTTCTACCGAGAGCAAGTCACATGAATATACCGATGCACAAAATCAGCACAGGGCTAAAAATATTCTGTTTAATATATACTGTTGGTCAGTTAATGTTAAGTTTAGCACATTAAAGCTACACAGCACGTTATTTAGGGACTATTATAGTACATTGTGGTGGATTTACAGGAACGAAGGAAATCCATCAGGAAGTTTTATTTCTACAGAACTTTTGTGGGGTTTTTTACTCAATAATCAGCGATAAAGTTTGTGAATGATCACCAGCGAGGGCACAAATAAATGCTTCATATTCAGATTGGGAAGTTAAACAATCATGACGCTTTAGTATTTTCCCCTTGTCACTGAAAGCATCTTTGATTTCATGTTCTTTATTTTGAATCAGGTAACTAAACATGGAAAGTGGCAGGAAGAAGTTGTCGTTCACGTGGCTACGAACTCCAGTCACCTCACCCACAGGTGGTCAGAGGAGAGACGCAGGCTCAGACACACCATTGCCAGATGGAGATTCAGACTCTCTGTCCTTCAGTGACTCCTCAGGGCCCGAGGGCCTTGGAGCACTAAGTCTGGACACTCCCAAGAGAAAAGCAGGGGTGCTTGGTAAAAGAGTGTCCTCGGTAGGCAAAGTTAAACTGAGGAAGCTTTCCAAAACATTTTTAAAGGTAAACCTTTATGTTAAACTTTGTTGTGCCCAGATGTGCTGGATAATGCATTATGTTGTTATTCTTGTGTAGAAATGACCACTTGATCATTCCTGTTGCACCATATCTATCATCCAAACAGCTGGAATCAACAGAGGGCGAGGACATATCACCACCACCACCATCTCATTCTTTCATTCTTAAAAAGAAAGAGAGGACACCTGAAGAAGCATCAAAGTCTATCTACAGGATGGCAGTGATTGCAGCTCTTGGTGGTACAAATCCAAGACATAGCAATTCTAACATCCCAAGGTCTGACGCCAACAGCCTGTCTTTGCCACTTGGATCTTCACCAGTAAAGACTGAAGCGACCCGTCCAGCATCACTTGACCGATCTGTCACCTGCTTCATGTTCGAACCTGAGATTAAATCCAGACACATCAGTGTTCTTCAGGAAGATCAATGGTCCCACCTTCGATTGTGTGAGGATAGAGAAGCCCAATGTGACAGCTCTGATCTGCAAACAGACAAAACAGTATGTCACCTAACACCTTGGGACCTATGGTTTATGTATTTTTGTTGAGATAATTTGACCAACTTAGCCAACCCTTTAATGTTATGAAAAGATAAAGTGAGTATTAGATTTGTTCTGATGCACTGCAAAAAGGATTAAATGCTAAAAGGAAGATGTCATATATTTTTTTGTTTTTATTTTTCAGCGTGTTGTGCTACAAAGAGAAGATTCTCCCAAGATGCATCTTGCTCAGGACTCTAAACTTGTTGAGACATTCTCTCAAGATGGGATATTTGATACAGAAGATGAGCCACAAACTGAAGACTGTGACTCATCTTTTCCTGCTCTGGAGTACATCTCAGGATCTTTGCCTTGTTTCAGGACTCCTCAGACTGACTCTTATGGGCAACATCAACAGAGTCCTTCATTGAGTCCAAAGGGATCTACCAGTTCCTCGCTCTCATTTCTGACCACTTATGAAACCACTGCAGCTACATGTGCAGCTGCTAAGAACATGGACATGTCTTTCTCCCTGCCACGGAGGACAGTGTTAGTCACATCCGAGAAGCCCCAACCACGAAAACCTGTCTATTCAAGGGGATCCAGAACCCCTTCTGCACTGCTACTAAACTCAAAAAAAGAAGTATCCAACCCTAAGACAACAGCTGCCCGCAGGCAGTCAGATGTTGGCTTTAACATCCATTACCCCCCCTACTCTTTTACTCGTGGTGGAACTCCCAAGAGAAGATTTTCCCTAGGGGCAGAGACTGTGTGCACCAGCCATCCGTCCCTGAGCACTCAGGTTGGCTTTATAGACACACACTGCCATATAGACATGCTTTTTGGAAAGCTTGGCTTCCGGGGGACATTTGGCAGTTTTCGAAAGCTTTACCAAAGCAGCTTTCCCTCAGAATTTGAAGGTTGTATCGCTGACTTCTGCAACCCAGGGATCATGATGAAAGAGGCCCTGTGGGAATGCGTGCTCACCGAAGACATGGTATGGGGTGCATTTGGGTGCCACCCCCACTTTTCCAAAGGCTACTCACGTGTCCATGAACGCAACATACTCATGGCCATGCGGCATCCAAAAGCTGTGGCATTTGGTGAGATAGGTCTGGACTACTCACATAAGAACTCAACTAACGCTTCCAGGCAAAAAGAGGTATGGACTTAATTGATAACGTTAAAGTTAAATAAAATGTTGTCCTCAAATTAATGTTGGGGTCTTCGAATTGCCTTGACCTATATAGACATATACAATTGCTTAAATCTTGTCTAAAATGTAATGTGTTGACTGGAATAATAACACTGTAAACTAATAAGGGTTGTGTTTTGTTTCTGTGCTTCTCTGCGAAGGTGTTTGAGCGTCAACTGCGTTTAGCTGTGGCCATGCAGAAGCCTCTGGTAATTCACTGCAGAGATGCAGATAACGACCTTCTAGAAATCATGAGGAAGTGTGTTCCTCGGGATTACAGAATTCACAGGTGTGTGTGTGTTGAGCTGAATTCATTGGTCTTCTTAGTGCAGGCTGTTGCAGACCAAATGTGTGAATTATCTCTCTTGATTGCTTGTGTTGTGACCAGGCACTGCTTCACAAACAGTTATCCAGTGATCGAGCCCTTCCTGTCAGAGTTCCCCAATATGTATGTGGGCTTCACAGCCTTGATCACCTACTCCACAGCCACTGAGGCTCGAGATGCTGTCCGCAGGATCCCTCTAAACCGCATTGTGTTGGAGACAGATGCACCTTATTTTCGGCCAAGACAGGTACTTTAATATGACCTGTATTTAAAACCAAAACACAACTTTTGTGTCATTGCATGGCCTATCCCAGCTGTTAATGTGGATTGACTAGTAGAAATCATTTAATTAAATCATTTAATTACTCCCTGTGAACTCTTTTCACTAATTTACACATTGAGGTGTAAATCTCTAAAGTGATTTTCAAGAACTTTTTTGTATGAATCTCTTTTAAACGTGAGTCACATTTCTTGTACTGTTCACAAGGCTACATGTGTCTCCCCCTAAACAGGTGAGCAAGGATGTCTGCCGGTTTTCACATCCTGGAATGGGCATCCATACTGTGCAGGAGCTGAGCCTGTTAAAGAGAGAAGACATGGCCACAGTTCTCACCACCCTCCGAAACAACACCACTCAACTCTATGGAATATGATCTTCAGTATTTTATTAGCTGGCTTATGACACATAAACATTTTTTATGTGGCTTTTTGTTTTAGAAGGATCAAATACCCATATGGGAATGTTTAAATATGGAGGAGCAGTTTAATTTTACAAAAACATGAAGATTCTCACACAGAAAGAGCACAAAGAAGACTGAAGTGAAAATGTCTGACAGAGATACTTTACTTATTATTGTTTAACTATGTTTTATCCGTGTTCCTCCCAGGAATTAATTCCCTATGTGTTCTAGTTTTCAGTTGTGTTGTTCTTGCTGTGTTCCTTGTTGTTCCGTGTTGAAATGTCTGGATGTTTGCCTTATTTGAATACTGAGTAGTCTCCTTTCACTGGATAATGTGAAGACACATTAAAGACTTAAATCCATCTTCCTTTTTCTTTGATCATGTTTTATTTCTCTACACATTTAACACAAGTGCTGATTAATGAGCATAAGAGAATGTGGAGTGTAAGCATAGACTCTGCCATAGAGAGTAAATGTGTTATGTTTAACCTGAGCTTGAGCAAAGCTTATCCTTAACTGAGATGACAGGAAGAGGCTGTGACTCTTGTCCATTAGCCTTATGGTTTGAGTGCTTTTTATTTTATTCAGGACTGGTTTGACTGTACCAGCTGTGGTTTAGATTAATAGTAGATGAAAAGATGGCTTGTGCATATCAGGTTTAACAGGAGGGATGTAATTAAATAGATACATTTCTCTTTGTGCCACATTGTAAATGAAAGCTTTTTTCCTAGAGCTTTAGGTGCTTGTCAGATGTAGGCCAGAGCACTCTCTGTTCATGCTTGTATATCTGCTTAATGAAAGATCCAAGGTGGAACACAGGACATCCAAACGTGTGAGAGCAGTATGTACTTTGTTGTGTTTGACCTAGTTCCTGAGATTTAAACAGGAAGCTTTTCAGACCTGTGCTGGGAGTTGATTATTTAATGTCCGTGACAGGAATAAAACAACAATGTTTCAGCCTCTTGGCTGCAGCTGAACAGGTGGTAAAATCCAGAAAGCAATTTAACCACATTTCCTTCAGAGCTGCAGTTATTTCCAAGCCAATTAATGGATGTTCTTAGTGTTATGCTCTGTATTATGTAATATATAATCTGCTCTGTATGCCTCTGTATTATGCGCAGCACAGGCATCTTAAAAGCTATTTTCAATTCTGTCACCTAGGTAACAGGGACAACAATGTTCCTCTTTCTTCCATCCCTTCCCAGTTCTTCCATGTCATCCATAATCTTGACCTTAACAGAGTTTTCAATCCTGAATAAAATTTAAGCTTCATAAATGTATAAATATGATTCATTCATCGGGTAAATCGGGCAAGTTAGGACACCTTTCATTAGGACCTGTAGTTTGAGAAAGTACACATGCAATCCCTGATGACAACAATAAATAGTAGTTGAAAGCTCTAAAAATGTAAAATTATTTCGCTAACTCTTCTGTTTCAGTCTAAAACAGTTTCAGGTTTTAGATGTAGACGTCCACAAAGTCTTCTAGATTTATTAGTACCTGTTATTTAGCAATTTGAATAACAGTTTTTTAACAATGAGCTTTGAAAGAAATGATAAAACATGTCTACAGGCCACTGGCACTTTCACTCGTAGATTGATGATTAGTAGATAATGAAGTTGCATTCGGAAGACAACAAGGTGTCAAAACTGCTGATCTTGTCCACGACTTGCCTTCAAAGTTAAGAGGGACTCTCTGATGAAAAAATGAAAAAATGAAAAGGTTGAAAATACATTTTAGAATTGTATGTTTACTGTATATACTGCATAGTATATATGTATGTGTGTGTGCCAGGGAAAACACCTGCTCTCTCAGTGTTTCCAAGCAGACGCTGAACGATCTCCTGCAGCAACACACCATACTCCTCAAAATCCTCTGCTGTCATTGTGATGCCAATTTCAAAAGGGGCACTTACCTACTCAGGAGGAGAGAAACACCGTGAAGTTACAGGTGGTTTTGCTGTAGTCATGACTGTGGTTATTTACACTCACTGTGATGTGGGGGTCCTCAGCAGGTTGATGAGGCTTCTCCATGACTTGACGACCAACTCTGGAAGACTTTCCCTTGTTCTGTGTATGATCCAGACAACTCAGACAAATTCAAACACCATCGGGCAAATTTTGAAATGTCCCTTACCTGAGTGAAAACAGTGCCTCTAAAGTGACTAGACAAATGCCAGGCATAAGCCAATGCTCAACTATATCAGCACCTTGCATTTCAAATTTCACAAAAATCAGTGAATGGATTTAGTGGAAGGAGTTGTAACGTAAACCACTGACACCTTCTGTAGAATTACATGTAAGAACATAAAATCGTTTCAAATATCAAAAACATAAAAAACAATGTACACAAACAAATTTATTGTGTTATGGTAAAATTTAAGATGTTTTAGACTACGTCAGGATTAAGTTGTTTGGTTTATACACAGGTTTATACATTGTTCTATAAATTTAAACCCCCAAAAACCACCTTACCTGAGGTTTTTGTGAAGGGCTGAGAAAACTGGAGCCTGCGTTGGTTGACTTGCACCACAAGGTCAAAGAACATAGCAGAAAAATCAGCAGACTGGTGTTTCTTTTCAAAAACATGGTGGGAAAAAAATCTCCTGCACTTGACTGACTGAAAACAAAATGATGAAGAAATCAAATGTGCAGTCCTCTGAAACTGACTTCCTCTTTATGTAGTCTACCTCCTACCCCCTCTATGCCAATGTAAAAATGCATTAAAGATATTAGTAACAGGGATTTGTGCTGTTATATCTTGGAAGCCCTGGACTGCTCAAATGTTTAGGCTGATAACAAAGCAGGCATTTCTCTGTTGGGACCAGCAAATCATATCTTCAACAGTAAGAGGAAGGTAAATGCATTGCAGTCCCAGAGATACTGATAAACGAGGCTTATTCAGCCTATTCTGCAAGTGTGCAGTAACATTAAATAATCACAACATGGCTATTAGTTCATGAACTACAAATAGAACCGATTGGTAATAGTGTTTACTCAGAGTGAAAATTGACTATGTAATCATAGTCATATGTTTCATCTCACCTGATTAACTTGAGTTTTGTTACTAACTTGGATATCGAAGAACTTTCCGTGGTCATGCAGTTAATAAATCACTGTTTTGCGTTCATGAAATCAGTGAAATTATGTGATGTTTCTAATCTTTTATCCCTCAAATGAACAAAAAGCTTAAGAGTTGCATGTAATGACTGTTGTTTGCTGTATCTGGTGCAGGAAATCCAGAGAGTGTATATCTAGACCTGACACTAATAAAATACGCAACACCGGAGTGTGATCAAAATACTTGCAGGCAGATAAGAAACTACCTGAAATATTTTTTGTTTATTTTATATATAGAGTGAATACGATTAGAATTTCCATGATTTGACACTTGTAAATATAGTAACCGGTCTCTGCTGTGTACCAGCTGAATAACAGGCAGGGCAAATATTTAAACCTTTTTTGTAAATTGTTTGTAAGTTATCATTTGTGTATTTTGTGGTCCGGTACAAGCAGTGACGCCACTGGGTGGCGGTAAAACACAAGAGAAATACCAACGAAGAAGTCGGAGTAGGGAAACGCAGTAGTAGCCTGTTTATCTGTTGTTACAGTAAATGATCAGTTAATATGGATAAAAAGAAGCCATTTGACGTGACGGCTTCATCTGTGAGTTTTCAATGTTTACAAGTACTTTGTTGACATTCATCGCGGCTGGTAGTTTATTTATTAGAGGGTAATCACCGCGAGCTTTAGCTTACATGCTGCCCGGCTAAACTGCTAGCACAGAGTCATAGCTTGGCTATTATACAGTATGTGTCGGCTGATTGTCTAGTTATTGTCTGTCTATGTTTTTGTTTCTCGCAGTTAGTGGACCTTAAAGCTGAATTGTACAGGAAGCAGGAACAATTCAAACAAGAGAAACTTGGACAAGAAAATGCTGGTGCTGGATTGAAATTAAAGTCTAAAGTAAAGGTAGGTCTTGCGTTAGGTTTTTCCTGACTTGGTTTGACTTATTTGTAGAATTGGAGCTAGAGACCACTGATGATGTCGTGTCCCTTTTGCTGCTGCTTAGAAACAGACTGTCTGGAGCAAACAAAACGCTGGTGTTTCAGCAAGGGCCGAGAAAGATGCAGAGCAGCTGGCTGAGGAGCAGAAAAGTCTTGATACAGCACAGTGAGTTCAGTACATGTACACAGTGAATACTACCATAAGATGATCAAAACTTCTGACTCCTCATCCCTGCTTTAACGACAGACGCAAGTTGGAGGAGAAGGCAAAACTCTATGAGCAGATGACAAAGGGAGATTTTCCAGGTTTGTGAAGTTTATACTATACCCACAGGAATAACAAAAGATGTATGTAGTTGTACTTAACCTGTCTTGTAATGTGCCAGATGAAGAGACAGAGGGTCTGTACCTGGTTGATTTTACAAAGAAGATCATTGACAAACAGAGAGAAACATTTGCACAGAGGAACGCAAAGAGAGATGAAGATGAAGAAAGTGACAGTTTGACACCCATACCTGCTCCTCAAAACCCAGATGAGGAATGGTAATGTCTGATTGGTTTTTGAAATATGTTTGTGTTTATGTTGCTATACAGTGAATATGTAAATGTTTTTAAGAAAATATTTTAGACACAACTTGCTACATATTGTTATTATTCTGATTCTAATGCTAAAAATATATGGTATGATATTGTGTTGTTGTGGAAGTTTAAGTCTGGTTATGTGTTCTCCTGTTGTTGTTTTGTAGGGTGGACTATGTAGATGCTTTGGGCCGATCAAGAAGATGCATGAAGAAAGACCTTCCAGATTTTAAGAAAATGGACCAAGATCTTACAGGAAAAGGGTAAATACATTGTTCCTTATAGAAGTAACACAACCTTTTTTGGTTATTGCAAGAAATGCAGCCTTTTGTGATTGTGATTATTACATGTAGAAAATCCTCATCTGAGAAGACTTTACTCTCAGAGGACATGCGTCGAGAGCTACAGAGGCAGGAGTGGGAGAGGGAGGAAGAGGAGGCTATGAAAAGGCCTGTTGGACCGATCCACTACGAGGATATCAGAGGACAAGGTTACCAGTGTTAAAACGTTTTTGCACAGGTTTAAAATGACAGAGTTTGATCCTCTTTCATTAATAGCAATTCTCTTTTTGTGTTTATATTAGAGGCTCGAGACCTTGGTGTTGGCTACTTTGCATTTTCTCAGGATCAGGTGCAGCGCAAAAAGCAGAGAGAAACTCTGGACATGCTCAGAGACCAGGTGAGCTTGATAATGTAAAATAACAGGGAAATGGGCGCTGAGATGGGCAAGTCTATTTCTTACTTAAACTATGAATGCTGAATGGGAAAATGAAAATGCACTGGTCTGAGATGTTCAGAGACACAGAGTCTGTGCATAAACATTATTAACACTTGCCCACTTTGCCTACCAGTCCCACATAAATGACCATATACAGTATACCTTTTGCATTTAATTTGTTTTACCCACAGTGTAACCAGTTTTGGTGACACTGCTACACATGTCTGTGTTGTTCTTACATTCAATGAAAACAGGTTATTTCCAGTCAAAACAGATGACTTATGCCTCTTTAAATATTGGTTGATCTTTGTGTCTGTTTTGCATCTGTCCTCTTCTCCAGACAACAGAGCAGCGCAGTAAAAGGGAGCGACTGAAGGAGAAGAGGCAGGCCATCCTGCAGGCCCGACTGGCCAAAGTGAGGCAGAGGAAGAAGAAACTCAAACTGGATGGAACCGAAGAAGAGGAGAGGGAGGATGAGAACGAAGGTAAAAATCCAAATTTTGACATTGTTTGACTGTCAGCTTAGTTTCCATACTGTATTTTGTTGAAGGGTAATAAGGATTTGATTTGAATTGCTTGTCTAAGGAGAGGAAAGTGAAATAAAAGGATCCCCACCTCCACCAGAGGACAACCCAGAGGTCAGTACAGTGAAGAAGGTGGAAGTGGAGATCCAGGAGAGGAGGGACACCAAACCAGGAGTTCATCATGTCAGAGAATGGGACAGAGGCAAAGGTAAGAAATATCATATTTCCATAATTTTATTGGTTGTCCTTCCCCATAACTAACGAAAGCAAGTCCCTTTACTATACATCTGTATCAAAATGTGCTCTGTGCTTTTAAGCACTCATTATATAAAGACTTAATGTTGCTCCAAGGGGTTTTAAAGGTCAGGTCACTCTCCTGTCTGATACACTTGCACAGAACCTGTATCAGCTTTTTGTGACAGTGTAAATGAGCTTTTTGTAACAGGGTAATTTAATTTTCTTTTTCAGAGTTCATGTTCAGCGAATGGAAATCTCGGCGCCGGGAAGAGAGAGATTCTGAATTTGCGCCTCCCACTGCTTATTTTACTGGTGGGAAGAAGCGAAGACCAGCGCAGAATGAAACTCAGGAGAATAAATCGAAGTGGACAAAGGGCCCAGAAGAAATCTCTGAGAGTAAAGAGGATTCTCAACCTCAACCTAAAGCTACTCCCTCAGAACCTCACCCTCAACAAAACCAACCAGCCACTTCACAGCCACAGATCTCATCCCAGCCAACACCTTCAGCAACCCCCATTATTTCACCTACTGTCTCTGCCCCTCCTTTTAATCCCCTCTATCCCCCTCCTCCATTTTATCCCCCATTTCCTCCTGGCCCTCCTCAGTTTGCAGGCCCACCTCTTGTATCTCCTCACTATCCACCCCAGTATCCACCCCAATATCCACTGCAGTATCCACCCCAGTATCCACCACAGTATCCACCTCAGCCACAGAGCCAGTCTCATTCCCAGCAGCCCTCTGAGCCCAGCTACGGGAACCAGGCCCAGCAGCTCCCTCAGGGTTCTTCTCAGAGCCTGGATGAGATGCTCTCCTTTTACAGAAAATCTACCTGATCTCACAATTCTGTGTTGTGTAGTTGGTTCACATTGGGATTTGTAAATAGAGATGTTTACTTATTTGTGGAAAAATACAAATATTAAATCTATAAATCATACAGCTGTTCTGGACAACTTGTATTATTTCTGTATGAGAGAGAATGAAATGTAGTTGATATCTGGAATTTTCTGAGCACTGAGCTGCAGTGTGAGAACATCCACCAGATGGCACTGTAGACCGTCATGTTGAGGAAACGTCTTAATGGTTGTGCAGTGCACTGATGTATTTTGAGAGTTATAAGGGTGGGAGTCATTCTCGCTTGCTGCTTTTATTATTTAGTATTCTGATTATTTTAAAAGTATTAATTTTTATTGTGGAAAATGACCTTTTCTCACCCTGTCCAAGTTAATGGTGAATCTCAAACAACACATTTCAAAAAAGAAATTAACATTTAAATGCTTTTGCCTCTCTTTCATACTTGTTGTTGTAATTAGAGTTTTAATCGTCCATATGTCTCATTTCAAATAATGAATTAATATTTCTACCAGCAGTAGGTATACATTACTGTAGGTGTGTTGACTCCGATCATCATCAATATCTTACTGCACAGTAAACATGGATGTTTTTCCAGTTTGATTCATACAAACTGGAACTGGAACACTTGAATCTTATGTCTGGCATGATCTCTGTCTCACAGTATTCTGTCAGGTATGATGAACAGGCACTCTGGTGTTGTGTGACTCTACTGAACGAGGGGGTTGCTCTCTTCCTGGTGTTGTGGTTTGTGACCTTAAACAGTTTGTTTTTCCCCTCTTTGTTCCTGTGACCTCATGTTAGACAAGACCAAGCTCTACCCCCCCAGCCCAGACACACACACACACACACACACACACACACACACACACACACACACACACACACACACTTACACTTGAGTGCATCATACAGTATGTTGAAACAAAAATATCTGCCTGTGTAAATCAGCTGCCTGGGGAATTGAGATAATGTTGATACAGTGACAGGACATCACAGACTGATAGTCAGACGGAGGATTTAAAGACGCTCTAAGATGCATACATAATGTAGTGCAGACTGCAGCACTCATAACAATAAAGAACATCCCTGTTTAATGAAGTTTACACCAGACTGGCACTAACTCAACAGCCTGATTGTGCTTGTGTTTCAATGTGTTTTTTTATTCATGGCATTGACGCGTTTGTCAGTGGGGCCACTGTTTTGCCACAGACTGAAATATATCAGCATCTGTTGCATGAATAAAATGTAAAATGTTGTACAGATGTCCATGTTTGACACAGGATGAATTCTTATGACTGTAGTGATGACCTGACATCTCCTCCAGAGAGGCCATTAAGACTTGTAGCTTTGAAGTAATTTTTTATGTCCCAAAAACTATTCAATAGTTTTTGGGACATAAAAAAATGCTTTGTGTAGACATAGCAACAACCAAAAAAAAAAAAAAGAAAGAAACACAAAGGGTGCATCTTTTCATCTTAATTTAACTTTCTGACTCACCACTTTGATGGGTCTAATCATTTATTAGGCACAGGAAGGTGTGTCTCAGTGACAGGTTCGCCTTCCTGCCTACCAAAAAAATAAATGACCTTCAACATTGGGATGCCACTTCAGATCTCACATAGTCAGATTATTTTTAAGTATTTTGTATATTTCTGCAGTGTATTAGTATAGTATTTGTTATAAACTCAGTGTGAGTATTGCAGTTTAATTTACTTCCTTTAAATTCCTCTTGTTAGTAAAAAAAAAAAAAAACGGTCCCATTTTTCTTATTAACATTAATTTATTTGTGTTTCTGATCAAAAATTGTAGAAAACAAAAGTTTGTAATTTATGAGCGGGGTTATGAACCTGGCTGCTTCCTATTTGAGAGCAACTTCCATACGTTTCTTTGCTTTGCTTGCACTGAAGCATCACACAGATTTCCCCTACAATCTGCCCACAATTTACAGCTGCCTTTAGCTCCACTGGGGCTCAGATGTGGTAAAAGCTCCGACAACACACTCGTCTATATGAGGTTTTTAATTCTCTGAGCGGTTTTATGATGCAGAGTTTCAATGACCCAACTGGGGACTGAACTCACAAACTGGGAGTGGGAATCAAACTCATAAATTGCCAAAGCCGGGGTAGGTGGTACAACTACAAGTTTACTGAGCTGGATGAGTGTTGGAGATTGGAGGGTTTAGTTTTCAAGAAAAAAAAAATGTTGCAGTTTTTAGGCTGAAGCTATAGAGACAAAATTAGCCTGAAGAAACAGGATTTGAAGTCTTTATGATCGGTTTTAAGTTTCTTCTTTAAATTGCCGACATTAACATAAAAGCAAGTGAAGGATATAAAGATAATAGGTCATTAAAGATAATAGGTCATTAAGACTCGATCAGTAAAATCAACCATACTGAGGCAACAAATAAATTTAGAAAACTAGGATACGTTAGAATAATGAGAACTTTGTAAGAAAAAAAAACGAATAACAAGGTCTTAAAGACAGACTGCAGTTTTCACGTCAGGTTCTCTCATACTCTCGAATGATGGATCTACACTGTGGCATTATGGACTGTCCCTGACATCATCAGTGTTAAAGAAGTCAAAGCCGCATCTCTGACCCGGTGATCTCAGATCAAAGATGCCATTGTGACCGAAGACCAACTGGTACGAAAATGTTTGAACTTTAGGGCGATGATGTCATAATGTGTCTGCCTCTACTCACCCAACAACAGGAGTGCAGAAACGATGCACTCATCAACATGCTGATCATGGCAAAGATGGATGACAGTGCAGTGATGACATTTTGTTCTTGTACGCTTATTTGCATCCTAGCCCACAATTCAGAAAGTGTCATCATCACACATTCTACACATATTTCACAGTGTGGCTTGCTGACAACTCGCAGGCTGTAGTCACCCCAAGTAATGAAACAATTTATCAGCACTCAACACGAACGCAAAATGTGAACTTTTATGTTAAAGACAGCGACGGGTGTAACAGATGCTCTGGTTTTTGTGCACCGGCCTGAAAATAATGATGAACCTGATTACAGTCATTACTTGGGGTCATTGCTATGAAGGTAGAAGACAGAAGCCTTTGAAATTTGGCTCAAAAAACACAACAGACTTTTTTCTTTCTTACGACAAACTTTCAAATGAGAGCAGTGTCCACAGGGCAGACGATTACCGCACATTAATGCCTCCACATCCCTCTCCCTGCTCAGCGAGAGACCTGCTTTGCTGCTGTAGGTTGCTTTAATGGTCCATAGGTGAATAGCATCTTCCACTGGTGTGCATCGCCACCTCAACACTGTGAAACAATGTGCTTCACATGGAGGCTTGGGTCCCTCTGTCATCATCACCCCACGGTGAGCTGTAATGAGTTGTTGTGTGTGTAATGAGAACTAATGCTACCGCGGCTACTGAGCCACTCTTGCCACTAGACCATGATGCTGCTCCTGCTGTGTTGTGTCAAGCAGCCACATGTAAAACAGACTGGTGCCAGTGTGCTGATGGCAGACCTGCTGCAGTCTCCCCCCAGCAGCAGATGGATCAGAGAAAGAGGGACGTGGGCCCCGTGGAGCCCCTAATGACAGCGTTTGTATCTCACTACATGACGATGGCTGAATTTCTGTTTTAAATAACACAATAGCTCTCTGCTGACCGCACACTGTGAGAGCTGGACCTGGACATCATTTGATATGTAGTAGATATGGTGCTGCTCCAACACCTGATATCATACAGTATGTTACAAGTTCATGTGTGCGTTACACATGACTTGTAAAAATGTAAAAATATACTTTTACAATTGAATGTTGCCAAATAATGACATTATATGGGGAAATAAAAAAGGAAAGAAAAATGTGCTTCATAAAATTGATATTATTTACATTAAAATACCAGTTACTTTAAAAAGTAAGAATGTGACACTAAAAAAGTTCCTACCTAAGATATGTTTGTAGTCGTACTTTTGCTTGCTGACATGTTTTATTGTTATGGTGATCAAGGGCACTGTAATTTATTTTGTATTAATCGCCGCTGCTGCAAATACTCACTGGAACACCATATTTTTAAAAACTCACAAATTAGCCCGAGAGCCAGGTTTATTTTTCATAAAAACTCAGGAGCTAAGAATATGATGAAAAACGGATTTTAAAAAAAAGTGACATATCTCATATCCAGGTCCGACATGTTAAATGTTGTAGGCCAGTGTGTCCGCTCGGGCGTGCACGTTGTCATCTGACCCCTGCACAGTGCTGGACACAGATATTAGCTGGGCAGTATTGACACTGCGTGCACGCTTGTAATGGCCTCATAAATTCTGCTGATGTGAATGGGAGAAAGGGAGTGAAAAGGGATGGAAAGTAACTGTGGACTCATTGGCAGTCCACTCTCACGCTCTGCCTCCTCCACAGCAGCCAGCGTGTTCTCCACCTGCAGCAAACAGCCCGACAAGCAGCGTCTGACATTTGGCTTTTTCTTTCTCTTCAGAGCTCAGGGTTGCTTCACCTTCTACATAACAGTACAGAAACAGCGTATTCCAGCACAGAGTCACTAAAAGACTAAAGCTTTAATTTGCATTTTACTCTCATCGTGATAAAAATACATTTCAGTACAGCACGTTAGTGTAATATTATTGAGCTCTTATGGAGAAGGAGGCATTTTATATACATATAATCTGGCAGTGTGACCTCCTCCTTAGCTGTAGGATGGTTTAATTAGAAACTTGCAGAGCAAGGTGGAATATGAATTTAATCATGGCGTCCACTATGTTAGAAATGGCGTGCTCATCACTAACCACTGTAGAGAAATAATGCGCTGTCTGAAGTATACTGCCTCTTAATCAATTTTCATTCGTTCTTGTTTTTTTCCTCATTATCCATCGCAGATCTCATCTCTCTCTCCCTGTGTGGAAAGGCCTCTTCTCTTAATGCTTTGGCCACTGTGAGCCACATGTGTTAACTCCTCCGTGTGTTTTGCTGGGTGCTGCTCTAAAGCCTATTGACCTTTTGAGAGCTGTCTTGAGTTGGTCATTCAGCTGCTGTGGTGCCTGTGTGACCATCTCCACCTCGTCTGCAGCCTGTGTGCACTGCTGTGTGGCTGCTTTCAGTGTTGCAGGAAACCAGCTTGATGACCTTCATAAATGTCACCTGTTCCTGTTGCACCTTTACACCGAGCTCTTTCTTTACAACAGGAGCCGCCATGCTCTTGCCATCGCTGGACTTGAACCTAGCAGCTCTAGTTCTTCCTCCTCAGCCCTCCACAAATTAGTCCCATCTCCAATGATCTTGTCTTCAGCACAAGCAGTTGCTCTCAGCCTGGTCCAGCTGTGAATTCAGACCTTCATTACGCTCTACGGTCCTGATGATGGACTCTGGGATTGTGATGCTCTGTCTCAGAAAGACCTGAGCCTTTGCTGATAGATGGTGACAAAGAGAGCAGAATTGTTAACGTAATGTAATGAAATGTGATGTCATTTGATTTGGTAATAATGCAACTAACAGTTTTGAAAGAAAAAGAAACTTCATTTGGGTATATTTATTTATAGTAACATGTATATGTTCTATACTTACGTGGGTACAGATTCATGAGTTTGATGTATCTCTCTCGTTCTCTCTTACAGAGAACTGTACTCACACCTTCATCACACAATAAAAACAACATTTTATGTGGGAGTGTTGTAGTTGCACAGCGGAGGCAGCGGCTGAATAATAAGAGAGCCGGTCAGTGAGGTGAATTTGATGGTCAGACGTGACAGTCTGTGCCTTTGCCTAAATTAGATGTTGTAAAGGGAGGAAGTAATGTTTCTTGGCAGCAGCCATGTCACTCCAGCTCGCTCCAGTACCACATGGGCTGTATTGATTTGTTAGATCCAGGGGCTGTTAAGGGGCTACTTCCATCTCAGTGTGTCCTTCAGTAGAAGATTAATGATGCCACTAAAAAAACAAACTCTATCCCCTCTGCATTTCTCTTCATTATTAATGAAACCTAAATGGCAGTTTGCCAAACTAAAGAAAACATCTGCTTTTAAACACAGTAGCTTTGCCACAAACACTCACTAACCACATCATCTGTGGGGGGGGGATATAATCCATGCTGAGTTTCACAAGGATAGTTTAATGTTTCTAGGTTTTTATGTTTAAAAAAGAAACTATTATTATTTATGAGAAGTCAAGTCAGTACAGATAAATCCCACATTACATTACATTCCACTCATATAGCAGATGCTTTTATCCAAAGCAAGTTACAATAAGTGCATTCAACATTGAGATTCACCCAAAAAGTGCAAGAAGTAAACAAGTGCATACACAACAGGTGGATGTCAAGTGCTTGTAGTTTTTTAAGTTATGATCAGGGAGTATTTAACTTCTGTCGTGGAGGAAATTGTTTTTTTTTATTTTGTTAAGTGATAAAATGTGTGACCACATCATATTTAATGATGTTTGGCTGTGCAATGTTTGTGTTTATTGTCCTACTAAAATATGAAAATACAGCACTGTGTTTACTTCAACCTCAAAACACAATCTCATGACAAAGGGTTGTTTCAGGTTAATCCAGTGGGGTTTTTGTGATCAATATGGTCATCCGATTTATTGCTTCCCATGACAAGAACCTTGTGGACATATCATTCATTTTCAGGTAAACACTGTCACAGAGATCAACCGTGATAAATTAGCTGATAGTGAAAACTGATGAATAAATCTCAGCATTTTGATGTTGAGTTACTAAAACAACACAGGAAATATTGAAAACCAGTTGACTTACAAAAATGTCTGTACGCTTGAATAGTACTGTATTAAAAACAACGTGGAACACTGTAAATCAATGTTACACCATACCACAGACAATATTGCCTTACATTCAGGGTAAGTATTTCCTTACACCTGTTCATATTGTCTATTGTTTATTGTACTGAAAGCTTCGTGCTACTGTTATTATTGGTGCCAATTGAGGTAAATAGCCCTAATACATAAAAATGATGTGTAGGAATGAGAGACATTTAGTGAAGAATATATCTGAAAATATCTAACAATAAATATACTGTTAAAAATACTTGTTTGTTTGTATAGAAATGTTCTATGTGTCTTAAATCTTTTTACAGCTTTCCTAGGTTTAACTATTCCCATTGTAAACCTGTCAGAGAGTTCTCACAGTGGAACAAAAGCAACCCTCCAGCTGTGTTTTCTTCCTTGTCATGACGTGAAACTAAAATTAGACCGCCATGACACAAGAGTTTGTTCCTGCGTCCTATTGGTTCAAAAACACAATTTTAGTTTTGCCAAAATCAACACATGGTAACAATACTTTCCAAGGATAAACATACTGTATGTGCATCTGTGTTTTGTTCCTGAGTAGATGTTATGTGAAAGCGTGAATGAGTGTGTGTTCAGATTAACATCAATTCATTTTTGATTTTCAGTCCGTCCCTCTTAATACAAAATGCCTCTAAATGGGTTGTTAAGATTTTGAATATTTGCATTAGCTAAATGGATATAATTACATGACAGACTAGGTAGACTGACATATATAAAACAGGTTTCAAAGCAAAATTAATTTAAATACCATTGCTTTTTTAAAGATTGTTTTAATGTGATGCATTAAAATATAATGACATACAGTGTGTCTTGTCAAGTGGTGACACATACAGTGGAGAAAGTGGATTTTTTCTTGTCTAAACCCTATAAAACTGCGGTGGTGTCAAACCAGTCATGGCTCATGTGCATGTTAAAAATATGTGGAAATTATCCTTTAATTTTGGTGCCCACGCCCTCTCTGCTCTACTTTTGCTGAAAGACTTGAAAACAGTCACAGGAAGGAGTATATCAAGATGGAGTTCCTCTTGAAGCCCCAGGCTTATTGTTTCACCTCAGAGCAGGAGCGAGGAGGAGACGCTCACAGACACACAAGCACCTCCATGTTCAGACTGCACATTATTTGTTTGTTTATGGCTAAAAACATACAGAGATAGTTCAGTGCTGATTCTGTACATATATCATAGCTGTATGTGTATCTGTCCTGGGTCCTCTCCACCCTGAACACTGAGAGAGCGCCACATAAATAATAAGGTGTTGAACTCCATCACATAAACATATTCATTCTGATTCGGGGTAGATGGTGTGTGTGTGTGTGGGTGGGGTAGGGGGGCGGTGGGTGAACCCACCCATAATGGCCAGAATATGTTTTCATATTGACCACATTTGTCAGATGATGCAAATGTGGTCTCATGCTGCCGCTCACACAGCCTTCCTTCCTCCTTTTTATTGACTTAATATGAAAATTCAATCACTGCATGCAGCATCAAAAAGGGTCAAAGGTGCAGCCACGTTATGTTTTTGAATGAGGACGGCACTTTGTTCCTGACAGGACTGTTTACAGTCTCAGTGAGAGACGTCTCATATCGGTGAGTACAGTAAGAGTCCATCATTGCAGTTTCAACATGGACAAACCAGGACAGTTTTCCTCAGTTTTCCAAAAGCACTTGTAAACACTTTGCCAGGGTTAAACTCCACAGTGCCAAACCCCCATTTATTTTAATGCTACTGTCTGTTGCTGTGATGCACAGTGCATACATACATATTTTTAG
>JAFBJQ010000599.1:20592-124555 GCA_016785345.1 Trinectes maculatus | reverse complement strand
AATAAATCCTCACCAGCTGACCACAATCCGGGGATAAAAATAGGGCTTGCCTCACTTCACCGCCAGTGAGTCACAGTTAATTCACACAGGGGTTAAATGTGAGCATGATGACCACAAGCTGCGAAGGATGTGAAGTTGGGTTGAGCAGGAAACGGGGAGAGCACTTTCCTGTTATGCAGAAAAGAGCTTGTTGTACACCAATCAGGCCGTCAGATGGGCGTGCAGGCGGACAAGGCTGGATTATCAGCGCATCAGATCTGATTCCAGATCAGGTGTGTGATTTCGATCACACATGAATGGTGATGCAGAGAAATGTGGTTTAATTAAGCTCATTTACAGACACTTATTACTTGAGAAAGGATGTTTTGCACCCAATTGTAACTAACTAAATTTACAATTGCATTTACACACACAGAATATAAGTAGCTGATTAAAAGTGGTGTTTTTAAGTGAAACAACAACCATTGTTTTCCTCTCAGTGTTGCCATGGGGAAACTAGTAGTAACTAATGTTTTCAGTAATGAGGCAATAGAGTAGTTTTGCAACTTTTGGGCTGCCGGGATGTAAAAATCCTTTTGACCAGTGTTTGTATCATTGGCCAAAAATGTTGTAAAAAAAACATAATTTTATAATGAGCCAAGCTCATTGCATAATGAATGTTCCTAAGTTAAAAATAAATGACAAAAAGTTTGACTTTTCTTAACGAGAGGTCTTTGAGCTGCCCCTGTTGTGGATGTTTCTCCGTTTAGACATGAACAGCAGAGCACATTAGAAAAATGATAAGCAGCCTTTACAGTCACAGTCACAGGCAGGTGTTATTGTATTCACAGTGACCAGAGGCTGGAGCTGTGGCTGTAGTCAGAGGCAGCCTGTGGGGTGGAGATGAGATGTGAGCTGATCCAGTCCCTCTCCATTTGGTTTCCAGTCGCGTCCTGCTGTGGGAAGCACAGGCGGTGATCAGCTGAGCAGAGTCAGAGCAGCCAGACTCTCTCCCCTCACGCGCGTGTGTGCGTGTGTGCGCGCGCGGACACTTGAGCAGAGTTTGGTGCGGGCTCCGCTCTCACACTGCCGCGACGCCGCAGCTGCTGCCTGTCAGGGACATGTTGGAGACGGTCGCTTCGCCAGCATGAACACAGGTGAGACAATTAGTCACATGAGAGAAACAAAACTATTTTCTCGGTTTCAATAATAATTCAATAATAATAAGTCGATTGTCTGTGTATTTATTGAAATTATGTCCGGGTAAGTTTATCAGGCTGCTCAGAGAGAGACAGAGGGGGAAACTAATCTGTAGCTCTCATCCCTTTTATCTTTTATTTACATGTTTTCCTGTACATTCCTGTGAGTAGTTGATGAATCACCGCGGTATCAACAGGGCAGGAAGCAACGTGTAAACGTGAAATTGACTTCATTCTCAGTGTAAAAATTTTTTTTAAAAAAGAAAAAAAAAGTACAAGCTCCAACACTTTGATTCTCCAGTCAACATAAGTCTTATAGTTTGAGTGGGTGAGAGAAATCTGCCGCTTCGTTTCAGTTATCTCCCTGTGAAAGCGGAAATATAATGCACGAGCTGAATTTCATCAATTCACGTGGATTCCGTTTTTTTTTTTTCTATTCTATGCTAAAATTACAGCAGTGCACTAAAAGCAGTCAAGGCAGACTTAGAGGGGTTTCTCTCCCTTGAATCACAGGAAGTGTGTCCGGGAAAACCCTTCCATTTTTTTTTTAGTCTATATTAGAAAGAATAGATTCTATTCTTTTCTCCCTCATCCTGTCATTTAACGACCACATCTTAACATTTTGAGTGGCTTTGGATATTTACCTATATGAGACGCTCCCAGCAGGCGTGTGGTCTGTAGTAGGATGTAGCCTATCAGATCTACAGAGAGGTGACAAAGATGGTTTTATTACACAAGTTCAAATCTGTTTTGAAACAGTTTTAGGTCACAGGAACACAATACAAATGACCTGTTTGCTATTTTAAAGCTCATAATCTAACTGTTTCCTTTTCCTGTTGTTCTTTCAGACTACACCAAGCCTGTTGTTCCTCCAAAGACAAGATTTGTTTGTCACGCCAACCTGAAGCTGCCCTCCCCTCTCATGTCTCCGCCCAGGGGGCTCAAACCTTCTATCGCCCCGAAACCTAAACTCACACCACTGCTTAACGGCAACAAGGGAGGATACAGTAATGGCAGCTCACTAACTTTTGACGTCGACACCAATGAAGAGCTGGAGACGGGTACATGTCTAAACAGAGGAATTAGAGCAGAGGTACGATTTAACGCCTCCCTCCAGCAACAAGCACTGCAAAAGGATTCAAAGAATGTATCACAGGGGTTGGAGGACGCAGAGGTGACACAGGAGGTTCAGGAACTGGAGGAAGACATGATCCAGAAGATGGATGAGGACTGGAGATTAACTGACAGTGCTGTGACAGAGGAGGTGGACTCCCTGGAAACACTGTGGGCCAGTGCTGAACCCACAGCTGACCCGAAGGAGGCGGCAGAGATGATTGACACAGACCTAACCGAGGACATGGATGCTGAAGGTTGTGATGCGGGTGAGGCGCTGGCTGACACAGATGGCCTCTCAGTGGAGGATATTTCTGTTAATAGCTTAGATGAGGAGGCAGCCTACATGAACCGGAGACAGGAAACTCCTCGAATAAAGGACGTAACTGGTGACTGGACGGCAGATGCTTTAACTGAGCCTCTCACAGATGAGTCAGGCGACGCCATCAGTGAAACCAAGAGGGACACCGACACACAGAAGGTTCTCTTTTCAGGTGTGGAGGGGACAGAGGAGGAATCTGTTTCAGACAGTGGCATCACTTGCAACATCCTTAAGCTGAGATGTGGCCGTAAAATGAAGGAAAAGGGTGAAAACCGACAGAACATTAGTTTTTATGACTTCATCCCTGAAGAGCTGAAATTGTTCTGTGATGCAACTGAGAGACACTTTGCTTTGGAGGATGATCCAATCCATGAGCCCTATTATGTCTCCTCAGACGAAATTATTAACACAGAGATGATACCAAGAAAAAAGGAAGCCGACGGACCGCCACAGCAGCATCTGTGTGTACACAGCAGTGGAATATCAGCTGGGGGGAACTTCAAGGCAACAACAGAAAATGGACCAATCGGGTGTTTGTCCTCTGAGAAGTATGTGAAGAATGGTCACGGTGATGGATTTGGCTGTGACAAAGGTGATGGGAACAGGGTAAGGACATGTCAGAAAAGGCCCTCTTTCAAAACTGAAGCGCACAAGGCCCACGCAACAGAGGACACGCTGGATCATACTGAGTGCCAGCCCAGGTTCAGACTGGTATCCATCTCAGTGCCAACAGATGCTGACACCTCGCTGACCTCTTCTCTGTCAGGAAGCCAGCTGCTTTCCCCAAACGACTCGGACATCTTCAGGGACGAGGATGATCTGGAGGGTCACAGAATGTCGTCTATGGAGGACACCACTGATACGGAGCAGGACATCAGTGAGGACCATGTTTACGAGGAGCCAAGGCGGAGTTTGTTTTTGTTGAACAGGAACACCACAGGGATTCAATCAGGCTCACCATCAAGCCGCATTAAAAACAGTCCGTTTGTTGCGAGCCCCTACATGAGTGGATTTGGGCAACCGGCTCTAAGCAGCAGCCCCATGTTGAACAAGAGCTACGCCAAACCACAATATCTGTCCTTGTGCCCCCGCTCCCTCTCCATGGAGGCACAGGACATGCCACTGTGTGTTTACAGAGACAGAGAAGACTCCCAGAGAAAGAGAGGTGGCATTTGTTCATCTGGAAGTTTCTCCAGGTGCTCACCTTTATCATCCAGTGGCCTCTCCACTCCAACGTCCGTGGTGGATATCCCACCTCCATTTGAGCTTGCCTACATCACCAAAAGGCCAATGACAAAGAGTTCCCCCTCGCTTTTTAGTGAGGGCGATTCGTCGGAGAAAAACAGGAAAAAGAAATCCTCCATAAAGCATTTCCTGATGCTTAAGTTCAGGCGGAAAACAGAGAACAAGACAGTGGTGGATGTCAACCCATCCTCCTTTAAGTCCTCCAGAGAGGCCAGCTACCACACCCCCAGCAGACTGCTGGATTTAGACAGACACAGCTTGAGTAACTCTCCACAGCTCAACTCACGCTCTGCTAGTAAACTTCAAGTTTCAGCAGAACCAGCCTCCCCCTACCTGTTCTCCAAGGAAAGCAAGCGAAAAGGGAACTCTGTAGCATTCCTCAATCGCAGCGTCATCCGAGTGGAGTCTTTTGAGGACCGCTCCCGCGTGCCTTTCATACCTCTCCCACTGACCAAGCCTCGCTCCATCTCCTTTCCCAACACGGATACCTCTGACTATGAGAATGTTCCTGCCATCAGCTCCGACTATGAGAACGTCCAGGTTCCACAGAGGAGGCCTATTCCGCAGGGGCCGTTCGCAGACTTCTTCGACCGACCTAGTCGAGTGCTGTCGTCTGCCAATGACACAGATGGTTATGTAGACATGAGCAGTCTTCCTGGGTTTAAGAACAAAATTCAGTCCCCTGAAGAGGAAACAGAAAGGTATGTAAACAAGACTGTGGCCCCCATATTACTCCAGGTACAGACTGAGGTGTATTACTAGTAACGTCCAATAAACACACCCATAACTAATCGAGAAAACTTTTGAATTGTGCATCTGGCACTGTAACCTTTTTCCCACCATATGGACATACACTAAATACACTTGCATCACATGCATTTGAAAAATGTTGCAGTTTCAACAACATGTGAAGGATTTATCGTCAAAGTACCATTAATGTCTGTACCAGATGTCATTAGAAGACATTAAAATGTTGCTTAACTGTTTTAATTTGGAACAATTTGGTGGACAGACCAAGTGACATACAGGGCACCCATAGAGTGTGTGCGATTGTGTGTTCATGGAGTGTTGCTGCTGGACAATGTTGGTGATCTTTCGCACCTTTTACTCCAAGCGATGTTCTTTTTTTATGACTGTTCGGCTACTGTGTGGGTTTAACAATGCTCCTGGGAAGAAAGATTTATAACCATTTATTATGTTTAGTCCCTCGGTGCTGTGAACATGGTGCTGTGATCAATGCAGGTGAGGTAAGTGCAGTACAATAGTGAGATATAGCCCAGCTGTGATGTGTGTGTGTTGTTGGGGCATGTTTGGTTGTAGAGGAGGAAAGACTGGTGGCGATCTCCACTGATCAAAGATAGAAACAGGGTGGTTTCATTTATAAATCATCTGCTGACGCGGCCTGGTGATGGTGCTGATGATGTAGGTCGAGCCTTTCGTCTGCGCGCTGCCGTGTTATTTGTTGGTATGATCAGCTGTGCTGTGCTGACATTAACCCATCCCCCTGCTTTCCTGATGCCTGTGCCCATATCATACACCCTGCTCCGGGATGATTAATAGTCAGAGCCTTTTGGAGTCATTGCTCTTCTGCAGCCAGTCAAGAACAACAGGCTAAGATACAATCTCATGTTCTGTAGTCAGCGGTTGTTCACTGCAGAGTGCTCCCCATTTTGTGAGCAATGGGTGCAAGTGAAACTGGACAATAAAGGCCTGGCAGTGAACAAAAAATGTACACAACTCTAAACCAAATGAAAACATATTTTGTAATTGGCTTCAGAATCAACTAATCACATTTCAACTCACATGTGGGCTGATCTTGACAGCTACAGCAACAGCGTGGTGTTAGGGTTTGGTGAAATATTGGGTGATCCCTCTTTTAGCATTAAGATTTTATTATTGTCTATTGCACAGCAAAGCGATATCAGTGCCAGGGGTTGTCCACATACAGCTTCGTTGAAACCAACAAAAACATTGCTTCAGTTCTAATTGGTAAAACTGTGAGATTTAGTTTTGCAATTGCCTAAAGGGATAATATTAGCATATAGTTTGATCGTTGACATCTTTGCCCCATCATCGCTGTCACTGGCTCACAAAGGATCCTGAGGCAACAAGATAATGAATATTTTTTTAATTTCCCTCTGTGATTTATCTCCCATAGGTTTTGCCTTGAGCCCTCAAACAACACGGCAGGACTGTGCGTCGTGACACAGGCAGTTCCTGTGGCAGTAATAAAAAAGCCCAATATAGAAATTGTGCATGTATTTTGTGGTTCAAGCCCCCCCAGTAGCTCATCCAAAGTCAAACCCTATGAGCATTAATGGACCATGCAGCTTTAATGAGTGCGATGCAGAGATCTGAACTGCTCAAATATGTCGCTCATATGTTGCTAATTTGCATCCCAGTGGGATTCAGTCCATTGGTACTGGGAGTGAAACAATGGCAAGGCAATTGGTCACATAGAGGTCTACTGCATTACTACTGTAACTTAAGGACATGTTTTTATTAGCATGGCTTACACTCCCCACTGAGCTGCAGCCCATTAGCATATTCATTGGGACTCCCTGCAGGAGAGAATCTTGTAGCATTAAAATACTCATATGTGGCCCTGGTTGGGTACAGTTGACACCTTAGGCCTCTCAGAATTACTTTATAGATTTCTGTGGAGTGCTTTATGCCTCTAATACTGAATGCAGTGTATTTAAATGATGGTTAATTGTAATGCTTCTCACCATGTAAGTCAAGACCCCCCCAAGGATTAATCTGTGTTGTTGTTTCAAATTTAGCAGACAGGTGTGAGAGTAGATTCAATCTTCTCATGTAATATTTGGTAAGAAAATAATTTTAGAAATTAAAAATTAAAACAATTTCACATGATATCAAATGCTTAAATAACTCAGCAATTTTGGTTGAAAAAATCATACTCATAAATCACCACACATTCTTTCACATAACGAGTTATACAAAAACCACTGAATCACAACACATTGTGTTGTAGGCATTTTAAGTTTAAGAAATTCCAGTTTGGGTTTGTTTGTTTGTCTGGAGACAGTGTTGAAATTCAACTCTTTCACATCAGCACAACTTTTTTGAAATAATACTCAGATTACATAATGTGTTTGAGTAATATCGTTTTTTGACTGAGGGACATGTGGATATAAACAGACCGCAGTTCAATATTGTTCGTAGTTGTGCATGTATTTCACTGATCTGAATGATCTGTGTCCACCACAGTGCCTACACAGAGGCCTACAACGTGTGTTCAGTGGCTGTCCCTCCACAGACTGGTTCAGTGGGTGACGTCAGGGGAGAGACGACGGCTGAGGAAGACCAGGGGCGCACCTCTGAGGAGGAGGATGGGGGTGCAGACACCAGTTACAACAGACAGGTCAGTTCTAACAAATGTTAGCTGAATTTGAGGAAGGTGGAGAAAATGAATTTATAAGTAGAAAAGGTGTGACATATGTTAAATTGATGCATTAACGATTTAAATACACTGGCATAATATTATAGCCACATTTATGGACAAGCGAAGGTTTTCCCAGCCTCCATAAAAATGTAGTTTGTCTTTCATTACTGTTATCTGCCATCTTATGTTGCCTAATAAGAGGGGAAAGAGTCCCCCAACCTATACTCAGTGAATCAGAGAGGTGATGCTACTACAGTACAGAATTTGGAGAAAGTTAGGAAATGTTTACAATGGGCCATAGGAGAAATATAAAAAAAATCCTGGTGCAGACTTCTGTGCGTGCGTAATGTTAATTTTATTAAGTTATAAGAAGAAATTAAATGTCCTGTATGGGATTCAAATTCATTAAAATGTTGTAATTATCCATACAACTCAGTAATCACTTGAGAGCATCTCAGGCTGTAAGTCTTTTATTCATAACTTCTGTTTTCACCAAGGATATGTTGCCCACTGAATGTGGTTTAATTAGTTTTTCTTTTCTATCACATTTTCAAAAGGGACCATATCACTACTTAATTAATGCTAAATTGAAAATAGGATATATTTAAAGAACATAGCAACAACAACAACAACAACAACAACAACAACAAAACCCCACACACTGAGTTTAACCGTGGGCAGCAGCTAAAATTGCTCTCATAAGCCAGGGTTATAATGGAGGTTAATGGAGGTTAATGGGCGACTACAAGGCTGCCCTCGTTATTTAGAATTTGATTGCTGCTTCGAGACGATGTGGAGAGCCGGCCATATTTGTTGAACCAGTGCCAATGTGCTCCAGCTCTTACTGGATTTTTTTTTTACAAGTACGTAATGTGATTGTTTACAGCCTGATGGTCGTTCCAGAGCCTTTTATGTGGCAAAAGAGCTGGTGGATACAGAGAGACAGTAAGTTACACTTAAACAGATTTCCTCTACCAGCCATTTCTGCCTATCTGCATAAAGTTCTTATTAAACTTAGTGGTGATTTCGCTCCTGTCCACAGACATGTGAATGCCCTCAAGCTTCTTCAGGAAGTGAGTATAACATTTTTAGTAAAACTATATGTTTAATAAGATTTTTTTTTACATATTTACATAAATAATAAATAACCTCTGTCATGTCATGTCATGTGGGATAGGACTTTTGCGAGGCAGTGGGGGCGGCAGTGGGGGATGAGGGGGAACCAGTGTTGGAGGAAGAGAGACTTCGAGAGATTCTCAATGAGCTGCCTGATGTTTACACCCTGCACCGCAGAATCCTCACCGAGCTGGAGAATCGAATCCGTCACTGGTGAGACGTGCACGCGGTTGCTGTATAAGGGATACTGGCAAACATCCATGCACAAGTCATAACTAAAAGGAAATCCCTTTTCTTCTCGTTGTCCTTTCATGGCTGCACAGAGTGCTCACATTAACGCAGCTCAGAAAGCAATAAATATAACACCGACACTGGTGTTTGCAGCTTCTGCTTCTTCCTCTTATGACTCTTTCTCCATTCAGGGAGGAGAGCCAGAGGATCGCTGACATCTTCCTGTCCCGAAAAGCAGAGTTCCTGGTTTTTACCACTTACATCGGCCACTATGACCGGAGCATGAGTCTGTTGGAGGACAGCTGCCGGACTTCACCGTGCTTTGCAGCGATTGTCCACCAGTTTGAGGTCGGGCACGGTGCTTCACTTAACAACACTGAACAAAAAAAAAAAAGTATCTTTACATACCACAAAGTCACAGTTAGTGTGCAGTACAAAAAAATATTTTTTTCTTTCACCTGCGGCGGGAGTGCAGATAGTAACTTCCAGTGCAGCGCATCTTTCTTCTCTGTTAGGATGAATGTATTTTCCACCCTTATAAGAAAATGCAATTTGAAACGGCAGCCTGCAAGAAAGCTATTCATTCAGATTCTGATCACCAAATGTAGCTATATAAAGAAATGGAAAAATGAAAACATGACAACTCGAAGCATTTGGAATAATTGAAATATTTTGATGTGGAATGAGTTGCAGTTGTGAAACGCTGCTGGGATCTTAATGAAAAATAGCAGTGGTACTAACCTCATATGTTTGAGCCTTACCTTATCTCTGCACATTATCTTATATCTGCAGACTTCAGAGTGTTTGTGCGTGTGTGTATGCTGTGTGCAGTGACAAAGATGAAGTGCGCGTTTTGCAGTAGCAGAGATGGTAATGGTGGTGTGTGGTGTGTTTGTGTGAGGGGGTGGGCTGGAGTTACTTGAAGCAAGCAATCCAAACCTTAAGAGAGTGAGGCAAAAAGCAGACAGCTGAGGGACGTGGTAATTTAATTTAAAGAAAAACCACTACTCTGTGTTCCTGGCTGTTAAAAACAGTCATAACACACAAAGGAAAAATATTAATTTTATGTGTTACAGGTAAAGAACAAATATGTTTGGCATGAGCCACTCAGAACAACAATGAAACAGCGCTGAAAACATCCTGAAAAACAAGGGAATCTTAAAATTAATGTAGGGTACATTTCCCAGCGGCTTTCTGGTGCACTTAAGTGAGGAGGAATAATTAGCCTTAATTAAAGGAACAGTGTTTTTTAAAGACAATCAGCCAGTGATGATGTTACGGAAGATATTAAACTGAAAGATTTTGAAGTGGAAAACATATTAAGTAAACGGGTCAGATAATATGATATGGTTAAAAAGTTCAACAGGGAGATCTGCATCTGCTGACTATCTGCACATTTATTTACAATCAGAAATATTCACATTCCAGAACCTGAAGAGATCTGTGCTAAGACTCGCGGTGCAGATTCTTTGTAATCATCTCACTGTTGCAAAATAAGTACTATGCGTATTGATCTAATTTAAGGACCAAGGAGTTTTCAATATTTTCCCTTCAGTTTATAGACCACTGAGGGGATCCGCTGGCAGCGAGGGGCAGTTTTCTCTGTTTGATTTAATTCTCCAACGCACCCTGTTTATTTGTGTCAGTGCAGCTGCATCATTATTATTACTGGCCCTGTGGATAGCGATCAGAATTAGAGTCAGTGTCAGTCACCAAACTGAAATATCTCTGTGTCATTCAATGGACTGAGGCTCCAGAGGATGAATGAGTCATCCCTGGTGAAAGTGAAAGGTTTTGACCACACTGGACAGATTAATGTAGAATGTGGAACATAGATATTCCTGTTCCCCTCAGGATGGTAAAAACCATCATATATAAATCTGGCATAAATCCACCAGTGTGACTGTGTAAACACATTTATGTCCCTAAAACATGATAATATTGTTAACTTGAGAATATGACCGGAGTTAATGATCAAAGATTCAGTTTTGTATTATTCAAGTGAAAACTCTTGACTGTCTTGATTAATCAGATGTGGGTTTGCCATTTTTTAAAACATGTATTTGTTTTGTGTTACTTATCTCAGCAGCAGAGTCCAGTTGGAGAAAGGGTTTCTCTGAAGCATCAGCTTCTACAAGTCATTGTGCGTGTTGCTCAGTATCGCATGCTCCTCACCGGTGAGGCCCATAAGACACATGGCCTATCTCTTCATGAAAATACAGTTCACTTATAGCGTTTGCATTATTGACTCGTTTGTTTTGCTTTTCTTACAGATTACTTGAACAACCTCTCCCCAGATTCCAAGGAATATGAAGACACCCACGGTACCGTAAACAAACGGCAGCTTCAGTGTGAACAGAGGCCGCTCGCTCGGCTCCCCATTACTCACCAGAGAGCATTACTGGTGTTGACAGGGAATTTATATGTGCTCATTTGGCATGGAGAGATGGCCGTGAGAGGGCCAATTTAGATTTCTTTGTCTGTGGCGGTATCCCACCAGGAAGCTATTTCAGCTGGCTTCTGCGTGTCGACTGCAATGTGTAATTCATAAGAAGGCGAGTTGCAGCAACACTATCTGTTGCAGTATCTTGGATAAGAGGGCCACCCGTGTCCCGACATGCAGTCACATCCAGACTCTTGACTCATTCCTGACTTTTATGTCTGGTGACTTCTGCACAGAGACAGGAATAAGCGTCTCATAAATTACGATGTCTCTCGTTGTGTTTGTTAACACGCTGTGTCTGTCTGCGTTTGTCTTATTCAGCGGCTGTGGCAATAGTGTCTGACATCGAAGATCAAGTAAACGACAGTTTAAAACATGGGGTAAGTGTCACGCTGTGGCTTATTTAATCCCTGAAGCCAGAAAATAAACATTTGCTTTTCACACAAACATATTAATCCTAATCTGCACGTGCAGACATTAAAAAAAAAAAATCATTAATCTTTGAACTTGTATTCTGATATGCCAAATAATAGTGAAATAGTCAAGAAGTCAAGAAAACAGGCTGGGTATATGCAGATGAGCATTTCATAATTTCTTTTATAATGGCATCTTAATTTATTCCCCTGATTTTCTTGTCTTTTTCTCTCTCTGTCCCTCAGGAGAACTTGTTGCGTCTGGTCAACATAGAGTACAGTGTTCATGGTCAGCGTGACCTGCTGCAGCCCGGCAGGGTACGCTCTGATAACAGCATTGTTTCTGTCTGAAGCCTGCCAGCCCACCCTGTCTGCCCTGTACCACCCCTGTGTTGCCCTTTATACAGTCCTCTGCTGGGAATCCCCAGCTGCCTGGCAATAAAACAACATGAATTACTGCACATGTCCTGTAGGCGTCATGATCAGAGAACTTGTGAAATATTCGGTTTGATTTAATCCTGTGTATATGTTTGTTTTTAAATCAGGTCTTTGTTAAGGAGGGCACGCTGATGAAGGTCAGCAGGAAGAGTCAGCAGCCGAGGCATCTGTTTTTGGTGGGTGCTTTTTCATATTTTCCAATATATTAGTTCGTTAAAATATGCCGATAATACCTATAGATTATTTTGAATGTACAAGATCTTAATATAAAGGAGGTCATCCTAGGTCAACACAATGTGATTAATTTAACAAAAGAGGTTGTACAAAAAGAGTGAATCCAAGCAACAGAGTCTACCACTACCAACTTTAACTTTGTTAAAGCATAAGACAGTAGTATCTCTAAAATGTTGTAATCAGGTGCAATCAGTGCCTTTGCAAATTGTCCATAGACCATCAACAAAGCACACCGCTTTTCCCTCCTGTGGCGGTTTTGAAATTTGTGATGTGGGCTCGGCACTAAAAGTCCTCGTAAACGTCTCTGCTGGAGGACCGTTGGTAATCATCACTGTGTAACTTTTATCCTGCAAATTTATCCACCCAGATGCCGACCACGTGTTTTTTAGCTGTTATTAATGTTAGAGATGGCATAATAAAATGGGTCTGCAGGAGCCGGCTGTCTCCTGAAGAAGGTAGTAAAACACACAGGGACAGTGAGTAAAATTATACACTGGGAAAATAATACAGAGGTTAATGATGCAATATGTTATCTACTTCCTGAAGTTGCTCATTCACGTATGATCATAAAAATTGAAGGCGGGGGTTTAAACTGCATAGATCCCCTACTGACATGCTTTAAGACAGATAATAATAGTCTGCTTGGAATAGAAATACAACTGTGTGACTGCTGATCACAAGTTATGTCCCCCATCACTGCAGGTCTGTTCTCTGTGTATATGCAGTCAGTCACAATAGACTGTGTGTGTGCGTGTTTGTCAGTAGGTAGAATTGCTAGGTACCTGTAATAATGCATCAGTGTACTCAAAGTTCAGTTTCATATGTGGTTCTTACTTCTCGGGGGCACTTACAGACATTAAGTTTTTTAATAAGCAAATAGTGTCACCTGCTGGCAGACTGCTGCATGTACATACGTAATACAATTTATTTACGGTAGCGGACTTATTTAAATATGTCTACATATCTGTGGTAAACAAGTTACTGTTACTCAAGGGACTTATGGATATTGTATGTGCTTTCAGATGAATGATGTGTTGCTCTACACATACCCTCAGCAGGATGGGAAATACAGACTGAAGAACACTCTGCCACTAACTGGGTTAAAGGTCAGAGTCTTTCAACACGTCATCTCGTAATCTCGTTAATTACTTTGGGACTGAGATTTAAAACATTTTTTAAATAGCTGTATTTTGTATGCTGATAAAAAATACAATAATATCTTGTGTTCCCCAATTGTCAGATAGGCAAGTTTGACTCCTTTCTTGACAATACTATTATGAGTCTCTTGGCTATGATTTGTGATTTTATTGTTTAAACTGATGAATTACCCAGGTCAGTAAACCCATCATAGAGAATGTCCAAAATGTGCTGAAGATCCAAGGAACAGACATCTCCATCACTCTGTCTGCAAGGTGGGTCACATTCCACTGTTTCCTGCTGAAATGATGGGTGATCACTAATGATGGAAATGATGAGAAATGCATTATGTATTTATTTGTAAATTTTGCAGTTCCTTCATTGAAAGAGAGGACTGGTTTTACACTCTGAGTCGCACTGTCACTGAACGCACCAGAGGATCTGGAGCATATAACAGCAGCTCTGGAGAGGTGACTTAATACTGCCTTTTTCTTTAGTCATGCTTATACTTAGCATCCACAGTGAGACTGATGTTACGTGTGTGTTTGTGTGTGTGTGTGTGTACATGTGTGTTTCAGGCTAGAGATCGCGTGCATTTGTCTTTGGGAGAAAAGGCTCCCACACTTGTTCCAGTCTCACAAGTGGTGATGTGCATGAACTGCACCGCAGATTTCAGCTTCACTCTTCGCAGACACCACTGCCAGGGCTGTGGAAGAGTGAGCCACTCCCTCTTAAACAACACTGCTATCCGATCCTTTTCATGTCCAACAGACAGGATGCAACAAACTGTGTTGTGTGTTTTCATTGTGACTTTGGTGCTTGTGTTTATTTTAATACAGATTGTTTGTCGAAGCTGCTCCAGGAACAGATATCCACTGAAGTACATGAAAGACCGCATGGCCAAAGTGTGTGACCACTGTTACAATGAGCTAAAGATAAGAGGTGTGGAAACTGCTTTTATCAGCCTGTCTATCTGCCATAAACTCGTGTTGTTCATCATCATAAAACCAGTAGAAGTCACCTGGTAACCCCTGACTAGTTAACAACGTAACTAATCTTTATCAGTAGGAGACCTTTCATCAAAACTGAACTGAAGTCAGATGGAGCTGGAAGGATATTTAGAAAACACAGGATGTAGCACATTTGGAAAAATAAAATTAATCATAGAAATGATGTATTATTATATAATGCACAAATACACACACGCAAACATTCACACAAACACATCATTGATAACGTCATTGTGATGTAGTTAGTGTAAATTGTTCGAGGCACATAGGGTGTAGGCTGACGATAGTGTAAAATATATGAAATGTGCCCACACAAAAATATGCATCGCTGAGTTTGTTGTGGTAAACTGTGAGAAGCGTCATTACAAGAAAAACGTTTTCACTATACTTTATTGTATTGAATTACTATACAGATTGCATTGTTACTCTTGCATATCCTGGCAATCATTTCCCAAAGATAAATAAAACCTCTGGTGTCTTATAGTTCAGACATTTCTTTGCACGGTTCATCTGCCACGTTTGACGTGACATGTTTGATGTGTGGGTGTTTCTTTGTACCCGTCCTCCGTCTCAGCTGATATGAAGTTCTGTGTCTCTGCAGGGGAGGACGTGTCTGCGCTGTCAAGCAAAAATAGCCCTCGTCTGAACCGTTCTAGTCGTCCCCTCTCTGCCATGTTCCAAAACATTCACCCTCCCAACATTTGGAGACATCGGAAAGGCACTGTCTCTTTCAACCAGGTACACCTCTCTCTCAGTGTGTAGGAGCCATGTCCACTGCTCAGCGCAGGTGACCTGATGCCCTTGATGAGGTCATGTGAATGACAGTGTTGCCATTATTGTTGAGGGTAATGTTGCCACTGTCGTGCAGGTGATGGTGTCAGAGGAAGGCTCGGTTAGTGGCAGTCTGCAGTGCAGCAAGAAGAGCAAGAGGAACTGGAAGAGACTGTGGTTCCTCCTAAAAGACAAGGTGCTTTACACCTACCGAGCTCAAGAGGTGAGGGGAAACATGCACTCCCCTTTAACCTGAACAGCACACGATCGTACAGTAACTAAAGCAGAAAAAACAACCGACACATTCAACTAAATCGCTTTTCTCTCCCGACTCATCGGCAGGAGAAAGTAGCATCAGAGAGTTTGCCCCTGTTGGGTTTTACAGTGAAGCTGCCTGACAGCCAGGAAGGACCAGAGGAGGCCAACGTCTTCCAGCTTTACCATAAAAACACTTTGTATTACACCTTTAAAGCTGCTGACAACTACACAGCCCAGAGGTGAGACGGCATTCGTTACCAACTTTTCTTTTCTTAGTGTGAGCCGACATCTTGAGGGTAACCTGGCTAGCGTCACTTATCACTGTTCACCTTCACTCACAACACATGCACACACATATGTCGATACGGAAGTAATACAAACGTAAATGTAAACACTTTTCAAAATAAAAGCAGCACAGTTGTATTGTAAGCATGACACAGATATTTGTTTAATTTATGTTGTAATTTATGATTGGCCTCACGCGGGCCGGACAGAGACGTAGAAAGGGCCGGATGTGGCCCGCGGGCCGTAATTTGCCCAGGTCTGTTTTAGACAGTAACTGTCTAAAACAGACCTGGAGATACCACAGTTTTTCCTAGTGTAAATGACCCACATGACTTTAAAGTGTTTGCTCTGTGGCCACAAAGGGTCGATGTGCCTTTGACTGAATTGTTTTTTTAATACCATCTTTTAATTGATGAATAACCTTGATCATCACCAATTTCTTTTTTTAACATCTACGTTTTATTCCACAGAAATAGAAAATCTTTGTGAAAGTTTGTTCAACTTTATCCTAGTGGACACAAAAAAAAACAAACACTAAAATTAGCTCAGTCATGAGTGTGGGTATACGTCATGGTGACAGGCACAGGATTGGTAGAAATTAGCAAAACTGCAGTTGGTGCTGTTTCCTTTTCCTAATTTAGGCTCTGCTCTGCATGTAGGTGGGCAAATGCCATGGAGGAAGCCACAGTTTTATAGGATACTATAAAAGCTACTCTGGTGGGTTGCTGAAAATAGACGTCGACTGCATTACTTCTCCTCTGGACCCCAAAAAGTCAACAGTGAAACCAAAACGACAGAATTGGGAATAAGACACAATATTTGGTGATGTCTGGAAGTTGACTCTTGCCTGGCAGGAGAAGAAACAAAGACATCTTGTTCTTTGCGAAGGGACACCGTCACCTACTTTGTCACCTGCTGCTGCAGCAGGTGTGACTCTAAGAGCCACGAGAGGCGATGGCCCAGATACCTGCCAATGTGGAACATTACATTCATGTGACCTGTTTTTTAAGATGATCAGCCACATTCCTCCGAAGCCGTAAGAAGACAGTGGCTTTTAGGAAACGATTTCAACGTATCAAACATTTCAAGAGAATATGAACAGTCTTCCCAATATTTTATACAGTCGGTTTCATGTTGTTTTATGGGAAGTGGACACACAAATTCAACCTCCCTCAGAAAATGGCTAAATCTGTAACTGATTTTCAGTTCTGCCTCCTTTTCAACAGGTCTTCTTCTTCAAATGTAAGCTTGGGCTGTTTCAAAGATTTAATAATCATATGTGTATAGAGGTGTCTACATCTCTGCCATGTACTGTATTCTTCCTGCAAGTGAGTAGTTCCTTTGCTTTTTTTGCACTGACACAAAAAAATGAACGCACCTGAAAAAGGGATATGAGTGTACCTTTATCATAGCAGCCAGTGTACTGTCTTAATTTACGTAACATATTCTTCGGTTTGGAAAATTTGAATAAGTATATCCGTACAGATTTATTACCTGTAACACGTATAACATAAATTAATATTTGTATATCATGACTACACATCCAGTTGTGCAAAGACTGGACTTCAACATGAATCACTTGTTTCACTGACCCTCATAATCAGTGTCTTGAACTTTGTACTGTACTTGATGATTTTAAGTTTTAATTCTAACACTATTATTTTGGAAACAAGTAATATAGTAAAGGCTGTATTGATGGAAGCCGCCTGTGTCTGGGTTTGCTCTATTCTCCTCATGTCCTCTAGATGGCAGGTGGATTAAACATTAAAGTACAGGGGGGTTGTCATTGACTTCCTGTCAGTGTGTCCTTGCTGGTGGATTTCAGCTCATGCATTAAAAATGGAAACATTCCCCACTATTCCGTCAATCTGTTTGCACCTCCTGTGTGAGAATATCGTGCCGGTGCTCGCATGTAGCCCATGTGTGGCCCGCTCTGATCAAATGCCAAGCTGGTGAGTGTATTTGATCACACTCTGAGAAGACACCGGGGATGGAGTGATACACAGACCATTGCGCCATGCGGTCAGAGAAAGGCCAGGACTGTTCTGCTTCTCATCTCCCCCCGAGGCGTCCTGACCCAGAATAATTTCAGGCAGAAAGTTTTCTTTCTGGGGCCCCTGAAAAGTTGCAGACACCTCGTCCTATATAGAGGACAGACCATTCATCACCCTCTTCTCCCTCTGTAGCCCCAATGCTGTTTTTTCCCCTCCCTCGCTTTCTTTTATTAAAACATCTTACTTGTGTTTTCTTTGCCTTTGCTGCCGCCGGGTAAGACGTAATACATGAATAGCATTATTTATTGTGCCATATTTCCTTCGCCTGTTCCTTCTCACTGTATCCTTCCACTAAATTAACTTCCTTGTAAGAGGCTCCAGTACTGAGAAAAAAAAGAACAATTCACTTTAAAAGCATTGGCTCACAGTATCAGTTATATGTTAAACAAAGCCCTTGTGTTGTTACTGTATTTCATCCTGTAATCATTCTGGTTTCACCAAACCATTTGTTCTGAAAATAACAAGTAATGAAATGCAGTGAGATTAATGGTGGAGATCTCTCAGTGTCATAATTTAAGCTTACTTCCATGTTGCCACAGGCAGGGTCAATGCAGAGAGAAGCAAATAATCAATTAGACACCAACAGCCTACTCAGTAAGGTCGGATGCATTCACTTCAGCCACATATGCACAGCCTCAGGACTCATTAGCAACTAATGCCACAAAGGTTTGTAAACTTAAGATGCCCTGACACCAGTTGTGCGATCGACGATGACCGACTCGCACAGTCACACCTTTAAGCTGTTTGGAGTGGGTGAAGCAGGGGTTGTATCGATGTCGTGAGCTGCACGGTTACATGGTGCCTCATCTTTTGCAGTGTTGTGTGGGCAGCAGATCCTGGAGGAAAAGGGAATGGTTTCATTACATAACTGCTGGAGATATAAATGAAAATGCTAAGAAAGGTGGTGGTGGTGGTGGTGGTGGGGGGGTGTTGCCCACTTGACTTTGACTCGACAGTTCTGGGTTTGCACCTTGTCTTGTTTTTCTTTTGCACCCCTCAGAGAAAGGGAGGGAGAGTGGGTAAGAAAGAAAAAAAACGCTTCAGAGAGGCTGGAAGAATAGAAGAACAGACGAACCCACTCTCATGTCCCACTTTGCAAACTCGTTGCAGCCCACACTGCCAAGTCAATGTTACACCTATTCCACCTCCCCTCACGCTTGAAATAGCCCGCTCTGCCTCAGCAGGACAAAAACAGACAAACACACTGCCTTCAACACGCTGCTCCACTCTGACTGAACAGTTATTATCCCTTCTGCATGAACACAAAGTCTGCTTCCTTCTTTCCATTCTGTCATGATGGTCTGTCGTTAATGATTATCTGCTGAGAAAAAGTATAAACACATGTTCGCAGTGCCGGCCCCTCGTCACTGTTAGAGCTACAGCTTGTCCGGGGGTCTATCAGCTGAGAGGAGGACTGACTGGAACCCTGTTGTTTGACAGAGTACTTTTTGAGGCTTATGCAAATTTGCACTCACATTAGAGTTTCATAAATATTGATACCACTTAAGAATGGGGCATATATCTACAAATCACATATACAGTACCTGGACTCCACACCTATATGTGTACATTGAGCAATTAGCAAAAATGTAACATTCAACCAGTAGAGCCATATTGCTATTAATATCAACTCCATGCATATATGTGTAGTTTTTATGGGTCTTCGCCAGGCTGTCTTTAAGCTAAATTTACCATCCACCCATCTGACAAGCTATACATCCCACTAATGGGTCATGATGGTGGGCATGTGTGGACGCTTGTGTTTGCCAAGGGAAAACAGGAGAGAATTATTTGGACTTTGAATGTGCTCTACTGTCAGAGTCAGAGAAGAGTCGGCAAGCAATTAAGTGTTAAATGTGCGTGCGCGCACACACAGACACACACACACACACACCTTTCCTTCACTACAGACTTCCTATGACTGCCATGAGTCACGGTCTGTTACGTAAGTGCTCTCAGAAGGGAAGGAGAACACAGACACACCTGTTTGCCGTACATCTGCTCCTTTCAGGTTTCAACTGACATCAAGCTACTGCAGCACAAACAGCTACATGCACTTGGAAACTACACACCTAATTATTTAATTATGAGTCACCCTGCAAGAATGTATCTGTTGTTTCCTTATTCAGAGTTTTGTTCATGTCAGTCATGATAATAGCTGGCATAAATTAGGCATTACCCTCATTTGTACACACACACACACACACACACACACACACACACACACATATGCACGCGTGTGCATGTGTGGGTGGATGCAGTGTTGGAGAATACAAGCATTCATTGTAAGGTTGTGGATAATTTAGTGTTTGTGCTTAGTTTAGATCAAGAACAGATCCACTTGGCTGCAGGAGGCAAAGCTGCCACCTCCTCAGCAAAGCCAAGCTCAAACCTCTACACTGCCCCCGCAGCCTTCCAACCACGTGACCCCACCCCCTGCCACAAAAAACACTGAAACTGGAAAAAAAACCCTCCCCCTGCATATGACAGAGTATGTTACGGTAATGTAGGGCAGCCTCGCCCGCAATGCATCTCTTTATGTACAGGTAGTTTTTTTGTCCTTCAACTCAGGTAATCAACAGGTCTGCAGTGGTGAACACGCACCTTCAAGGTGTGTGTGTGTAAAAATGCATAATTGCAGTACTTTTACTAGAAATGGGGCAGGGGCAGCCCCCCCCCCTCCCCTCTGAGTCTGTGTACCAGGTAAACGTCACAGCCTGTGCAGAGCGCGAGCGGGCGTCACACACTTCCTCAATCGTCTGAATCACTGAGCGAAACAACCAGAGGGAGAAAAGCAGCAACTTTTCTGTCGTCGTGCTGCGGCGAAAAGCATCCAGCACCGAGGTGAGCCTGCCATGTTTCTGTTTATTCGAGCCTCTAGCGGAAGGTAGCTTTCTTTTTGTTTGTTTTAACGTTTGCAGAAAGTTGCTAAAAAAAAAAACCTTCCTTTTCCACTGCTTCTTCTTCTCTTCTTCTTTGCTTCGATGTCAACAAAGTATGTGAACTACTGAAACCAGGAACTACTACTATTCTGTGTTTAAACGCAAACCTTTGTCGCCTTAGTCAGCGAAACACAACAGCGAAACCGCTCGCTAACTGACAGCGGCGACACACAACACACTTGAACTTTACATGACGGCAACAACAACAAAAAAAGCGCTGCGCTGATTGAAATCAGTGTGTTATTTTCATTTTTAAAAAAGTCCCGTGACTCGTTCAGAAACCAGATAAAGTGAAATAGTGCGACGGAACCTGTGAGCTGTCGCAACTACGACTAGAAAAAGACAGTTTGAACAGGGGGTGGGGAGGGGGAGTTGTGGTAGTGGTGGTTAGCTGTGTCTGTGGTGTCGTGGTGGAATTCATGTCAGTTCATAGAAACTCACGGATCACGGAATTCGTTATAACACCGGGACACGGGTGGGGGTGGGGGTGGTGGTGGAATGCAGGCAGGTCTGGACAGCTCATAGTCGGTTATACATCCCATTACATTTATTTGTCAGGTTGCAAGCTGTTGTCAGAGTCAGACCACGTTCATGTTTCAGAAAGCAACAAAATGTTGTGACTGGTTGTCTGTGCTGATTATGCACCGATGTATTAACAGTGTGTTAACATCTTTGACCACTTGTGTGTGTGTGTGTGTGTGTGTGTGTGTGTGTGCGTGCGAGCTGTTGTTCTCTCTTACTTCTCTCTTTTCACTATTTTTTTTTATATTTTAAAAAGTATTTGACATAGATATAGGCTTGCCATAGACCAATACAGCTGTAGTATAACATGATGGCGTATGAGTTTTTAATGTAAATACATAACCTCTTTAATATAAATACAGGAGTCCAGATTCTAAGTGTAATTCAGCCAGCAAACATACTTTTTCTCAATAATGCAATCGGGTATCAGGAAGTTGGGTATAGAAAAAGAGGTGTTGCAAATCAGGGGAAGTTTGAAAATATTCTGGTGCAAGGGACATAACCACTGAATTTAACAGATTGAACAAATCGAAACTGCTCATGCTATGTGAGTTTGCTATGAAATCAATCGCCCCCACCCTCAGTCACTCAGTGTGTTTGTTATTGATTTACACCCAAAAGCCCAGAGCTGCAGTGAGTATGTGAACATCATCTATCACCTCCTGTTGTACCACATACTGTTTTCCTCATTGTATTTTCTCCTTGTCTGGCCCGTGTGATAGTTTGGTACATTATTGTGAAAACAAGCCTGGCCCTCTCTGGTGCGCTAAGTGCTCGTATTTGGATCCACAACATGTTGAGACTTGATCTGTGTCTGCAGTACAGGCAAACACCTCCACTGTCACAGCTGCAGCCTAACAGAAACTATGCACAGAAAAAAAGGGAACCAAATTAGTATCTGAGGCTTATTGATCACTTGGCTTTGTGGTTGAATTTAATACACAGAGGTGTGTCATTAATAGAGATGTGGACCAGCATGGGTGTGCCTGAAGGTTCGTGGCAAAGTTTGACATTGATGGGTGTCACCTCTTGCGTTGCGTACAGTGTAGAAACTAATGGTGATGTTGGCGACATTGTGGTGGCTTTGCCTGTGGCTCATTTAGGGTTGCAAGCACAAACTCATACATACATAGTTTCTACATAGTGTCCAGCTTGTATTTCACTATTTATACACAAGGGATTCAACTACTTTTTTGTAATTGTTTAATTTGATCTTTTACAATCTTCTTTCCCACCCAGATTGTCCCGATTATGAGAATTGTCATACTGAAAATTTGGGAAATGCAAAACACTTAATAAAAACACAAAATACACTATGCAATAACCTCCCTTGAAATTGGATACATTTCACAGTAAACTTCCAATAGTCTGTCTGCCGCTCAAACAGGGGTAAATAGGGCTCCTCCTTCATGCGGGTGTTGCTAATTCCTGTTCATACCTGGCATAAACATCCGTCTTTGGAGACCTAGTAGTGGACAGCTCTCTCACTTCTCTGTCATCTGTATATTTAAGCACAGTATGTGATGTACATATTTACTTGTATGCAGAGGGTTAGCACTGCGTATGTCTCTCTCTTAGTGCAGGTGATCCTGGTACTTGTTCACCATGGCACCTTTCTTGAGGATCACCTTTAACACGTACGACCTGGGTGTCCTGCCTCCGTTGGCTGACCCTCCTTTCTGTGCAATCAAGATGAAGGAAGCCTTGACAACTGGTGAGAAACATTTTCACATGATACAGTGCCCTGTCTTTTAGTTGTCATTCCTAAGCTTCCTCTTCCTTCTTATTTTCTGTCAGTATGATACCAATATGAACACTACGCTACTAAAACTTTTTCTCGTTTCTCTCTGTCTCCTCTTCTTTTCCAAGAACGAGGAAAGACACTGGTCCAGCGGAAACCCACCATGTACCCAGCTTGGAAGGCCAGTTTTGATGCACACATCTATGAGGGTCGTGTGCTGGAGGTATTACTGATGAAGACAGCAGAGGAGCCTCTGGCTGAGGTCTCAGTTGGTGTGTCTGTCCTTGCTGAGCGATGCAAAAAAGCCAACGGCCGTGCTGAATTCTGGGTATAACATTACAGATAATCCTTTTTCCCTACAAAGCATTATTTCAGGATGTGTGTGTTTGTGTAACTGTCTGTGTGTCTAACCGCGTGCTTAGGTGGATCTCCATCCTTCGGGGAAAGTGATGATGGCAGTGCAGTATTTTCTGGAGGGCGTGGACACAGGTGAAAAGATACATATGAAACATTTTTTCTTCTCTTTTTTTACCCTTTTCTGTTGACTATGATTTTCTTCTAATTATTTTGTTACACTGGATAGTTTTATTTAAACTCAATGCATGTTAGTTTTTTTTTCTAACTGCTCTAACACAGAGATTCTTCAGGAACACATAGTATTGTTTTATTAAATTTGATCAGATATTACTTGCAGTGGCTGGTCAACCAAACCACCGTCAACATATTCTTAGACCCCCCATCATCAATGACTCTGAAAAATAAGGTTTTAGATCAAGAGCAGGCAAATGGTGAATAATGTTAGCATGATGAACAATATTTGTTCTGCTTTTTAACTGTAAGGTTAATTAAATACCATGTTGATAATATTTGATTATAGTCTGTAGTTTTTATACCTTTCATTTTAACCCCACCCTCAGCTCACACCTTTACCCTGTTCAACCGCAGGGTTATTTCATCCTATAATTGAAGAACATTAAGGCTGCTAATTTGTGACATAAATTAAGATTTGTTTTTAGATTGCAGTATTGCAGGGTAAATTATCGGTATTGCTTTGTGTATCCCATAGAGAGTAAGCAGGCTGCAAAAGAGGAAGAGGCTCCTACTCTGAACCGTAGACGAGGGGCCATCAAGCAGGCCAAGATCCACTTCATAAAGAACCATGAGTTCATCGCCACATTCTTCAGACAGCCCACTTTCTGCTCTGTCTGTAGAGAGTTTGTCTGGTTAGTGAGGCTTATGTTTCAGCCTTATAAACAAATCTTTTATACTGCTAAAAGAGAATCCGCAAATCACTGACCAGATTAACAAAGACGAGAGACAGAACAGTCCCGTAAGGTAAAAAAAAAACTTCCTTTACTGTGTAATACACACAGTATTACACAGTAAAGGAAGTTTGGTTTGCAAAACAACCAATTTGCTTTTGATACTATTGTTAAAACAAGTAAGGTCAACTTTCCCTTGAATTTGTACTTGCTATCTGTGGGAATGTTTCTTATTCCTGGATCTCCACTCATCTTGTGTCCCGTCTCACGGGAAAGGAAGCTTGTTAAACAAGAAAAACAGCTGACCCAGAAATCAGTAGGGATTTCCTCTAACTAGTCAATATCACTAGGATTAATCAGTATAATGACTTGATCAAAGTCATTGATCAAGTCAATGATATGTGTCTCTGTCTTCCACAGGGGACTCAACAAACAAGGCTATAAATGCAGACGTAAGTGCACTTTTTTTTTTAAAAACGTGGATGTAGCTGCCTAATGCATGAATAAAGTGTGCTTTAATAATTATAACCTTTAATTGCTTTATTATTATTGCCAGTGTTCAACATATGCTCAAATATGGAATTAAATATTACAGATCTTTTTTTATCTTTGTGTTTTATATCAGAATGCAATGCCGCCATCCACAAGAAATGCATCGACAAAATTATTGGCAGATGTACTGGTACTGCTGCCAACAGCCGGGATACTGTGGTACGTTACACAGATTTCTACAGTACACCATGTACTGTGAGTGTTCTCCATATGTCAGTTTAGTGTGGGCTTTTCTCACTCTGCTTTATGTTTTTGTAAAGTATTTTTCCTCAACTATGGTAACAAAGGTGGTTCTTTTATTAAACTGCCATGTGGCTCTTGGTTTGATAGACAGATACCAGTTGAGGTCCACATCTATTTTCAATGATTATCAATATGGGTGAGTAAAGGCAATCAAAATCCAACTGACCTAGATAATAGTGACATGGGAGTATACACACCCACATAGTGGGAGAGGCATTTTAAAAGAGAGTGCCCCGGGAAAAAAATAGTAACTTAATATTCAGCAGTGTGGTCACTTGTGACAGTGTAAACTCAGAGAAGGGAACTGAAGACAAAGAAAAAGATGAGGTGCAGAGGGGCTGTAAAGTATCACAGGCCACTGATTAGGATTTCAACACCAGTCATTCAAGGAAATGATGAATCCTCTTTGTTCCCTCAGTTCCAGAAGGAGCGCTTTAAAATTGACATGCCACACCGTTTCAAGATCCACAACTACATGAGTCCCACATTCTGTGACCACTGTGGAAGTCTGCTGTGGGGTCTAGTCAAACAAGGCTTAAAGTGTGAAGGTACAGTGCATATATGATGGATGGATTGCTGGGGTGTAAGTGTTCCTATTTCTTCAACTGATGTGTTTTATGTTTATTTTGTAGATTGTGCCATGAATGTCCATCACAAGTGTCAGGATAAAGTTGCCAACCTGTGTGGTATCAACCAGAAACTACTTGCTGAAGCACTTACACAAGTCAGCCAGGTGAGGTCATAGAGACATCAGACATAAGAACTAAGACGCAAAAATGCAATGAGTTAGAATAACAAGTATTGTTCAACTAGAATAGATAATATCGTGGTTCTTTCAGACCTAAATGATGATTACATTATCCCCTACTGAGCTATTGATTTGCTACATAGATTGGTAGATAAACTATGACCAGGGTTGTTAGAGACATACATTTTAATGTATTTCCAGGTACTATTTTTTATACATCCCAACAATTTATTTAAGTTATACTAAAATATACATTAAAACGTTAAAGTTGTTAGTCAGGAGGGCAGTCTAAATTGAGTCTAAATTGAGAAGTGTTATCACTAATGGAATGAGATGAGATCTAAAAGTCATCTTATGAAATCATCTATGAAACATACAAATATTCTGATATAAAAACAAATTTGGATTATGGTCTTTGCGAGTGAGCATTTGTAACAAAGTGTGATTGTTGATCCCCAACCATGATCTCAAATGGACCCTTGTCACAACTGCTTAAACCTTGATACCACTGTAGTCCTGTTTGTTCTCAAAGCCTACTTCTAACATTAATCCCAATACTTAGATCAGTCCTAACACAGAGCATGTCTTTTGAGGGGGTCTTCACAGTATCATGAGTAGGGCTATCACATGGCATTTAGTTGCTCACATAATGTATTCCTTTAACAATAAGTTGATCATTAATAACAGACCATCAAAGTCCATTCATCCATTGTCTATTCTGCTTATCCGTAGAGGGTCATGGGGGAGCTGGACCAGTTACATTTTGGTGAGAGGCAGGTTACACCCTGCACAGGTTCCAAGTCTACCACAGGGCACCATTCACTCTCACATTAAAGCTCTGGTCAGCTTAGAGTCTCTGATTAATCAGTCATGAGAGGATGCAAACTCAAACCAAGAACCTACCTAGAGCCTATTTTGACACCATGCTGCCCTCTTTTAGTTTAACCATCAAAATGAGTGTCCCTTAAACTCACCTTACCTCAAACTGTAAACTGAGCCTCCTTTCCCGGTGCGTCTAACGATGGGCTTTGGAACTTCCAGTAATGGGAATTTATATGCCTATGGTTTAGTCTGTACTGCGTAAAGTGTTTAGGGGAACAGACAGGTCGCACAATCAGTGTTCAAAACAAGAATGCTAGAGAATATGGTCGCATTGGATAGACTACAGCTAGATGTGTATCCATTTCTGGACAACTATCTGTCTGGCCGTTTCATGTTTATTTTTTGTTTTTCTGTATTTGTTCCATCAGAAATCATCTACTCGCCGCTCAGATCCGAACCTGCCTAATCTGCCTGATGTTGGAATCTATGATGAAGTTAACAAACTTAATAGACTGGAAATCAATGGTCAGTGAGAATTTTTTTAATATGACTGTGACCATTATAGAGTTAAGCTTAGTAGAAATAATTTGAAATGGAATTTGTCCTTTAGATGGATCTCACTATGGCAGGCTGTGGGAGGGATCCAATCCACGGCCTCAGTCTCGTATTACCCATCTGACTCGCGTCAACGTTGACAACTTCATCTTACACAAGGTTTTGGGAAAAGGCAGCTTTGGCAAGGTATCGTGTGTAAATGTATCTATGAGACCATGTAGCTGATTGGTCAGGACACATACCACATCGTGGTATGACAAGATTTAGTTTACCAGGCCCAGATTTAACAACATCTTACGCATTTTACTCACACTTATTGTCAAAACACAACAGAATACCAGGGGATTCAGAATAATTCTGCACAAATCTAGAATAATCTAGAATATTAATATTCTCCTCTCCTCTCTTAGGTTCTCCTTGCAGAACTAAAGGGTTGTGGTGAGTACTTTGCAGTGAAGGCTCTGAAGAAAGATGTAGTGCTAATGGATGATGACGTGGAGTGCACTATGGTAGAGAAGAGAGTCTTGGCTTTAGCCTGGGAAAACCCCTTCCTTACCCACCTTTACTGCACGTTCCAGACCAAGGTAGCCCCTTTCTTCCATTTGTCACATTTTTTTCTGCTCTACACATGTAACTTGGAGCTTGTCATCAATACTGAAGTAAAACTTGTCTTCAGGAGCATCTGTTCTTTGTGATGGAGTATCTGAACGGAGGAGACTTGATGTTTCATATTCAAGAGAAAGGACGCTTTGAGCTTTACAGAGCCACGTGAGTCACACTTTAAAAAAAAGAAGCAGTAAAAGTAAGTGTTATAATGTCCAAATGTTGATGGCATCTGTTCCGTTGCTAATCGAAGTTTGGAAAAAGACTCACATTTACAAACACAAGATGAATGCAAAGAAACGCCCCTTTACTGGTGCTCTTGGATGCACTCATGCTCAGATGCAATTTTTGTTATTTACAAACACAGACGTTGTGCTTCAAAGCAAAATTTACAAAAACTGAAATGTGTATTCTTAAAACAATGTGTCATCTATCAGTCTTTCTTGAGAAAGTGTATTTTACTTTTATTTAAGTGCAGATACCTTATTAGCACAGAGGGTTGACTGTAAGTAGCAAGACAGTTCACACAAAATTACAGTAGGCGAGTTCCATTTAAGGTAGTGAAATTTTGTTTTGAGACTGAATGCATTGCCCTTATATGCATTCAGTCTCAACAGCACGACACTGCTTTGTGTCGTGCTGTTTTGGTTTTAAAGTAAACGTTGTGTTAAGGCACTTATGTTGTTGTGCTGTCTGCAGTTACATCTCCTGTAGTTAAACTGGTGTCTGCGTCCTCGGACCACGAGATGACAGGAGTAATCCTTTTCTTGGCAAACAGACACCTGATCATGTGTTGGCATCCTCCTCACTCAGTGACTTGTATTCAGCCTGGATGGATAGATTACCCTCAGTGAACAGGACAGAGATAGTGGGCTGGTTGAGCATCTCAGTGTGTGTTTGCATGTTTGTTTGCACATGTTTAATTGTAATAATTACATTTGTGTGTTGCTGCACAAGCTGTCACTGTGAAATGGAAACTATTTTCTGGATGGATTTAATGATGCAGTTACAAGATACTGTTGACCCCTTTATTAACACAAAGGCCCTGTTCTCCCACTAATAATTCCAACGTGCTGCCAGGGTAGATGGCTCACTGAGTGTTTAGTTCATCATCTCAATCTTCCTCATGTTCGCCACCAGAACAGCCTTATTAACTTTATACATACTCGGATGATGATATATGCGCTTGGAGATTACTTTGATCTTGCCTTGGGACTCTAATGTTTCACCTGAGACACATGACAGGAGAAGCAGGTCAGCGGTAGGCTAATCTTTCAGCCCTTTGCATCTCTCGGGTTTCACATTATGAAAGTGTTATTCACCTGTCTCCTACTCTGTACAAATGTCCTTTTCAATAATTCAGCAGTGAGTCTGCAGTGGCACCAATGTTTAGGAGTGAGCACACCTGTAGCTTACACCAGAGACAAATTTTTAATGCAGATGATGTCTCTTCCTTTGTCTTGTCAGGTTCTACTCAGCTGAGATCATTTGTGGACTCCAGTTTTTACATTCCAAAGGGATCATCTACAGGTCAGAGCAAAAACATGTGTTCCATCTGTATGGACATGACTTGATAAAAAACAAAATAGTCAGATCTTCCAAATCCACACTTCAGGTTTATTTTTTAATCAATGACAGAAGATTGCTTTGTTTCCAGAGATCTTAAGTTAGACAATGTGATGCTGGATCACGAGGGACACATAAAGATCGCTGACTTTGGGATGTGCAAGGAGGACGTGTTTGGCGAGAATCGAGCCACGACTTTCTGTGGTACTCCTGACTACATTGCTCCAGAGGTAGTGTGTTTTAAATTTGTGAAATAAAATCAACAGTGGAGCTGCTCTCATCACCTACCATGCCATAAGTTTCATTTGTTACATCTTGTTTCCACTCAGATCCTGCTGGGACAGAAGTACTCATTCTCAGTTGACTGGTGGTCATTTGGGGTGTTGCTGTATGAGATGCTGGTTGGACAGTCACCTTTCCATGGAGACGATGAGGATGAGTTGTTTGAGTCCATCCGCATGGATACTCCCCACTATCCTCGCTGGATCAACAAGGAGGCCAAAGACCTGCTTGAGCGGGTCTGTACCACACCACCTTTACAAACATCTGCCAGTCATCTGTGTTATGACACACCTTTTATGCCTAATGGAATATGTATTATCTCCATGATTATTTTCATAGCTGTACACATTGGACAGTCAGCACTGTGCTGTTTTTATGTAATAATTGTGCACGTTTCTTACTTTATTCTGATAGTTGTTTGAGAGAGACCCCACCCGCAGGCTGGGAATCGTGGGTGACGTTCGTTTACATCCCTTCTTTAAAGCCTTCAACTGGCAGGCCTTGGAAAGGAGGGAGGTTGAGCCCCCTTTTAAACCCAAAGTGGTATGTCTCATGCACAAAAATCTGTTTTCACTGATTTTTATCAGTGAAGGGTTTTGCTTACATACATTTGCAATCTTGGGATCAGTTGTTTTATGTAATTTTTTTATTTATTTCAGAAAGCACCAAATGATTGCAGCAACTTTGATCGAGAGTTCCTCAGCGAAAAGCCGCGACTCTCCTATTGTGACAAGAACCTAATAGACTCCATGGACCAGTCAGCATTTGCTGGTTTTTCATTCATCAACCCCAAGATGGAGCACCTTTTAGAGAAGTGACAGTTGTAATGACTCAGGTCACATCGTTACTGTTTATGGAATAGTTCACTTTTGTCATTGATGACTGATCTGTACCACAATCAGTACCTGCATGACCTTATTTTGAGCACAGACTATTCTTCTTGAGTACGGTTAGAATAATATAATAGTAGAAATTAGCCCTTGTACTGTATATGTTGATGTCGTATTTGTGTGCATGCTTATTATTTGTCTAGGTTGTGAAGGCCTGTACGAATAATAATTTTAGAGTGGCAGGCTGAAAACCTTCCATTCCATTTCACATCGTTGCTACCACCTGCAGCCATTCTGTTCCCCTTTTGGTAACAGTCAGTTCAATTTAACTGGGGTTAAAACATCTTTAAGAGGGAAAGAAATGTATGAATAATGTGTACTGTACTTAAATTATAGGCAGTGTGAATGATGTGACTGCATGTAAAGAAATCCCAGACCAACAGAAATCTATCCATGTTTGTTGTAGCTTCATAATGAATGTTATCTGACTTCTCGCATTCAACTGGATAATCATGTCCTGTTGACAAAGAGCTTGTGGTCTGTTTGACTAAACAGTGCCATGTAAAGATCAAATTTAAACAGAGCTACAGCAGTATGGGAGTGTCCTCTCTGTGGACAGGGGTGGGTTGGTTACAGCCAGAGGTACAACGCATTTGTTAATGGTACATGACTGTAAAAGATGAGGGGAAGTCACTAAAAAGCTGTGTATAGATAATGTATATGTACAGTAATGTTGTAACATGTATATTGGTTCTTTAAGGATGTACTTTTTTACTGTCTCCATATTTTACATCAGATTAAAAAAAACCCCATCAACTCCCACGTCTGATGTTTTTGTTTCTTCACGATCCAGATGTGATGGAAGATTAATTCTATAAAAACAAGCAGGATTTCCAGCGTATATATCAGGGTTTGATAGTTGGAGAAGTTGGGAGAGAGAGAAAAAAAGAAGCAAAAGAGACATATTATTAATAAAATGTTTCTTGACTCAGATTTATGTGGATATTTGGATGAAGAGCATGTAAATTACATGTCAAAAGTTTTAGAGACTCTATTTGGGGTAATTCAATGCAAATGTTTCACTTGACCTTGTTTTCATATCTGGGAATCATGTAGAAACATGTTCTGACATGTTTTCCCTTAAATGTATTATAACATGTGACAAAGTGCAATTCGAGTGAACTTGAAATACAGGATTAATGCTTATAATCCACAGCTCCTGCTGTAACATCACAAATGACTGTAAAGGTTTTAGTGTGAACGTTGTCATAACGTCCTGAAACAGACACATAGCTGATACTACTGGCATAGAGCACAGAGCTCATCAGAAGGATGGTTACGCCCCCTGGCGGGTGGCTACACGCCAGTCATAACATGCCAGTTCTTTGACGTCATTGCGTCACATCTCTGCGCACAGTGTATACGGAAGTGTTACCACTGCCACTCCGTGTGCTTTCAGGCAGAGAGCAACCTCACACTGGACCATCATCAGATACGTCTCTGTTATGATTTCTTTCATAGGAAGTAGCCGGTAGCTTGTTAGCTTCACACATGGTAAACGTTTGCGGCGGCTCAGATTAAATCCACAATGAGCACTGAGGATGTGCTGAAGAAGGCGTCCACACTAGCGTCGTATAATGTCTTGTTACAGGTACATCAGCACACACACAGCTGAACTACAGTGTCAGTATCAGATACGAGTCAGCTAATATATGTATGTATGTATGTATGTATGTATGTATGTATGTATGTATATATATATATATATATACATACATTTATTTATGTATTTATTTAAATCTCAGGTTATGTTCCGTGTGCTCACCTTCCTGCTGAATGCATTCACACTGCGGTTTGTGTCCAGAGAGCTGATTGGGGTTGTCAACGTCAGGTAAAGATGACAGGTGTTGTGGTGGCAGCACAACATGAAGGGGGGCAACAATCCCAGCTGTGACGTGTTTCTGTGTGTCTTCATTGTGCAGGCTCACCCTGCTGTACTCCACATTAGTGTTTTTGTCCAGAGAGGCTTTCCGAAGAGCATGTCTGAGCGGAGCATCTGGGACCAGCCACAGCTGGAGACAAGTGATCAACCTGCTATGGCTGACGTGAGCTGACTTTACCAAAGCATGTCTCTTATTAGATTATTCATGGACTTGTGTGCTCGGCATGGACGTTTGTATGTATGACTTATTCCCTTTTACCTCTCAGACTGCCACTCGGCGTGTTGTGGGGAGCCCTGCTGGTCTGTGTGTGGCTGTGGCTCCTGGAGGCCCCAGATCCCCACACTGTCCCATACTACGGTCCTGCCGTGGTGTTATTTGCACTGGGAGGCGTGCAGGAACTCCTGGCTGAGCCCCTCTGGGTCCTGGCTCAAGCTCACATGTTCGTCCGTCTGAAGGTGGTCGCTGAGAGCTTAGCGATGATCGCTAAGTGCAGTGTGACTGTGGTACTGGTGGTGTCTGCCCACGAATGGGGCCTTTACATCTTCTCTGCTGCTCATGTGAGAAATCACCCAAAGAATCTGTCATTATTGCTGTAAATGTTTATTTCACGTTTAATAATTCTAGTCTTTTTGTAGTTGGTGTATACAGGATTTCTGGTGTTGTGCTATGCTGTTTACTTTATCCGTTTCCTGGGCTCTAAAGAAGCACACAAGAAGAGTTTTCCTCTGGAAAGTGTTGGTGATCTCTTGCCCCGTGCAATAGATGGAGAGGTAGTGGAGCAGGGCAGTATAGCACAAAGAAATGCATAAATGCATAAAACTAATGAGCGGACTGACTGTTGTTTTCTATTGTTTTCATAGCCACTGGTTGATTGGACTCTGGCCCGGCTGACATGGAGCTTCTTTAAGCAGTCCTTCCTGAAACAGATCCTGACGGAGGGTGAGCGTTACGTCATGACCTTCCTGAACGTCCTCAGCTTTGGGGACCAGGGTGTGTATGATATTGTTAATAATCTGGGCTCCATGGTGGCACGCTTCATCTTCTTGCCCATTGAAGAAAGTTTCTACATCTTCTTCGCCAAAGTGTTGGAGAGAGGCTGTGATGTCAAAAGACAGAAACAGGTTTGAATTTGGAAATGAACACAGTCATGTCTGTACAACTGGTCGGTGGGAAATCTAGTTGTTGATATGATTTCCATTTGTGTTGTCAGGAAGATGTTGCCATTGCAGCAGATGTGCTTGAGTGTCTGCTGAAACTGGTGTTGGTGATTGGTCTGATAATCACAGTGTTTGGCTACGCCTTCTCTTACTTGGCTCTTGACGTTTATGGTGGCTCCCTGCTGAGCAGCGGAACAGGTCAGTGAGACACCGAGATGGGACACATGCAAAACATGAACGCTTATTTTGTTTGGTAATCTATGTTCTATTATACCTCATTTGTTAAAGGCCCTACTCTGCTGCGATGCTACAGCTGCTACGTCCTCCTGCTGGCTGTAAATGGTGTAACAGAGTGTTTTGTATTTGCTGCCATGAGCCAAGAAGAGGTTGACAAGTAAGAATGTAAAAATACACTGTTATCGGCCAGCATATAACATGTCAGCTAACACTTTGTGTTTTGTCCTCAGGTACAACCTGGTGATGTTGGCTCTGTCTGTGTCTTTCCTCTTCCTGTCCTACTTGCTGACCTGGTGGGCTGGTGCTGTCGGGTTCATCCTTGCAAACTGCCTTAACATGTGCCTCCGCATCCTACACAGCCTGCTGTACATACACAGCTACTTCCAGTTCAGTCAGTGGAAACCATTGCGAGGCCTCCTGCCCTCCCCGCTCCTACTGCTGGCACTTGCTACCAGTGGAGTTGTCACAGCAGTTTCTGAGGTACGAGAGCGTCATGACTCTTCGTTCTCCAATCACTGTCCTGTAAGACGTGATCTGGAGATTTCAGTGAACCACAGCAAATGGATATTTTTTTGTGATCTGTGTTCAAATTTGTGGCATTAACTGGAGCTTCTTTTCTTTCTTTGGTTTTAGAGTGTTTTCTGCTGTGACAGTGGCTGGTTACTGAGGTTTGTCCATATCGGTGTGGGAGCTGTGAGCCTGCTTGGTGTGCTTGTAGCCGTTCTTCTCACAGAGAAGCGCCTCATACAGTTTGTGAGGACTCAGCTTTTGCCCCAGTACACAAAAAAGCAGACTTGAATTGAACCAAAAATGGAAGAAAAACGTCTGCACTGCGACAGTCACGCGTTTAAAAGCCACAAATTGAATGTTACTGGCTGTTAGTCACAATAAGTGACCAACGTTTTGTGAATGTGTGTGAGGGTTTGGATGTGTGTGCGCATTTACTTGTGCGTGTGTGTTGTATTTTTACTGAAACATTCCTGTGTTGGTACAGGCATGTATGAAAAAACATGATCTGTCTCAGGCTCTAATCATGGCTAGAAAAAAAGAAGATGACTCTATTTTTACAAGAACTGAATTAATTAGTAACAAGAATATTTTGTCTTTTTTTTTATTTTGTCATAGTTTCAGGTAATATTATTTTTTGTGGTGTTATAAATAAAGTATTTGGACATTTTGGAACTTCAGATGACCCAAAAAACACCATTTGTAATACTTGGCTATCACTTGTGGGAAGGATCATTTTAGACCATTTTAGTTTTTTTAATGTAAAACTAGAATGTGCATGACATGATGTGAAACAACAGACACGTGTAAAATCTGTGTAAAATACACACTCTCTTAAGAAATGTCTCATTAGATTTTTCTTGTTTTGTGCTTTACAAACAGCACCTATACTCTCTCTGTTAAAAATGCCATAAATTAATAATGTTAATTATATACACTTCATCATGCACATGTTTGCACACTATGTTTTGTAACCTTTGTGTTATTTACTTTTTTCGAAACCTGAATAGTACAAATTTGACGAACAGTGCTGGGAAACACTGATTGTTTGTTAGTTTTTCCTCTGTACTAATGCTGCTGAATTTTTACTCCCTGGGGACTGAATTATTATGTCATTATGGGAAGGCCTGGGAACTGTTAGTGCAGTTTCTCTCCCTGTTGTTTATGATCTTACAGATACTAGTACGAGTCAGACGTGTTATAAAGTCCTCCAGGAAGTGTGATGTGTCTTGAACTTTGAGTCAAGGCTTCTTGGCTGGTGCGTTACGAGTGTGGTTAGATAGTGGTGGTTTTGTGCAGAAGGGAGAGTTAGGCATGACGAGGCATTTGTTGTGTTGTTTAACTGGGGGATTGCAGCTGTGAGCACTTTATGAAGCAGCAGAGATGACAGCATAAAGCAGAAAGAGGCAGAGAGATAGAAAGGAGGAGGAGCCTAGACACTCATTGCACCATATGTTAGTCTTAAAACCAGATTTATTGTCCACCGGAAAATCTCTGCTTGGTTGTTTATCTATGTGAGCGTGTGTTAGGCTGAACATACAGAGAAATATAGCAACAGCTGATACAGGACGATATTTTCATCTACCCGATCATCATGTCTCAGGTAAGTCCACTGTTCTTCAAAACAAGATATCATTTCTCATCTTGTTGAAAGGAACTGATGCAGACATGGAGTGCCTCTAATCTGTGTTGTGTTGTTGTTAACACCGTTTATCAGTCAGGACAGGACCAGGATGAACAACTGCAGCGTCCTGAAGTGAGAGACGAGGACCTGACTGATGCGAAAAGCAAGCTGGGTGCTGGTGGTCCAGCGAAGAGCAAGACATTTGAAGTAATGGAGGAGTGTGGTAAGAATGCGCACGCACACACATGCACACACACACACACACGAAGAGCCAAATGATTGACACAATTCTTGTTGTGTTATTTTTCCATTATGTGGTTAAGCTCATCTTAAGTCCAGCATTGTGATATTTTGTGTTGTGTCGTTTCTCCTGATGCTTAAGTTTCCACTCCATATACAGAGGGCTGAGGGAGGGCATGTAATAAAGGGACATTCCTATCAAACTGTGCCCTCTCTCTTTCACCCAGGGGGATGAGAAGTGACGCGCTTATGTTTATAGAAGGCATACCCTCCGTCTGACACAACCCTTCTCCCCGACTGGTTACTAGTCCAATATTCTGATCGTTACTTCTCCTCCTTTCCAGAGAAAATGGGTAAAGTTGCTCCCTCTGTGTTCAGTGGAGCGAGGTCCGGAGGAGAGACTGTGCTCAACACACGCTCAGCTCGACCAGTCAAGAAGTAGCAGGGGACTTCCTGTCCTTGACTGGACAACACTGCTCCATGTCAGGGGTTTGACTCATGAAAAACACAGTTCAACGCCCCTTTTATTGGCTTTATGCTGTTCCCCAAAGTCCTACTATGCACTAAAACAGTTTAATTAGTCCATTCTTGTACTTATATTCAACTGTGTATATTTTTGCACATGCTTATACATTCGTTTCTCCTTACATAAATAGTATTAAATAGAAAACCTTGTTTATTTAGCCGTTTGGTTTCTTCTCACTGTAATGTACTCACTGTTTTAGGGTGCAAGGCAATAAAAACAACAACCTGCCATGTGCTGTATTACACTGTAATTAACACATTTGAAGATATAAAATAACCAGAATATCAGTGAATGAGTGCATTTTAACTTTTTTATTCAAAAATCAACAAATGGAATCAATACAAATTTAAAATTAATAGAACAAAACTACAGTAATTTCAGCAGGGGGAGAGAAAGTCATGATAAAGAGTGAGGGTGGGGGAAAAAAATACAAAGAACTGAAAGGAACCATGTAACAACTGGCTGACAGCAGCTATGCACTGTAAAAGAAAAACCATGGCGTTTTATTTCATGAACTTGTGATGTTGATCTTGGAGGATTTTGGCAGAGGACTTGGCGTCGTAGAACAGCTCGTTGATCTCCTCGACCTGCTCCCTCTCCACGGTCCCTTTCCCCTGTACACGGCCCAACAGGCTGGCTGGAGTCAGCAGCTGCACAGCATACCTGCCGGGAAACAGGAGACACACATTTTACTCAGGTCAAAACGTTTTTTTTCTTTTAATTATTTTCACATTTTAACCTCAGTTATACTCTTCTTTAACAGGAATGTGGGCTTACACCACAACTTTCCCTTGTTATTTGACACCGTGGACACAATGGGACAAAATATTGTTTTACACTTGAGCATCATCAGCTGTTGCTATGAAGACAATGAATACAGCCAATAGGAATTGAAAGGCATTCAACTTGCTAAATTTTGCTGAGCACACTTCACTACTTGCAGTGCAGGCATGAAAATGTTAAGATCACTGATTTGTTGTTTATCGTAGTGCACTCTTGGACCTTTATCTCTTACAGCTATTATTAGATATTTTTTTTCTTTTGTCCATTATAGCGGTTCCAAGCATGTTTAATTGATAAAACATGCTAATTAGAAAAACTAGAAGGCTTAATTTAAGGCTGCTGATTTTTTCCCCCAGTTCATTCAGTGAATGCACACAAACTGTCAGTATTTACCTGAGGGTGGTCTTGGTGCCAATCTCTGCCAGGTGTGTAAGTGCTTCCTCACTGATATTGATCCCCTCGGTCTGAGCGCGGATCTTTATGATCTAGAAATCACAGCTAAATCAGTGACCCGTGCATAGACGAGAAGTCAAGCAACAAACATGAAGACGCTTTGTAAGTCAGACTCACCTGCTTCATCTCCTGTGGTGTGTACAAAACTGTGCGAATGATCATGACTCTGTCCAGTAAGTCCAGGGGAATTCCATGCGGAGAGCTGATGTCCTCCGTCCCTCTGTTTGACGATCATTAACAATACAGATCTTAACCTTAGCAAAAAAATAGTTGACTACTTTGGAGATTTTGTTTCCTGGAATAAAACAAATTATAGACCTCTTACCTAATTAAACAGTTTCCCCTGTTAGAGGCAAACACAACAATGGGTGCGATGCTGCTCTCGAGTGCTCGATGGAGGTAGGTGAAACATTCGATATCCAGCATGTGCACCTCGTCTACAAATAGCACGCCGGGTACGAGCTCGGCTATGCCTTGGTCAATATAGCGATTTACCACTTTGTTTATCTCAGCCCGTAGCTTATCTACAAGGGTGAAAAGAACAAAAGTGTATTAGCAAACAGAAATCGCAGGGGTTGTAGTGGGGAATGTTTACTTCTTTTCTACCTGTGATTTCTGTCTTTTTTGGCTTCATCAGTTGCCCCATCATGGAGAGAATGTCCTGGCCTCCCTATGATTGAATAATCGACAGTTATTTTAATAACTATAGAAGACATTTGAAAGATAAACAGCTCGACAGATATTACCTTGCTGCAACAGCATATTAGCCATTATGTACCTGTGGTCTGGCGTTTGCAACATCCAGGTCATGCAATGTGACATCTTGGACAATCTCCTTCTTTTTGTGCACATCACCTTTGGGCAGTGGCACATACTCTTCTGCTTCCAGATCAAACTCTGTTGCAAATGTGTCACAACGACCTTGTCTCTACAAAGACAGAGCATAACAGTAATGTATGTTGTAATTCAATTCTTCCGAAAAAGAAAAAAGAAAACAAGCTGCCCTCTGTTTAACACAAGTGAATATCAGTAACACAAAGCTAGCACAGGGGAGGAGGGAGAGCAGGTGTATGATTAAAGCCAGTGCCGGGCCAACACAGAGAGCAGGCTGAAGGATAAAAGGGTTTGAGCAGGCAGGTCATAAGATGCTGTCAACAGTAACAAATGTGATGCTCAGCCCTCCTCCCATGGCCTCTGACTGGAGCCGACCTGCGCCCTCAGCCCACCTGTACCGATTAAAGGAACCTTCATCGCAGCCTGTCAACAAAGGCCACAAGCACCGCTGCTAGAAAAGAGGCATTGTGTGAGATGGTGAGATAGAGGGAGCATGAAGAGCTGCAAGAATGAGAGGCTCATTCCAGAGTACCACAGAAATGTAGCAGTGGTTTTTCTTATTAAATTTGTGGACTCAATTCCCATCTTCGACTGGCTGATCAAAATTCAAAACAAGTTTGGGGTAGTAATAGTAACCTTGACAGCGCCACTGTTTGCTTCAATGTAGATGACGTCTCCCACTTCCACACGCTCTTTCTGGAGACTCTCATAAATACTCGGATCCAGCTAAAGAAACGAGAGCAGATTCAAAGGTGGATTTGAGATCAAAGGAATATTAGAATAGAATTGCAAAATAGAATTGCTTCACATAGTAAGACAATTACAAATAAAAGTGGATAGGAAACGGATTGTAGTTCCCACTCTGACCTTGAGCTGCTTTGTGCCTTTACCCGTCTTCAGGCCGATGATGACGTGGCTGATGGTTTTCCCATAGCCGCCCATGGGATTCTCCGTCTCGCAGGGGGTCAGCTCTGTCACCTCCCCTTCATATACCTCCTTGGTCTCTTTGATACGAAGTCCTGGAGGCAGGAGAAATTCATACCTATATTACTGTGCCAACTAAACTGCCAGATCCTCCAGTCTAGCAAACAATGGCTGTTTTTACAGGGAGAAAATGTGTGTGCGCCCATGAACGTTTTGGGCATCTTTCTGGACTTTGTGTTTTTGGAGCAGTTTGATTATGTGTCAGTTTACATTGCTACCATGCAGCAGGGATCTTGTTAGGAAATATGATAATTGTAATGTTTTGTTTCTCTGTCTCTATTTCCTTCGGGTTTCGCATTCGCAACACTCACCAATAGCCCTCCTGAAGTTTTCCATCAGTACTTCTGTTTTCTTGATTTCAGATGAGTAGACCTCACTGCCAACCATGGGGCAGAAAGGCACCTTGTTTCCCAGCTCCTGTGCTATGGCCAAGGCGAGGGCAGTCTGCAGGAAGGTAGGAAAGGTATTGAAAGGAAAAAGTAGCAGCACCAACAGTGTCTGTCCTGCTGATGAGTTAATACTGAGCTCTTACCTTTCCTGTACCAGGTGGCCCTGCCAATAACACTGCTCTTCCTGCCATCTTTTTTGACCGAATGAGATCAACAATGATGCCACAAGCCTGGTAAGTGACACAAAAAATATAGTGTCATTACATATTGTGCTACAAAAGCAAAATGCTTTTGTGGCAGGACTAATACACACACACACATACAGTGTGTACTGTATATGTGTATATGTATTATACATACACACACACTATACGTACATACAGATATATATTATTTTTGAACTGAAATACACATTATTTCATGGTTTCATCTGCAAGCTAGCTCTGTTAGCTTGTTATACCACTGTAACGAACAGACTGAGCAAAATCTCCATCATAAAAAAAATTCCCTATTTCTAAAACACACAGCTCCAAACAGCAGGAATGAAATACAGTATGTGCAGTGGGTGGTGAATATTACCTCTCTCGCAGCCTCCTGGCCGACCAGACCACACGCGGTCTGTTTAGCATTCCCGGCCTCGTCTAGCCCGAGTCCTTTGACATGACTGTGAGAGGCGATCCGCTGAGTTTTCGTGGTGCTTTTTACTTCCTCGATCTTCATAGTTGTGTTGGTTGTCCAAGTATGTGAGGTGAAAGCGACACCTCAGATAGCAGGCAGAGAAAAATGTCCTTACGTTTCAGATGCGCTCTTGCCGCCTCAAACGGCGCCTTAACTCAAAACTAGCGGTGGACGTATCGATCTAAAATATCGACGTATCGATACTAATGTTGGGATCGGTATTGGTCACTGCTTGCCTGATGAGATCGATAATTACGTTTCAGCGTCTCTTGTCTGTGGTCAATAAACAACTCCCGTTACTAGCGATGTGAAGTACTGAATGGAAACGTTCAGGACGTCTTTTATGAAACCCGTTACCAGGCCTGCTTCTTTAAATGCGAGTGACGTCACATGTGACGGATAAAGGCTTTTTCAGGAAGTGGTTCGAGTCTGACTTTTAAAGCGCCCGAAAAAAATGCTTGTTTGTCCAGATTTCATGTTTGCAAATTGAGTTTTTTGATAAAGTAGCAAATGTTGAGTTAATAAAAATATTTTTTAGTTGCCTACAATCTCTGTCTTTGGTATCGGGTCGATACCAAATTTTGCAGTGTCGCCCACCCTTACTCAAAACACAGGATCGGTTTCCATGTGGGTTACTAGGGGAAACCAACGGAAGTGATACCCAAATTAACCGGACCTTCTGAATACAGACTGTACAGTCATTGGCTCAAACTTGTGTCAATCATGCGTGACACGAAAAAATCCCACCCCCCTGAGTTTTCAGTTCCGTTTGTGTTTCAGTTGCTTTGTCGTAGTGGAAACTACAGGAAACTTGACAGTGAGTAGATAAGTGTAACATATAAACGCTCAACAAAAAATAAAGCGGCTGTCATCAGAGTTTTGACATATTTAAATAACATTTTAAACAGAGAGCCAAATATTATTTCTTCTATTCATTTTCAAACCTTTGTCAGATACTGAAAAAACATTACGCTTGAGTGTGCTGTCCCGAGGATTGAGTCACTTACACCAAGGAAGTAGCTTCTCCCTGCTGGTATTATGTGAAATTAGTTTATATAAAGTATATATTACATAAACGAATTGAAGCATATTTTGGTGAGGTGTTTTTCAGTTTTAATTATCGAGTGCTAGGGAAGGAAAAGTTAGGGGCACAAGCTATCAGTGCCGCCTGGTGAGTTCGCTGAAGCTAAGTTCAAGGTGCAGGTCAGAGCAAAGGAAAACACGCAACCCGACACAACGGTGTATCTGACTAGGGCTAAAATGCCTGGGTCAAAAACGTTAAATTTCAACGTGGGAGTTCTCGGACATGTCGACAGCGGGAAGACGTCGCTGGCCCGGGCGCTGAGCAGCACCGCCTCCACGGCTGCCTTCGACAAGAACCCGCAGTCCCGTGAGAGAGGCATCACGCTGGACCTCGGGTTCTCATCCTTCACGGTGGATTTGCCCGATCAGCTGCGGGACAGCGGGGGACAGCAGCAGTACGACAGTCTGCAGTTCACCCTGGTGGACTGTCCGGGACACGCCTCGCTGATTCGAACTATAATTGGGGGTGAGCTCATTTTAATCTCTGCACATTAATGGCAACAGTCGAGAGGGTCTGAAATCACACATCATAGCACTCTTCCTCGCCGGATATGTTATTACTGCCACACCGTTGCTACTACCACCACTACACGATACGCACGTGACACAGGCAACAAGAACCATCTGTCACGAGCTACACTATTCTAATCAAGTGTAATGAAAGTGTGGCGATGACGCAACAGACATACCACCAGGACACTGAAATCAAAGTGAAGGCGTAAGAAATACAATCTGGAAAAATGCTTGAAACTGCTGTAGAAAGTTTATAGAGTGACGGTCCACAGGTGAAGTTCCTTTTCAAGCAGCTGCAGGTTTATGAAGCAGATGGCGTAACAGGACAAACCCATCTTAGCTTGCTAGTTCAAGTCTGTGCAGAGTCAGTTCAGTGAAAACAAATGTTTATACAGTCTGAACACTTAACAGGAACATTGTCTATGCAGTGCGCCAATATGCATAAGACTATACCTTGATATTGACAGGTCGTTTATAGCATGAGGATGGATGAGATCCAGTGTCTCACTATGTTTTCTTGACAGTGACCTGAATGTCCAAAAGCTGCATTCATGGTCAGTTAACAGTACTTTATTCCCACTAACACGCCGATGTGAGCTCTCCAGCAGGGGGCGACTTTTCTCTTTGCTTATGAACACAGATATTATGGAGGAGAAATAACAGAGTTAACAGTGTAACAATTACTGTTACTTCTAATCTTGGTTAGGCACATAAATGAAGACCAAAATTCCACTTGTATCAACTTAAAGCCTGAGAAATAATGTCATGTGAGTGGTGCTCAAACATTGAATGTTGCAGTATCATGTAACAAACTTACCGATTGAAATCCAGGGCATGTGCTGTGGCACATGCTGTAGATTAGGGAGGAAGGAAAGTTTGGGGATCGGGGTATGTATTAAACTTGCCCTCCTGTCTCAAGTGGGGAGAGCACAGGAAGGAAAGCGAGCCAAATAGAAGGAGAGAAAAGAGGGGAGCACAGGAAAGAGAGACTGCCAAAGCCAGGAAAGCAAAGAGGGAAAGGAAAGACAACCAAGCGAGCTCCAGCTCTAGTTTCAACCCTCTAGCCTTTTACTCTCTCTTTGCCTTTATGCACCCCCTCCTCTAGTTTTTCTTCTTGTTCTACTGTTATTGTTGGGTGTCTGTGTCTGTTCCTGTTTGTATTACAGTTGTCGACGTTAGAGTCAATTCAGATGCTTTCCATAGATTTTTTTCATAAAAGCACAGGAGAAAAACTTTTTTAGTAGAAAATAACTGTGTTTCAGCTTGCTTTTTTCCATGTCAGTAAAGGCAAGTAGGCTATTGTCTTTATTGTAGTTTGCACTTTTTGTCTTGTGTAGGTGCCCAGATTATTGACCTGATGATGCTGGTGGTGGATGTGGTGAAGGGGGTACAGACTCAGACTGCAGAGTGTCTGCTGATAGGAGAGCTGACCTGCCCTTGTATGGTGGTTGTCCTGAACAAGATTGACCTCCTGCCACCCCAAAAGCGACAGAATGCCATTGAGAAGATGACCAAGAGAATACATAAAACACTGGAGAGCACCAGGTGTGTGTTTAATTGTAAAAATAAGGCCCAGGCAGCAAAGTAGATTTGACATGCAGCACATTAGGGCAAATAGATGTTCTTGCCCAAGAAGAGTTTGACATGCAAAATTAAGGAGTCGGTGATCATTGACCTTTTGATTAGTAGATGACCCACTGTTGCCCGTTCCACCAAAACACATTTAATAAGGAAATGCTGTTAGTACCCCCTTTTTTATCATCTTAGTCTTTTTCCTTTAAAGCATCTTAAAGCATTATTGTAATATTAAATCATGAAGTAGTTGGAGGAAGACTTTTTTTTTTCTGTTGGCCAGGTTTAAAGAATGTCCAGTGATTGCTGTGGCAGCGAAGCCTGGGGGCCCAGAGGCTCCTGATACAGAGGAACCGCAGGGAGTGCCAGACTTAATTGAGGTAAAGTCTGGAAATACACTGGTGCCGCTCCATATTTACTAATATTGCTCAAAGCAGCGCATATATTTAATAAGATTCCGAGAATATGATAATGCTGTCTCCTGATTAACTACTTAAATGTATAAAAACATGGCATACACATTGGCAATCAATCTCCTGGAAGTATTATGTAACACAGTGGTTTTAAATTACTCAAGATAAATATTTGACATTTCTTTATTGCATTTTCTTGTTAATAATTGGCCAACAATAATTTACTGATGTTGGAATATTTACTTAAACAATGAGCCAGTGTTTTGTTGGTTGCAAAAATTCTCTCGTCAAGCCCTCGCAATCTGAAAATTGAGAACAGATTGAAACCGCAAATCAGTGGTATTGTTCTTCTCAGAGTATAGTACTGTAGGATTATTATTCTTTTTTAGTGTTTAAATAAAATACAGCACTATGACTCATGCAGTCGGTCATGATACAATTAGGACCCGTCCCCCCTCTTGTATATCTCTTGTTTTCAAATTTGTGCATGTGTGACCTTGCTATATTATGACAGCTGTTATCGTCTTGTGTGTTAATATATGTACCTATCATTTTCCTTTTTTGTTTGTCTGTCTCAGCTGTTGAAGAAACAGACATACCTCCCTCAGAGAGACCCTGGGGGTGACCTTTTGATGGCTGTCGACCATTGCTTCTCCATCCGTGGTCAGGGGACAGTCATGACTGGCACCATCCTGCAAGGGTCATTGGCCATCAACGACACTGTGGAAATCCCAGCACTAAAGGTATGGTCCAGACAGACAGGAATTCAGAATATAATATTTACAAGAAAGTGACATTCCGCAGAGCTGCTAATGCTTTTGAAGAAACCGCAGACGTTCGAAAGTTATGTTGACTGTAAGTGGGCAGACGGAGGAAGGGATGGCTGGGTGAGTTCAGAGAGTGTGTCACTTTAATGTTGGGAAAATATCAGGGGACTGGGGGTGGACTGGCAGCTCCGGACTTGGGTAATATAGAACAGATGCAAATTCAAAAGCCAGGCTCAGCAGTTTTGTCTGCAATTATGATATTCACCACGAGGTGGTAGCAAATGGCTAAATTAACTGTCACCAGAGAGCTGCAAACTGGGTTGGATTCTTTTGATTGTATCATTGTTTGGTAAAGGGCAACTAACAACACTAGGATGAATATCAGACATAGATATATCGACAAAAAAATCAGACAGATTGATGGACATAAATATTAATTGAGCTGTTTATTTATTTGTTTTCAGGAAAAACCTTAGGCCTTTTCTTCTAAATATATGTAATAATTATAATAACAGAAGGTTTTTATTCTGTATTAAATTTTGTGCTTATTCCATTTTCAGTTTCCAGCAAGTTTCATGTAAAATTATACTTGAATCTAAATAACTGATTTATATATTGGTGAAAATAAATCATCATAAAATGTATCTATAGATGGAGAAAAGATTTTAAACATTATGAGCTACGAAATTTAAACAACCCAGTCCCAGTGCTTTTGTATTTATACAGTTATTGCTTTCGTGAATCGTCAGCTTTCCAAATCTGTCTGTTAAAACTTGTGTGTAATTGATATTTGATGTTGTTCGTGTCAAAATATGTTAAGACTGTATTGTTTTTGTGTTTTCTATGTTCTCTGATACCAGGTGACTAAGAAGATAAAATCTGTTCAGATGTTTCGGAAGCCAGTGTCAGGGGCCATGCAGGGGGATCGGGTGGGCGTGTGCGTGACACAGTTTGACCCTAAACTTTTAGAGCGGGGTGTGGTATGCACCCCAGGGTCCCTGCGCACCCTCTATGCTGCTGTCATCTCCGTCAGGAAGATAAGCTACTTCAAGGGCTCTCTTGCTACTCGTGCAAAGTTCCATGTCACTGTGGGTCATGAGACCGTCATGGCGAAGGTTACCTTCTTTGGCCTGCCACCCGTGGTCGCCACTGAGCCCCCCTCTGATGCTAAACCACCTCCATCAATGCCCTGCTCCCTGGAAACACCCTTCACTTTGGACAGGGAGTACTTCTACCAGGACGAGTACACCACAGGTCAAGTAGAGACTAGTTCAGGACATGACCCAGAGCAATGGGCACTGTTAGACTTTGAGCGGCCTGTTACATGTCCCTCACTCTGCCTTGTGATTGGCTCCAAGCTGGACAGTGACATCCATGCAAATGCATGCAGGTTAGCCTTCCAAGGCCGTCTCTTACAGGGTTTTGAAGATAAAAGCTATACTGAGACTGCCCTGCCTCATCTGCGCATCTACAAAACCAAACACAAAGAGGGACAGGTTGAGAGGGTAAGTTAGTTATTTAAAATATTCTTTTTCATGACTACCAACCTCTGTTCATACCTGAGATTGTTGTCCTCGCTCCTCTGCCCTCTCTACCACCTCTTACGTTCTCTGAGTCTGCTTCTTCTTTGGATGTTTCTCATTGCTGGTGGCACTGGAGCGTGCCTCTCAGACAGAGCCCCTATTGTATGTTCATAAACAGACACGTACACACAAACAAGCATGTATATGCAGCCCTGATGAGCAGCATTTGAGGCAAGGCTGCATACGCATGCCTTAGCATGTGCGGAGACACAGAGGTGTGTGTGGGTGGCCGCCTGACGCCACCAGCCTTGTCTAGCTGTCAGTGGCTGGCGCTGTTTGGACACACCTGAGTGGCACAGGAATACAGCTGTGAGTTACCGTGACTCTACCCTCACTTCTCTCTAGGTCAGCAACGTTCCATCTCTCGCCCTACTGCTCTCTCACCAACACACACGCCGTCTTGATTTTAAATTTTGTGTTATTGTTGTTGTGTTTTGCCCTTATTCCCAAGATCCAGTTCATAGTGGCTGATACCTCATCTTGTCTTATTATGTTGTTCTCTAATTGACATTGACATCAGGTTTGACATTTCTGAACAAGTTTACACCTTCTCCAACCTCTTACTGTTCTGTGTTTCTGTTTGTGTGTGCAAATAAGATATTATGATGTTTGTCATTCTGCACAGTACGGTCAGGTCTTTCTGTGTGCAAACTTGTGCGGGGTTAGATTCAGGTCAGGGGTCAAGTGTGTGAACTAGTTTCCTGCTGTTAGCACCTCAGGCTGTTGACAGCTCCAGTCACTGCCTCAGGAGCAGAACTGTGCGTGCGGCAGTTCAGATCATGGTCATGTGACATTGCATAGGTTGTCACCCAAAATAAGGAAGTAATTTTTCAAGACCTAAGAATTCCCTTTGGTAAGTGAAAACATTACTGGCATTGCTGAGATATGACAGCGTCATCCAGTCACAATTCATATGATCTGTATGATGTGTATAGCAACAGTATTTTTTTTTTTATCAGAACATCAGTCACGCTTGAGGGACGTCGGGGTCAAACGTTCAGGAATGAATGAGGGTTAGGAGGAAGAGAGCAATCACTTCTTGTGGTTGGAAGGGAAGAGCAGGAGACAGAGTGGTGCCCTCCTGTTATCATATTAGGGACAGGTTAGATCAACTTAGTGATGGATCATAGACAAGAGAAACAAACAAAAATAACATTCAGTGTTTCAAGGATAAAGAGAGAGTGCTAGACAGATAGACGGTGAACCTTGAATCATGTGGCTGATAGCAAACAGTGCATTTGATGAAGCCGCAGGAAAGCAACTCTTCTACCTCACCCTGCTATTATGACAGCGAAGCCTTGGTAACCCACAACATCTAGGCACCAGAGGAAGTAACTGGGACATTAAAGTAAAACTAATTAAGTCTGAATTATTAATCACATGTATGCATTGTAATTATTTAACAAGTAATCACATCTCTCCTACTCCAAGCTTTCATTGTATCTATCATTAATCACAAGGATCTTTCTCACTCTCTTTACTCAGGTGAGTGATGATTACACTGTGATTGGTCGCAACCTCTTCAAGAAGGAAACCAACCTCCAGCTCTTTGTTGGGTTGAAGGTCACACTGTCGACTGGTGAGAGTGGCATCATTGAAGGTGGGTTTGGACAAAGTGGGAAGTTCAAGATCCGCATACCAGGTAAGACTTCCATATGCCACATCAGTAGACACTGACACTAGTTTGACACTGTGGTATAGAGAAGTGTCTCTCATCATCAGTACAGATATCCAGATATTACTTTCTAGCCTTTGCTTTCGGGGTTCTACAGACAGTTTTCAGGATGTGGTAATCCTGAGCCACATTCCCAGGATTTCTCTAGGGATTGCCTGTGTTCCGGGGGAAATCTGTTCTCTGTTTATTTTACCTTCTGTTGCTCCAAATCCATAGCTCCACACCGGGAGGGAAGAGAAAACAAAAACATTTAGAAAGAGAACCTCACCTACATCCTTTTCACTGCTTCACGCTTTCATACTCAGAAGTCACAGACCTACTGACATACACATCTCCTGACATGAACATAATGCAGACGTTGAGTGGTGTTCATCTGAGACTCTCCATTGCATTAGGGCAAAGATGGCACTCTTCTGCTCCATTATTGGAGGTCAAATAATAGAGAAGATAATATAATGGATGGAGTTTCTCACGATACTTCCGATTATCAGTACAGTGATGATGATCAATGATCAATGCCATGATAGTTTTAGATTTTGACTTTCCATAACTGTATACATTTTTACTGATGTTTTTCCATTATGGCAGTTTGACCTTTTCAATACTTATATGTTTAAAGTTTGATGCTGATGACATGAAAATGTTTGTTTAAAGTTGTTTAATCTTATTAATATCATATTTTATGCCAAATCTGAATGCAAAGGGAGTTTTCCCAGTCCTATGACTGATGGATCCATTGTCAGTGTGTTTGTAGAACAGAGACGGAGCTTTGCACTGCTCTACAATGAAATAAGATTCTATCCATTTTAAATTGTAAATCAATATGTGGCAGTCAGAGTTGATAATGTGGCCAGCCACCACAAATAAATCAATTTGAAGGAAACTGAAAAGCAGCAAATTCAGACTTTTGAGAAGCTGTAATGACAGAATGATCAGTATTTGCTTGCTTGGAAAATGGCTTAGGTAATGATATTATCATAAATAGCTGCTGAATAATGTCTTACCAATGACCAGTTGCCATACCGACCCCCACAACATTACTCGCTGTTCTTCCTCAAATTTGGTTCTTGCTTGCTGTGAAGTGTGAAATATGCTGCCTGATGAGTAGGTCACTTTATCAAATGAATATCATGCTTCACATGCTTCACATGCACATACCTCGAATCTCAGGCTTTATTTTTAGTGTCTTTCCCCAGTCCATTAGGTGTCTGTTTCTAGGCCTGTGTGTTTATTTTATAACAGTCAAATGCCTAAAAATTAATTAGGAAGAAAAACATCTGCAGTTATTTTGTGTCACTTGTATATGCACACAGACAATTTTATTTTGAGGCAGGCGTATGTTTTGTGGTGGTAAATGAATGTTTTCAGCTGATCGTAGATAACAAGAAGAGATTTCTGGCTGTGCTGCAACCATAACAACCCATACACCAGCATAAAGATAACAAGAATAATGGTGGCGCCGTTGTACGTGAGGTCAGACAGGCAGCATGCAAAGCAGGGAACCCAGAACATCTATTACCTTCCATGTGCAAAAAAAGCAAGCAGGCAGCCAGTTTTCTTTTATCCTCAAAACAGAATAACAAGTGGGTGGATATGACGGCGTAGAAGAATTTGTTGTGCATGCATGCAGGGCAATGAACAGAGGCTCAGCGTGCACAGGAAGTGGCTCGATATGGCCAAGAACAAGGCCCAAATGCAGGAGGTGTGATAAGTGAGTCTAAGCATGTCGAGGAGACACAATATTGCGGCGTATGTCTCAGGATGAGGTAGAAAAACCTACAAACCATAAGACTGAAGCTCCAGGAGAAACAGAGACATTTTGATCAGTTACATCGGGAGGATGAAGACATCAGTTGATCTCAAGGTCAGCTTACTAAACAGGCTACAGCCCTGATACAGCACCTACTGTGCAGATGACAGGGAAGGAAAGATCATTGTCAGATTTACAGTACCTATACTGAAATGATTAAGTTGACCCAAGTACTGTACACAATGTACACAATACACTATACTCAAGGCATCTATTTTGTATATGCTTTATGATTCAAGATATTTTCCGTTTTTCTTAACATGTTTGTCTTTTCTGCAGAGGGTCTCAGCCCTGAAACCAAGCAGTTATTATCCTTCACCTCAAAGAAGAAAGGAAAGGGTGGAAGCAAAGGTGGAGCTGCAAATGAAGAGGAGCCCAGATCAGACTCTCAGCCTGTTAGCATTCACTTGCATTTTAAACGTTACATCTTTGATCCGCATAAAAAGATGGTCCAGTCTTAACCCCCGTTGCACAAGCTTTGGCCTGACACTGTGTCACAGTGCTGGAGGCGAGGAGAGACGGCTTCAGAGGTCATGTAGAGGTGAGGGAAACACCAGCCTCTGCATTGGGTTTGCAATTTTTCCACTGTTAGCCTCTTTTTCTGGGGTTGGAGACAGTAGACGGAAATGCAATGATTGTGGAATGCTGAACGCATTTCAAACAGTGGCTGTTTTATCTCCCTTTATGGAGATGGACTTAATCCAGTTTCCTCAATCACAAGGGTGGAGGTTGTGCTTCTACACCTGATTTGTCTTACAAAATCAATTCTATTTTTTGTTGATAAAGTCTTAACCAAATCTTTTAACTGGCAGCAATGTTTTTGTTTCCAGTTCAGCTAACACATTGACCAGCCTAGTAAGACTAGCAGATTTTTACCGCCTTGTTCAAACATATGTACTCATTGTCATTGTATTTTTTGGGTTTGTATTCATTGGCCACTACTGTTTGTTGTGTTTTCGCCTATGATTTTTTTTTTTTTGGTCTTTAATGTGGTCTGCATGTCAGCCCTGAATAGCAGTTGTATCCCAGGTTACTTGAGTTGAGTGAAATGTGACTCTTTGACAAATAAAAACAGAACTTTTCTTAAATGCCTCTTCTAGTTGTCTGTTTGACCACTGGCCTTCTCTGTTGGCCTAAACACGATCAGAAGCACTCACTAATGTTTTAATGTAGTTTTCAATGAGTCGTCATTAAATACTTCCAACACCAAGGCCCTCTAGCGGCTGTATGATGGCGTCGCCGTTTTCACGTGCTTCGATTGGATCAGAGCTAACGAGCAGCATCTGTAGCGACTTGCTAACACAAGCTAACATGTTTTTGTGTTGAATTGAAACTCGTGGCAGAAGTACGACAGCGCAGGCCGGACTTTTAGCATTAGCCTCAGGATGGCGATAGAAAAGGCCTTATCGTTGGAACTGAAACGCACGGATCGTCTGTACAACAACGTAACGGAGCTCTTCTTAAGGTAAGAAAGCAGGATGGATGTTGTGTACCAACATTCAGGACTGTTGGTGAGTCAAATGCATTTTGTTATATTTTAAATAAACATTGTAGCGTCCTCACGGAATAGTTTTAGAGTCTGACTGCACGTGTCAACCAGCGTGGTTGATGACGCAGACTGGGGCGGGTTCTCTGTGTGTTAGGTTGTGTAGTAGACCTGGCAGCAACACATGACCGCTGTGTTTCCTGTACACTTTTGCGTTTGTCACTAAACCGCTTGTCTCCGATCCATTTTTGAGCCATTGTCATTTTCTTAAGTTATTGTTGATGCTTTTCTGATGTGTGTAGCGTAGTGGCGTTATCATGGTAATTGTTTCACATGGCTGTTGGCCGTAGTTGTTTAAGCACGACAGTGTGACGTTAGTGTGCCGTAAAATGAGACGTGAAATTGTTGCGATGGCCACCTAACTTCCGCTTGTTATTGGACGGAAGACAGTGGAAGGAGACTCGTTGAATTATGCTGTGTGGGTATTTATTCTGGCTAACTGCGTTATCTGTGATGCAACGACTCATTATACTGTCAACAGATCAGGTAGTCTATTGGCAGAAAAGTAAAGTTTGAGAGTAGACTACTGAAGTCATTATTTGGCTGTGGTTGAAGTTTGAAGGATTGCTACTTTTCTCAGCAGTGTTGTAAAACTTTGTAAATGTATTGACGTAACCTCCAGCTGTATAAAACTAATGAGCATTTAACTTTTAAAAGATGAAAATAATGATTAGTTGAAACCGTGGTTTATTGTGTGCTATAAGTTTATTTACATAAAAAAAAATTGAAGCACCCTCTACGCCAGCTGAAGTTTGTGTGTGTACACTGCCTTCTGCTGCAGTTTTTTATGAGATGTTATTTGTATTATTTTGTCACCTTTAGAAAGCACTATTCTAACCATGAATACACATTGTCCTGATGTTCTGCTCTGCTTCAAACCTATTTGTCTATATATACAAATCCTACTTGTAAATATTGTATTTTTTAGTGTTATAACCGTTGTAGTTTTGAGTTTGGAATTGTCCACTGAATCATTTTACACTATTACCACCAGTATATTACAGGGTTTCCACTTACAGAAATCATACAATTAAGTGCAATTTTAAAATTAATCATACTTTTGAAACTAATATAAATAATGAAAATCTCCACAGGGCGGAAGTGTTTGTCTCTCTGTGCATCTGTGGATGTTTATGTACACGCATGTCCATCCCGTCACTGAATTGTTGTGGGGCGATGCACGGAGAGTGCAAGATACTCAGTATGTAGCAGATGATGTCAGCAAACTGTCCCTGTGAACAGTGACTCTATCTCAGCAGGAATCTGTGGAAATTGGGGAGAGATGGAGGGAGGGAGGGAGGGAGGAGCGGCAGGAGCAAGAGGGGACACTGGAGGGATTGTTCCTCTGAGTGACAGTCCTTTTAGTCTTATCTCCTCTCGTTCCTCTTATAGAAAGCCAGACGGGGGGAAAAAAATGTGTCGCTTTTTACTCTTGAGTCCCTCCAGTTTCTCTTTCTTGCTCCACCTCCTCTTTCATTCCCCATAAATTCTAATTCTTATTGAAAACCTTTTTCCCGTTACTGCTCTCGTGTCTCATCATGAGACGATAATGCAAATCATCCTTTGGAGTCCAAAATATGTCCCATCATGTCATAATTGCGCAGGCAAGTCATGATGATGCCCACATTTCTGTTTATATGCTCCATATTTGTGTAATTGCTGCAATACAGTTTAAAATGGACGTGGGTTTTTTTTAATTTAAAAAGTAGGTTTTATATCAAAGATATTATTTTATGTCCCAGCCACATTCTCATATGCATCTAATCATTTTTAAACAATGCCAATCCCAGTGATTAATATGTAACTTATCTAAAAGCCATTGTTGTGCTTTTTATTGTTAACTGCATTATGGCTTAATGTACGGCATCAGTTTTATATCTTCTTAAAAGATGATGTTATCACCCTCCTTTTCTTGATGAAGATTGTCTCTTAGTCCATTAATACAGACACAGGAGTATGGGCACAGCATGTTTCCCCCTTTGTGTTGCAACATGCATGCTAATCCTGTTGTGTGTGTAAGTGTGTGTGGGAGACAGACACACACCGCAGTCCCATCTGAGCTTAGGTGAGGAGGTTTGGCTCAACTGAATAATCCTCTTTTAGGGCCTTGGCTGATTGTGGCAACGGGAGACAGACAGGAGGTCGATGGGACTGTAGTGGCGAGACACTACAGTGACGTTGTCATGAAGCCACAACATGGAATAGATACCTGACATTATTGGAACTGCTGTTCCTCCTGAAACCATCTGATTATAACCTCTCTGGCTTTTAATGCTGCACGGTGCTCATATTTGAAACTACAAACGCACATTGTCACATGACTCTCTGTGTTTCTCCTTTTTAATCCCATCCATAGAGATAAGACACATTCATGATGATTGCCCTTCAGTATCTCCGTCCTTTTTGCTCATGACCTTCAGGTCGGCCAGGGGTGGAGGGTCAGCATTTGAGCTCCTGACTGTTTATAGAAGTGAAACAGTCGCTGATGAGCAGAGATAACAGGACGGGGTGTGAGAGACAGAAACGGGGGGATGAGTGTATGGGGGCTGGATTATTGACAAGGCAAAGGAGGAGGGGAAGAACAGAGTTTAAACTGTGATTCACAGTGGAGGAGAGTGAAAAGACTAATTAGCAGCCATTTGACTGATAAATTGGTGCGACATTAATTAACAGTTTAACCAGTGGGGAGGTGGTTAGGCTGCAAACATACTTCCTTGTGCAGAAATATATTCACACTCCTACTCAAGACTTGATGGCGTAGTTTGTTTCCTGCCAGCGGCTTTACGTGAAGTCTTTTCTTACAACGTGTTACCCAAACAGCTTCTTCTAGATGTCGGTTATTACTCTGCAAACCTGTTCTACAATCACTGTTTGCAGTCTCCCCCTCCTCTGACAGAGATGATGCTCATTGCTGATTGCGTGATGACAGGAGTTTTATGAGACAGCTCCACCGTCCTAATGAGCACAGACACAGATACTATCACCCTCAGCCCCCCGTCAATCCTTTCAAAGCTTGGCAGCAAATATAATTAGTTATGAGTAAAATGGGCATTGTTTAATTAATACCACCGCAGCCTCTTTCATTCGTCTTCTCCATTTCCGCTGCAGCATTTCTCCCATCCCCCAGCAACTGTGGACATCTTCAGTTGTTTTGACTAATGTCTCTGTAAATGGATATTAATGGTTGTATGGGTAATAATGTTACTCCTGTTGCAATAGTACACACACCATAGTACAAATTATTGGTGTTAAAAGAGAATGTCTTCTAAACACTGCTTTCATTGACTGATGCATTATTTTAAAGACATTTAAATGTAACAGCAACACCTCCTGTAAAGATACTGTATTTAATTTATTATATTACATTTTTTATATTTTGAGGTCACTCGAGATTACTTTTTAATTGTGCCTCTCAGGTTTTCAAACCCTGCCATCACAAACAGAGGCCAAAATCTTAATTTCCGTTGCAAAATAAACAGGATCATCAGCTGATCTGATCTGTGCAAAAAGTTTTTGCACAGGATCAGCAGCCTTAATAAAAGACCACCATTGTTCTCCCATCACTATCACCAGTTGTTTGCATATCCATTCCCATCTAATTTACACAGTCGGGAAAAAAACATGCAAATTAGAGCGGACACCTCAACAAGGCAACCTATTGATATACTGTTTCCATACACACACGGAGCACAAACAACATTTTGTTTTTAGTGTCACTGCCGTTCTTACATCTCCTGCCTCATCACCTCAGGACGAGAGGACAGTGGATGAAAGGCAGAGGCTGAAGGCTAAAGAATAACAGCCGATCATTAAAGCTGAGCTCAGCAAAGTCCAGTCATCCAGGTCAGAGGTCACCTGCAGAATCACCTTGAAAAATGCCAGCCAATATTCTGTGCACCTGCCAATGTTGTGGTGTATACGCAGATACACATCCAGAACAGCAGTTTCAACACAAAAGATTGAGGCATGTAGATTTACTAGTGGTATCTGAGAATTGAAATTCTCACTAACTTTATATGAAAATCAATACAAGTTTGATTATATATTTGACTATATTATATTATTGTGTGTGTGTGTGTGTGTGTGTGTGTGTGTGTGTGTGTATTTTTGATTATATTCATTGGGTTAATTTTGGTAAATGATAAATAAAAGAGAGTAAGCTAATACATTATATCCATGACAACATATTAGATAGTACACTTGACCTGCTGTTGTCATTTAAAAACAGCAACGCTCCAGGTCCACATCACTTTTCGTTCTTATGCAGGATTCTTGCCAAGCTAGCTTTTATTGGATATCAGCTCGGCGTAGAGACTGGACTATTATTAAACTACGGGATTTTGGTTGGAGGTCCCGTGCAGGCACAAAAATGTTCCAAATAATTATGTTGAAACAACATTGTAATGAGTTTGAAGGAAAGGCCTGGAGCTGTTCCCTTTTGAGCATTGTGTTACTGCCGAGGAGACTCAAGCCTTCAGGGAGAAGGGTTAAATACTGGGGGTCCAGCTAAAATTGTTGCTGGTGGGGTCATGTGATGTGTAGGGTCATGTGAAAACCCATTTCCACTTTGGATAACTCATGGATGCATGTAAAGATGTCAAAGGGATGTCATCTATTCTGGGACTTTCATGCTTGTTTATGATATACAGTAATGACATGTCTTAAAGGGAGGCCTTGTTGAGTCCATTTGCTATACTGGAACCCAGAGGTAGCTATTGTATTTGTCATATTACTCACCAAACAATAACTGGTCCAAAACATAGAGCCAGTGCCAAATCACTATGTATGTGTCACACAGCCTCTGTCCTTTGATTCTGAATCAATTCTGAATCAATTGATTCTGAATCAATTCTGAATCAATTGATTCAGAATCAAAGGACAGAGGCCAATGATAGGCATTGATTAATAAAGTGTCACAAACTTTATTAATCAATGTTTATGTCGGTGTCTGAACTGTTAATAATTGAATGAACCTGAAACTGCAGATTACATATAGGTGGAGCAAGTAGTCTGAGATGTTGTGGTGTAGAATTATAAAGCAGCATGAGATCCTACTGTCAGAGGATTTTAGTGCTAAACATAAAAAAAATCAAAAGCACTGTTACAACTTCAGAATCTCATTTTAAGGAGACCACAAACGGCTCTTGAACTTTGGGTGAAAACTATGCACAGGTTTAGATGTTCTTCACAGAATAATCCACTAAAATAATCGACTAACGTTTTAAACCCACAAAAGCCTCTAAATAAATGACATTTTCAGGCAAGCACAGGGTTATCAGATTAAAGGATATTTATTGTGCCCTGTGGTCTATACTGTGTGTTCTGTAATGGACCAGCGTGTATACAGAGTTAATCCTGGTCTGACAGGCAGGGACAATGGTGTTCTGATGGGCCAGGGAGCTGTGCGTCTGCAGGCAGACCCAAACATGGCCCTGGTTCTGTCTGGGACACATCTGAAAGCACAGCTCTGTCAGAGTGGCCCAAACACAGCCTGACGGGGCTTTTAGAAGAGCAGAGTGAGTGACGGAGGTTTAGAGGAGATCTGACACTGCAGCCTGTGGTGCTGCTGTTTATGTATGTATGCTTGCCCTCCAAAAACTGTGTTTATGAAAACAGTGGCCCCATGCCCATCAGATATGAGCTGTAGGGCTGGGACAGGGACGGGCCCTCTGAGAGAACCACAAGGAGAAGGAAAGATGGACAAAGACAGAGAAACTGACAAGAAAAAAAAACACGAGTAAGACAAACGGAGCACATGAAAATAGGGCAGAGAAGTTCATTTGATGCAAATGTGGTCGGAAAGAACCAAATCAGTTTTGGGCAAATGTCTTTCTAACTCTTTATTCTCTCCGCACCACTTTGTCTTGTCGTCTCGTTTCCCATATGTTTGAACTAAACTCTTGAGGAAGTAGAAGTACTCTGCCTCTCCCACTAATCCCCTCCTGCCTTTAATTTGATTTCTTCCTTGTCTTGCCCCCTTGGTTGTCTTCCTCCTTAATTAGCTCATATCCCTCCGGTTTGCCAGATTGAGGGTGCAGACATGCACACGGCACAGCCCCAAATCATGTACCAGTAACGTCATGGACACACTTTCTTACGTCTTCTATTTCTTTCAAGGAGCCTAAATTGCATTTTTGTGCCCCTCATTATTTGTGCTTCCCCACCGGCTCCTGCAGTTATCTGTTTGCTGTTTGAAGTGTAGCATGCAGACTGGAGAAACTCACAGTTTATATTCATTATATTTTATGATGATTGGTATTTTCAATATTTAAAAATAGTTTTTTTTTTTTATATGCATATGAAAATAGTATACTTTGTACTTTTACTGCTGTTGCTGCATTGTAGCAAGTGTGTGTGTGTGTGTGTGTTTCCTTTTTGCAATCGTACACTTATACTCCACATTTATTTTATTTTATTCCACATTTCCCTGCTTGTTGTAATGTTATCATAGAAAAGTGGTGGGAAACTCCTCAAAGTTCACATTTCAAATATTTTTAATTGTTTTATGCAGTTTTCATTTATTTTTCTAATAATCCCCTCAGGCTACTGGAAGACTGTTTACTGTCTTTGCTTTGCAGTCACTCCAAGCGTTAATTAACCTTCAAATGGAGAAATCTTAGCAACAACACAATTGTGCCTACACACATACCCACACAGAAGCACACACGCAAACGCACGCGCATATGCAGACACCAACAATGGATTTTCCGTTTTTCTGTTTTTAATCTGAGATCTACGTCTTGCGTCTCTCTCTTTCTCACTCATTCACGCACACACACACACACACACACACGTGCACACACTAGACTCAAAACATGCAAGAAGACATTTATTCTCTCTTTCTCCTACTCGCTCCTTTTGTGGACCAAAGTCTAACTCAATCTCGCTCCCCGATGCTTTGAACTTCAGTCAGCGCGGAAACAACAAGGTTCAAAGACAACAGATATCTGTTTTCTGCTCACAACTAGTTAATCTCCCTGCCTTTCACTGCATTCGTCTCTCCTCAGCTGTGTTTCGTCCTATATGTCATCTTTGTGGGGTTTTTTTTTTGTTCACTTTGTACATAGCTAGTAAAACATTCTATTATTTTGATATAGGCTGTTCAGTTTAATTAAAAGAGCTCATTCATATGAAAATGGGCGGCTGATAGTGATTTCCCTCCTTAGCAACAATCGCTTACCTTGCACAGCAACTCTTAATTAGAAACCAGCTTGACAGACGTGGAACACATACTTTACACACACACACATGCATGCATAAGCATTCTGTAAGACAATATTACACTTTGCACCAGTAATGGTTATATAAACAAACCTGAAAACACAGTTTATGAAAAGCTGTATTTCCCTTTTATGAACAGTATAAATCATGGTATACACTTTCTCCCCTCACCCTTTCTTCATTTCTTTTCTGCCCCTGCCTTATGTTGTCAGAGCTCTGATAGATTAGTTCCCACTGTGTTTACTGTCCTGAAAAGATTCCCATCAGGCCTTTCTGCCCTCTGTTTTTGTTCTGTCCCTTGGTTCTCCTTTCACAGCTTCATCGTTGAATATTAATTGTCAGGTGTGTGTACATAGCATCTCTGGGAGAAGGCACACAGCAGCGGAGAGACAACAGAGGGGCCGCGGCCGTTCGAGGGTGACACACTGAGGGGCAGATACAGTGACTTATAAATCAGAAACAAAACAAACATCTGCATTATTCCTTTGTATCTGATGTCACATCTGCATTTTTGCAGCATCAGTTGACCTGTTTATTATGCTACAACTCTCGAGGAAGAATCAGTGCTCGACAGTATACAAAAGCTAAAATTATCAGATACGTTTTGTATCTGCGCTAAATGTGTTTCTTTGTTATATTTTGCCGACAATAATTATAAATTATTTTACCTGCTCTACATGAACCTTGGTTGCAATTTAAACCAATAAACAGCCCTAAGTGATTCCTGTCAACATTGTTTATGTTATGGCTTGTGTTTTCAGTAATTGGCTGAGGTTATATAAACAAACCTGAAAACACAGTTTATGAAAAGCTGTATTTCCCTTTTATGAACAGTATAAATCATGGTATACACTTTCTCCCCTCACCCTTTCTTCATTTCTTTTCTGCCCCTGCCTTATGTTGTCAGAGCTCTGATAGATTAGTTCCCACTGTGTTTACTGTCCTGAAAAGATTCCCATCAGGCCTTTCTGCCCTCTGTTTTTGTTCTGTCCCTTGGTTCTCCTTTCACAGCTTCATCGTTGAATATTAATTGTCAGGTGTGTGTACATAGCATCTCTGGGAGAAGGCACACAGCAGCGGAGAGACAACAGAGGGGCCGCGGCCGTTCGAGGGTGACACACTGAGGGGCAGATACAGTGACTGATAAATCAGAAACAAAACAAAAATCTGCATTATTCCTTTGTATCTGATGTCACATCTGCATTTTTGCAGCATCAGTTGACCTGTTTATTATGCTACAACTCTCAAGGAAGAACCAGTGCTCGACAGTATACAAAAGCTAAAATTATCAGATACGTTTTGTATCTGCGCTAAATGTGTTTCTTTGTTATATTTTGCCGACAATAATTATAAATAATTTTACCTGCTCTACATGAACCTTGGTTGCAATTTAAACCAATAAACAGCCCTAAGTGATTCCTGTCAACGTTGTTTATGTTATGGCTTGTGTTTTCAGTAATTGGCTGATTTATATTTCAAACTCTGAAATAGTTGTATCAGTATTGTTTACAAGAATCCAGTATTAAGTCAGGCTTTAACAACAAACATCATTTAACAAAAAAATATTTCATTGAACAATATGATTAATTTTATTGCATAAACAAAAAATACATTACTGATTTTATATTTATATTACTCGATAGATTGTGTTATATAATGTCTATTATTCATTAACTGTTAACAGTTACAGATGGTTCACATGTTACTGACAAATGAACTAACATGTATAGTGTGTTATTAATGAGAGCGTGTAATTAATTTAGCACAGTACTTAGTACTGATACGTTTATTTTTGAAAGAACATAAGGTCAGGTTGGTTTGTAGTTTCAGTCTCATGTTACAACGTCTCACTGAGCTTTAGAAACCCAAAACAGCGAGATCGCCCTCTCACCTTCTGCAGACACGGATTTCCTGTGAGATTAAAACATCTCAAAATTAATCACAGACAATCATGAAAAATCATCATCAGTGTACACCATAAGTGTTTTTATTTAAATTTCTAAATTTCTCACTTCTCACTCATATTGCAATTTTTTGTACTTTTTAAAAATAAAATGAGATGACAGGCAGTCCTAAACTCAAGGTGTAAATAGCCTTCATGTTTTAAGTATTTAAGACATAAGACGTTTTACTAATGTAACATCTGTTACTTCCTGTCTGCCAGTTTAGTTTTCAACATTTCTCATTTTTCCTGAAGCATAAACGAGTCAATTTGAGCAAGCAAACAAAATAACATATTGTGAATCCAGCCTGTTTTGGGGCAGCGGCTTCACCTGCCCTGCCACCAGCATGTCCGACTGTCTGTCTGCTCTCTAGCGAGCAGGACCAAACTGAAAAATCTGATTAGCCATACTCCTGGCTCTTATTCCTGCACAGAGCGGGCGGATTGGAAGATTTAATGGAGGGATGGGGGTTTAGGGGTTTGAGGGGTTGTCTCTTTACTGATGTCAGGCCCAAGGCTTAAGGGTAGTGTCCCACGGAAATGAGCCATTAAAATTGAAGATTTATTTATTTTTCTCCTTTTTTCCTTTTCCTTCTCTGCATTTGGCACAGGGGCGCAGAAGTCAGGCAGACTGTTTGGGAAATGGGGTGGGACAGGACGGACAGCCCCTGTGGTAGCCCCCATCTGTGAGTTAGATTTCATAAATGGAAACGCTGCGTCGATTATTATGACTGTATTATTTAATCAGCGATATCTGCAGGGGGGGTTGGGAGTCTTGAATGCTTCCGATTTGCCCAGACAGTAGTTCAAGCATGTAACTGGATCTCCTCTTGTCACACACAGACACTGCAGTGAAGTTAAGTGTAGACGCCGCCGCCTTTTCACTGGCTTTCTCTCCCCTGATATAGTTTTCCACCTTCCAGCACCTTTTTGCTGTTTCTGTTTGACATCCTTGAAAATAAGTCCCAAACCTACAAGTACAGACTGGTGTCAAATACATTCAAGGTGACAGCATGTGGTTGACGTTACGGATGACGTGTGGCTTTATCAGCCAGGCGAGGCCAGGATTGGTGCTCTGGGCAGACTTTTGATGTGAGTTGCGATCCAGACAGCAAGAAGGTGAGCTATTGCTCAGCAACGATGAGAGGTGATGAAAAGAGGAGGCCTTGTTTAGACGGCAATCAGCAACAGAGAGACACCAAAACAAATTCAGACCACAACAAGATAATTTACAGTGTCTCACAGCCAGGGGGACATAAACATCAAAAGTGGATATTCAGGAAAAAAGCTTGTTCACCAGGAAACGTGGTGCTGATTTTTCTTGTATTTGTTTCCATTAAATACTAAAAATATGATCTTAGACAACACACAACAGGAAGTAACGGGAGAGGGATGACGAGTATGTCGTACAATAAAGTATGTGACGCGATGAATACAAACTTTTATGACAAGTGCAGCATTTATTTATCTCGAAACACTCAAGTAAGGTTTTGTTACAAACTGTGTTTTACCTTAACAGCAGCAAAGACACTGACGCATGTCTCTCCTCCACCACTTTAGAGATCCGACGTCAACAGGTTTCAATTTATCTCTGCCATGATGCGTGTTATTATTTTGTATGTTTTGATCAGGGTATTTACTCAGTCTTGGGATATGTGCGGTGCAAGTTGGTGGAAAATAATTTTTATGTGAGGTTTGTCCAGTCGATTTATATTTCGGAAAGTCTACAAATGTGCGTTACTGTTTGGTCACTGAAAAGTATGGACGGTTTTTACATAGCGTACATTTAGTATAAATGTGAATTAAACACATTCATTCTGCCATGTTCAATTTAGTTTTTTACTAGAATATGGTTTAAAAAGTCTAAATCGGCTTGATTCTGCTGCATGTGAAAGCCCTGCATGCGACGTATAAATCGATGTGAACACGACTGACTGGACACGTATGAATACATATGCTCGTAATTGCTAACCCAGGAGGAACGGACACATGTAGACATTTACAATCAGGCTTTCCTGCTTTGATCCATCGGTCCAGGCCTCCAGGCTTTGAAAACATTTCAGTATCTCACTCTTAGCTCACAGCACATGGTTATTGTGCTTAGTCTAAGTGTAATATTGAGGCTTAATGACATAACTCCCACCTGGAGGAGCAGGCTTTGAACTGCCATTATTAGGCCTGCTGCAGAGATAAGGCAGCCATTAGCCAGGCTTGATCATTTCATGGCTACTGCAACAATAAGAGTGACAGCCCTTTAACGTTAACTGTGCCCAGTGAGACATAGTGCTTTCTCCTCCTTGGACGTGTCTAGAGGGATGTGGTGGAGGGTATTGTGTGCAGGTCAGAGGCCGTTTTAAATAAGCAATAAGTGTTAAATCTGCCTGACATCTTCAGTATCCATTACTGCAAAGAGCATGGCGGGGAGGAGACAGAGATGAAAATGTGGGAGTGAAACTGGTAGACGCAGGAGATGAGATCAATAGGAGCAGAATGGAGGATTGATTCAGGCTCTTAGATCTTTCAGATTAGTGGCTCGATTGGAGACAAATATGGAGCCTTATTCATGTGACCTTAGCAGTGACAGCCTGAACTAAGTGGTCATAGAGTAATTACATTCAAACCCCAATATCCCACTGATGCTGAAGATTTGGATTTGGATGACGGCTGCACGGGATTCTCTCAAATCTTACGGGACCAGTAAAAAAGTAAATGTCCCACTTTCTGACAGGGCTGTTTCATTCATTCTCTGCAGGTTGAACCGTCTGTGGCCAAGAGGAGGTCAGTTTCTCCTTTGCAGCAGACCTGAGGTGTTAAATGTAGCCGCTATGGAGAGTGGAGGTTTCATGTCTCAACACTGTTTCAGATTAAAATAAGACCCAGAATAAAACCCAGGGTTTCATGAATGTTGTTTCAGTTCATGATGACTCATACTGTCACAACTACCTGTTGTATGAAAAAAAACCCAGACAATATATATAGAGATTTTTATAGCATGCATGAATTTGAATACTTAATTCAGTTTTTGCATCAAAGTGGACCACAGTGCATTCTTTGTGTTGACATGGATGCTGTTTTCCTCCTGTTGCAGCATGCCTTGTGTAATTAATGTAGCTGACGGGTTGTTTATGATTGGCAGATGCAGCTTCTGTTGCCCACACTGATACGGCTATGGGAGATATGGCAATAAACAACACTTACAGCTAGAATTAGCACAAGGAAAACCCCAAACACAATACTGCTGCGCGGATGGCCATTTTAAATGAGATGAATAAATTTGTGAGCTTAATTATTTTTGCTGCTTTGAGCTATTAGTCTCCTCTGTGGTAAAGTGAGGGGAGAGAAACGCGACGGGGAAGGGATATATGAGCCCCAGAAGACAAATGCAGATGTTGTTTTCTTACACTATACTTCGCTCAACTTTGGTCCCCGACAGGCATAACTTTATTTCTCTCACCCATCATTAGATTGGCTCCAAACAAAACAAACTCAATTAACCTTACCCCCACCAACCCCACCAACCCCCCACCCCCGTCTCCCCTCCCAGCACACACAGACATATAGAACTAGTTCTGACACTGCTTGTTCAGTGGTTGTAGTCGTAACAGCAGTGTTAACTAAGCAATCGTAACAGTCGTTATCAGTGTATGGAGTCGTCATCAACCAATGTCTGCCAGTTTCTCAACTTACAGCCCCACACATGGTGTTTTTGGCCGAGTGTAATTCAATCAATTCACACTAACTCTCTCCTCCTCCCCTCTTTTCCTGCTGAACCTGCCAGGTCATGTTCTGTGGCTCCTGTGTTTGATTGAGGCCTCCCTCTTGTGTCTGGGGGAGCGAGGGGAGGCAGACTCCGCAGGGAGAAACGGCCTGTTCGCATCGGGACTCAACTTCCCTGAGCTAGGAAACAATTACAGCTCCCCCCTTCTCATCCTCCTCTTCCTCTGCCTCAGTTCTCCTCAGATCTGTCCACCACCATTCTTTTCTTTCTCTCGCTCAGTGTAACACTCTCTCTCTCTTCCACCCCAGTCCTAAGGCACTATATACTCCTTTATTTATTTATCTATCAGGCGGCGGAAATGGATTCCCACCCAGGGAAGAGGGGTTAGAGGGAGGTGAATTGTGAGTACATTGCACATGGATGTATGTATGTATGTGTGTGTGTGTGTGTGTGTGTGTGTGCGCGTATTTGCAGGCGCTGCTGTCTATACAATACAGTACACATTGTGATGTATTGGTTGAAATGAAATTCTGTGCAGAAAATAAACCTGAATGCAGATAACGTACTTTGAAATATAGTTATTTAAATGTCACACAGCTGTTTGATGGAGGTTAGACATGGTGAGAAACCCTGAATTTAAACAGAACTTTTTGTTGTTTAAGAAAACTTGGGGAATCTTTATGTGCATTTCTCAACTTGAAGATGAAAGAAGGACAAACCAGACAGGATGTTGCCACGGCAACAAAGCAGACTGTCTGCCTCCTCTCTTCCTGTCTCATTTAGCTTTTGATTTTTTTGTTTATGCATTTTTTTTACACACCACACCGCATGTGTACACTTCTTATGTACACATGATCCAGTTTTTAATTTGTTGGTTTTAATCCGTTATTCGAAATTGATAATGTCTCCACTTTGTTTCTTGAAGCAACCCAGATACAGTACTCCTCTTACTGCGAAGTTCTCTTTTCACAGGGGTGACTGCCTGTGCGGAACACGCCTGCATTCAAAACCTCTGCCAAAAGGTCTCAGCCACAAAAAATCCATAATAACACCAACTAAAACGAAAAGGACTAAAAACACATGCTGAAAAATGAAGCTGGCTTACCATTAGGTGAGATTGTGTTCTGATTGTGTTGTGCACTTCCCAGCTCCTTCCTGTACTTGACCTTTGCCTGACCCGTGCGAAGAAGCCAAAGTCTTCTGCTCAGCCGCTTTGGGCTTGAGGTGGAGGAAGACGGGGTGAGCTGAGGTTCAGAGTGCCAGCTTTGTGTTCGCCCCAGAGCGAGTGTTATCACCTCCATCACTAGCACACACTGTTGTAATTGCAGCCTGTGATCATTCTCTGGCTGAGCTTTCATTTTCCTCAGAGGAGATTTTTGAAGGACTTTTAAATGCCCTCCTCCACCCCGGTCTCAGCCCTCAACTTATTCAGATACTTGAAAAGACGTTCAAATAACACAAACTGAACATTAGCAGGTGTGTGTTTGAACTGCATGCGTCATTCATACCTATTGCCTGTTTCACATTGCTTTATTCCGTTGACTGCTGCTCTGGTGGTTGGGGTGGGGGGTGGGGTGTGTGAGGGTGGGTTGAGGTACTTTGAATGCATTAAGGCTTTGCCGTCAGTTTGTTCTGGCAGCAGCACGAGGCAGCAAAATACAAAATGTATGAGAAACTGTGGCAAGATATAGTGTAAGTGTGAGCATCTTCCAAAAACAGCGTTCACAAAGTTCTGCTAATTTTTATTTTTTTGAAGGAAAAGAAAATCTGCAAATATTCCAACACCTTTTACATCTGTTTAAAGTTTAAAGATTTTAAGATAAAACACAACTACTTGGTTAGATATAAATAAAAATTAAAATTAGAATGAAAATGTATCATGCAGAGTCGAAAAAGTGTTTGTGTGTCTGGTCCAGGTATTACTCATATTACAGAGACCCAAACCTGTTTACAGTCACATTATAAAGACTTAACTTCTTTATCGGGAAAAACAGCGTATCTCCATAATAAAGTCATGGAGACATGATAGTGTGCGTGCGTGTGTGAAGTTTGCATGTGGTTTGCATGGCACAGCTCATCACCTGCAGCGCCAGGTCTGCTTTCTTATCACTTTGTACCTCTCTGATTGGCCTTTATCAGCCCTCTGAGCTCTGATTGGACTTTATCTCTGAGCCAAGCTCTGATCAGGAGGTCATAACGCTTTACAGCAATGTAGCATCAATAGCCTGATAATGCCGTGAAACCAGAGTTCAGCTCCAATACACTGATAATACTCAGTATTATATTCTGATCCTCCTTCTGTTTGCACCAGATCCACACCCCCTTCATCTCATCGCAGTCGCACCTTGTTATTCATGTCAGGCAACATGAACAATAGAGAGTTGTTTTTAGAATTCATATTGCATATACTGTGCACAGGCACAATATTTGTGTTGTGCCGTTATTGCAGCTGTGATGGCGGATGTAGCTTCTGATAAAAATATTTTTAGAGTTGAGCCTCACTACGTCCACTCTGTACACATAAATCAAACAGTGTGGTTTTAAGATTTTAAAATAATCACAAATTTTAAGATGTTATAAATCCCTCATTTACAGCCCCCCCCCCTCAAAGAAGAACTGTTAGCATATTAAACAACAATCCAGTGATATAATAATAAAAAAGAGCTAAATTACTTTTGATACTTTAATACACTTTTTTATTTACTTTAACAATTATAGATTTATTACAACCCATTTGTTAGAATCAGTAAAACTTTAACACTTACTACACTCACTGTAACTACACAGTAAGCAATTTAGTAATTATTGATTACGCAGCTAAGCAGTCATTTCTGTTTTGTTGTTTATTTTAACATTTAAAAACATTATAATCTGACAACATTGGCATATGTTTGCTGGGCATTGTCTACTGTAATATAGCAGCAGGTCTCTAGCAGAGCAGACCTGAGTGATGATTTTTTTTTCTTTTTTTAAATACGCATGAGGTTTTCCACAGTGGAAAATTTCCATCGCCCTGAACTTGACTACTCTCTCCTTCAGGAACCAGCTCAGACCTTTAGTTTAATGGTGTATATCAAACACATCCAGATCTCAATTATCATTCTTAATGAGGGAGCGACTCTAGAGGAATCCCCTTTCCATCTGCAACCTTCAAAGGTCCTTAAAAGAACATCTGAGGGTCTTTAGTCTTTATCGGACAAAGTTTCTTCTTCATTTGAATAATTCTCTAAATCGGCCGGAGGGAGATATGAGAGCATAGAGTGAGGTTCTCAAGTCTTGGAACTGAAATGAGATCTGGGTATCACAGGAATGGAGACATAGTAGCCTGTGATTTGCATTCAGGTTCATGGATCTGTGTCATTCGTTCCCCCCCCTACTCAATTTCTTTCAGCCTTCAAAGGCCACATTGCTGTACATGCATTCACACAGACACATTAACAATACGGTTACCCAGCGGTAAAAGCAGGGTCATTAGCTGTCGTAGTGGAAGAGAAAACGTCTCAGATATGTGTGTGCAAGGGACCTGTATCTCATTACATAGACGTGTGATAGCCATCAGAGTCAGAATAATATTTAGCACATGCTGCCTGCTAATGAAGCGGTAATGTCCACTGACTGGAAATGAGAACCAGAGATGGCTGTCTTTATCTTTCATCCCCTCATCTTAATGCCCCCTCCGTCCATACCTGCGCATGTTGAATCATTAATTATCAAATAACCAATTGCTACCTGTTATTTGTGATTTTCTGTATTTCTCTCTCTCTCTGATCGAACTTTTTGGTTGTAGCTGGACGCTCCTGTAAAAGTCCGTTGTTTCTCTGTTATCAGTAATAAGTAATAACAGGAAAAGTGTATACTTTGTTAGGCCTTTGCAGTGTATGCTTTATATTAAGTCAGCCTGATTTGACATTGAAACGCCTTTCGAAAGTTTTTCACACTATTATCCAGATTTCTTTTTTTTAATCAGGAAGAGCGTTACTATCTGAATTCTGATCCGGATGTGTTCCTATCTGAGGACTACTATTTATAATTTATCATTTAATCAATGCAAATCATGAAACAACAACTGCACAGGCAAATTGGCTGTAGAGAAGACAATGCGCACAGCACAGCTGTCTTTATTCTGGTATGGTTTTTCCAGCTGACCCCAGCATATAGCAGTAACACCAGGGATCAGAGAACGTCCTTATTTACAGCTGCGTAAAAATAATTCTAGAATTAGAACTAGAATAATTTCAGAAGCTGTATTTACAGAATTAAAGAGTTACATATGTGTATTGTGTCTCTTGATAGGTATCAGTAAGATTGATGTATTTCTGCATAAAAACGTTGATGGGATTGCATGTTTGGTAAGACAGATTTCCACATAAAAACCTTTATAAATTAATGCTTGATCGCAGCAAGGCACAGAGCCTTACACTGAAATAAAACTGTCATTAACTATAGTTAAATGTGCTTTTAAGACTTGGGACCACACTCGTGGCTCTTATGGTGGACCAGGTTTATAGTCAAATCATAAATAAGGTTTTATAGTTCAGCAATAAAACACTCTGTACTGACCATCCTCTGCTGACGTGGTTACTCTCTAGAAGGGATTGTTTTTGCAGCTGTGTCTGTGTGTGTTACTGACAAAAAAACACATGTACAAATCTTTACCAAAATCAATGGCAGTATTACTCAGGAGAGTATCTCCAGTTGATTAGCTTTTGGAAACGATCTGTCAAAGTTCAAGGTCGACAGATTTGGTCAAAAACAACTGTTTTCCAAGACAATGATACAGCAGGAAAACATTGTTCTTATATTGATCTGATTTTTTTTTTTACCACAGACATATATAGACACACAACACATCAAACAGTCATGACAATAACACAAATCACATTTATCAACATATTGATTTTAATTTTGCAACAAGATAAAGTGATATATACATTATTGACATACTGTATGTACTGACATTGTATATGAGGAGTATGAGGTGATATTGTTGGCAAGTCAGCGCATGCAGTATCCTGTAGTACTGCAAACACAACATTATGTTTATGCAGGTTGGATGTTAATGTATTTGAAAAATAAAGCCTTTTCAGTGATACATTTTCAATTCTACAATATAAACAAATAAAATAGACTCTGAGCTACAACTTCTAAAAGATGATCTCAAGACTCTCTCTCTCTCTCTTCCCCTCACACACACACACACACACATGCGCACACACACATACACAACCATATTCAGGTTTTGGCTAAAGGGCAAATGCAAATCATCTGAAAGTAAAACCAGAAGAGAAAGCAGATCTGAACTCAGCTTATTTGGTTAATGCCATTAAGTCTGTCTGTGTCATTCACCCGCCACACAACACATCTTTTCTCCCTCGCTGTTTAACTCACGTGCGCACACAAAAACACCTGCACAAAAGAAAAAGTGATTGTTTCAACTTTCGCCCGTGCCCCCTCTTTTCTCTCAACCCGGCCCTCTTCCTTGTCGAAAAGATTTACATGCTCTTTTTTCTGGCTCTTCTGTGCAGAGACCGTCCTCCTCTGTAGACACCCCCCCCCCCCCCCCCCCCCCCCCCCCCTCACTGCACAAACACAGCTGACAGGAGGTGGAGGCGCTGCCATGACACAGTCGCGTGCCGGCCAACAAATCCCTCTCAAGCTGCCAGCCAGCAGGCCCCAAGTGATCTTGTGTGTGTGTGTGTTTCTTTTAAACGGTCCCCAGTTTTGGGGTTTGTGTATCTGTGTATTTGAAGGGCTTTGAGGTTGTGGTCATTATTTCTGTTGCACTTTTTCTGTCATATCTTCTCCAGTGTTTGTTTAGGATTATTATTTATCTGTTCCAATCCAATCAGTTGATTAGTGCTTTTTGCTATTTGCTATCCTTTTCTATCTATCTATCCTGTGTACAGAAATTTTTTTTTTTTCAACAGGTCCTTTCATGCATGATCTTTATCTGGGTAAAGAGGTTGCTGTTTGTCTTTGCTGTTGTTGGGACGTTATAAAAACCATGCCGACAGACGATTGTCATGTAAATACAGACTGCTGGTGGTCTATTGTCTATAAAGAAGTTTATAGACAATAGACCACGCTCCAAGCTCAACATATCAGAGATATGTTCTTGTCCTTACGTGGTCCAAATCAGCCATATACACACATCATCAACAGAAAAAAAAACTTTCAGTTGTGGAATATGTGAGATCTTTTTATATTTTTATTGTGTAACATCATGTCTCACCGAGTGAAGTGATGCAGTCAGTGATGGATGGATGTGCTTTGCTGTGTGGCATTTTAACCACATCTTTAGAAACAACTCTGCAGCTGCCTCCTGCTACATGGCACTGTGGGTTAAGCACACACACACACGCGCGCACACACACACACACACACACACACACTGCAGCCCTCCAGCTCTCCTGAGTCCAGGAGGCAGTAAAGTGGTTATCTCTCTCTTTCAGATCCTAATCTGACAGCAGCTCCTGCCTGTTGCCAGGTTACCCCCGGGGCGTCAATCTCCATTTAAATCCTCACTGCGCCCCACCCACCCATCAACACCAGTCCTATGCACCCACCACCACCCTTCGCCAGCATCCTCCACTCCCCTCTACTCACCCCCTCAACCCAATGGTTTGCTCTCTGCTCCCTCACTGCCACCCTCACCGAGTGCGGCACCAGGCTGAATCCACACAGCAGCAGGTGACATGTGGCTGCTTTGGAATCAGCTGCTCTGCATGAGAAAGACTGTGGGCTTTATGATGCAAGGGCTCGTGGTGGAGTTAGCTGGACATGCTTTGCAGCATGCTGTTCTTTGGCACGGGTTCACACACGGTGTACAACCTGGTCTTGTAGAGCAGGGGGATGTGGGCTGAGTGGGTTTGTTTGAGAGACGGGCGGCAGACAGGGGGTCTTGTAGCTGCAGGAGGATGTGGGCACAGTCTGTTCGGCCTGCGCTGCTCAGACAGATGAGAGGAAACGATGAAGAGATTGAGCGATAGGGAGTCGCATGTCTGAGGGAACGTTCCTCAACTTCTTCTTCTTCCTCTGCTTCCCTGGCTTATGAATGGAGATCCATTGTGTATGGTGGAGGCAGCGTCTTGCATGTCACCATATGACCTCTGGGTGAGGTCACAGAATTAGCAGCGTGGTTGAGAGAGCGAGCACATAATTTCAGCACAAACACAAAGACAAGCCCACTGAGAGGCCCTGCCACTGTGCCCGCTCAACCTTTAAAGAAGCGAGGCCCACGGATATACAGTAGTGTGTTTGTCCACTGTGTTGTTTGGTGTTTTGTCTGTGGACATTGAAATGATTTGTAATCTATTGTTGATTGCTTGAAGAAGAAGCGATAACATTGCAATCCATGGAAGAATAAAGGAAAAACTGATGCCTGGTTGAAGATTGTGTTGATAGAACACTTTAGCTGAGGTTGAAAAGAGATCTGTTGAAAAATACATTTACAGTGACTGTACAGCTGACTGTGTGTGTGTGTGTGTGTGTGTGTGTGCGCGTGTGTGTGCCTGCAGTCCAGTTGGCTCACTCCCGGTCAGTGTGTCAGCCAGTGTGTGTGAGGGGGCATGGTGGGTGCATCTGAAACCTCCGGGCTGACGGCCGGCCGGCATGGCTCAGCCACCAGTGCTCCACCTGACTGATTGATGCGGGGCCTGTTTGATGTCCTCTCAGGGAGAATGAGCTCCATTCATGAGATGCTGTACCCTCCACACTCCCGGCCCCACCTCTCACTGCTGTCCCTCCACTCTGTTAACAGCTGAAATGCTACACTGCTCAGAGCTCCCAGTGCTGTGACACTGGGGTGGACAGACAGCAATATGATCGACAGCCTCAGGATATTCTGCATCTGAGTGGAAGTGCAGCCTTTTGTATACTGTATATATTATACAATACTGTATATACTAGAGCTGCGGTTGTCTTTTTTACATTGCTGATTATTTTGGCAATTCATGTTCAAACTATATCATTTGTAAAATCATCAGAAAATAAATAACCAGAATAAACAAAATTAAAACATATTAAGTTTAGCTCACATTTCACCCTGAGATTAAAGACAGTCTCTAAAGTAATAACCTATAAATAATAACTTAAAAACACACGTTTTTAAGGAACAATTCAGCGTTTTAGAAAATACAAGTAGATGAAAAGATAAAAATTCAATTATATGATCATTTTTTAGGTTTAAACAGTAAATATGTAGTGAGGGCAAACAGCTGTTTAGCGTAGCCTAACATAAAGACCATTGCACTCGCAGTCGAACTGGCCACTGTCCCTTAAGCTCCATATCTACTCGACATGAGCCTGGTAGCGTGGTGTGTTTTTCTTGCATTTTCTTGCATTTTAGGTTCCTTGCAATTTCTATCAGAGAGATCATCTGTTGACAGGCGGAGCCAAGGTCAGTTCCTGGCCCACTCATCACGCTTTGTCTGTGAGAGGCCAGGAATGTGCAGGAATGTGGGGCTCCGACAGGTGGACGGGTCCCCCTCAGTGACAGACGCCCAAACACAACCACAAAGCCCCCGCAGCCTCCTCATCCTCCCTTTCCCTCAGCTAGGCTACAAACCACTCCGCCTCGTCGCTCCCCTTCATTTCCCCAACACTCTGCGTCTGAATGTCAGGAAACTGCTCTCCTGTTTTCTCCCTGCAGACGGAGAGCAGAGGAGAAAGGGAGGCAGACAAACTGGAGAGAAGAGGTTGATTTAACATGAGAACAGGAGTCCAGACATTTCCCTTTATTTTCTTCCTCTCTCTGATTGATTGGGTTTTGACGCCATCCTCGCCACGCTGAGAGAGATATTCCCGCTCTGCTGCAGATGGATTGTCGGGATGTTTCAGGAAAATCCTGGCTTTTGTCCTCGGCCCATCTAGTCCACCTCAGCGAGACGCAAGACTCCAGGTTAAGTCTGACAGATGAATATGTCAGTGGGCGCTGAATAAAAAAAACATTTACTCTCGGCTTTCCTCGTCCCCCCATCCACTCTCCACCCTCTCCCCTTCACTCAGATCGTTATCGTCAGTGCGATTATTACTTTCTGTAGAGACCTAAAGCTGCCTCTGTCCTCATGTTTATGTTCCTCATGTACCTAATATAACGTAAAGCCACATGATTTCTGTCCACCCACAATAACCCAGACAAAAGGTCCAGTTAACACAGAGCAGTTTATTGGTGCATCATCAAACTGAATCATTGATTACCGTATTGAATTATACAGAGAGGTGTTTTTGTTATTTAGTTTCCACTAACTGATTTGAGTGGGTTGACAAAATAACACCAACATACAGTATAATACCAGTCATTAGATTGCAGTTCAACACCACCACAAACACAGTACTCTCCTGGACAACGATCGTGTATGGTTTATGTGTCAGTTTGAATGATTTCAGTTTGATCTCTCCTGATGTTTGTTTGATGTTTTCACGTTCACAGACTTTTATTGTTCAGTCGAGATGTGCTCCAACTGTCAGTCACACAGCACTGTGGGTGGCAGTTACACGCTTTATTCAAATATCCCATGTCTACATCCTCCTCTCCTCCCTCGCTGACTTACAGTACAATGCATCAACCTCCCCGTCCCCATTACTGAATTACTTCGGGGGTAACCCGAGCCATCGGGGCCCCTCTGACACCCACTTCAACACACGCTGCACTGCAAGACTTCTGTGTCGCCTGATTAGATTTGACTCCTCAAATTGAATCTCCCTCTGAAACAAACACCCCATTTATGCATGCGAGTGTACACACAAACACACATAAACCGGGCCCTGAAACCATAGTTAGTTGATTGTTGATGCGGCGACTCTTATTCTCAGTAAAAGCTGCTAATAGGAGCAAATTACTGCCAACAACTTGGAAACATCAAGTGCCTGACTGCTCAGCTGTAATGGAGTTAACCGCCGACCAATCCAATTACGGGCCTACAAGGGGCTCAGTGGAGCCTGGGGAGGGACGGATGGGATGGAGAGAGCGGCGTGTCGGCCTCAGGGGACGGGGGAGTGGAGGGTACCTGGCTCCTGGGCCGCTAACTGTCACTGTTTGGTTGTAATTGGATTTGGAGTGGACCATAGGGTAGAGTTGCTTCTGCCATCCAGTCTTGAGCGTGGGATCTGATCAGTTGTTATTAGCAAACATAAAAGACTTCCGGGCCGAGCAGCGACTCTTATTTCTAGTCGGCCGCAAAAAGGAAGCTTTTATTTTATTTGTGCTGTTACATCTGTGTCATATTGTAATTTCCGAACGCTAAAAGGCTTTGTTGTGCTAAAGTCCTCGAGATAATTGGAAGCTCTACAGAACACTACTGAGGTTAAGGACAGGTAACAGCCCTTTGAGTAGAAGCGCTCTGTGCCGATGGGGCAGCTGTATGTTTGTTTTTGTTCTGCTCTGTGAGAGACATTAGGCTGGCAGTGACCCGGGAGGTCAGCGGGAACACGGCTCTCAGCTCGACAGGTCAAACTTTGTTTGGCGTCTGGCAACGTTAGAGCCGTAACTCAAACCAGACCTGTTAATCAAAGCTAATGCAAGTTTGATGTCACTCTATTTCTCCCCCTATCTCCACTTCATTTCACCTCCATTACCTCTGCCTCGCTTCCTCATTCCACGTCCCTGTCCTCCCTCTCCTGCCTCCTCCACCTCCCCTTCAGTCTCCCCGTCGTGCTCTGTTCCACCGGCTCCATTACTAGGACCCCCCCTCCCTCTAACTCTGCAAACCGCTCCCCTCAGGCATCCCAAACCTCATTTACACAGATATGTTTAGCCAGCACAGGAAGCAACCCATGCCCTTAACAAAATTACGGTCCAGCCAGCGAATGGGCCGCGGGGCTGGTCTGCAGGGACCAATCATAGAAGGCCACGGCTCTACCCACTTCCTTGTTTGAAAGGAATAGTCTCTGCAAAATGCTGAGTTTTTTTTTTTATCCCCCCTCTCTGTGAGACGACTTTAGACCCGACCAAAAGCTCACCTCTCACAATGTGAACTAATGTGCTCCATTACAGCTTTAATATGGGCTGCATGAGTAGCTTTGACCGATTTCGCCGATAAGGGCGGTAATGATGGTGATGTAAATGCACTGAGTGCTGCGTTAACAGACCCAGGGTGCACGGCCGCGCTCTGATCACTATCTCTGCGGCGCCTCGGTAATTTGGCTCTGAAGTTTGCTCTATTAACGGGACTCAGCTTTTACTTTTTCCCGTCCTGTCTTTAATGCTCCCCATCCCCGCATTCCTCCGCGAGTCTGTCGAAACACTCTTATTCTCTTCTCGGCACTTCATGAGATCGCGCGGTTTATGCTGAAGTCGATTTGACCATAAGAAATGTGTCAGAAATATGTTAGCAATTTTTTTTTGTGGAAAAATGTCCATTCAAGGGCAGGACGTACGTCTGCATTTGCACCACACATCGAGCTTTAACAACTTTTTCGTGATTGCTTTGTGGTTTTTTATTGCTGCAGGTCTTTTGCTCTGTGGGGGGCAGCTTAAAGATTATTGTCTCCCTTTGATTCCTGTTTAATATTCCAGTGTTGTCTGTGGTCTTGGAGGGGACCATGAGGTCACTTAGACACCCCTCCATCCTCCCTCCCCTTAAAAATCTGTTTCTGTATGCATCAGGGACTCTGGAGGGGAGCCATGTGAGATATCTCTCTCTGCCTCATTCCAATCACCTTTCCCTCCATGGCCTCTGCTCAGGTAATTAACTTCTCCCTCCCATCTCGATCCCCTGCGCTCACAGCCTCTCTGTGCTCCTTATCTGAGCTCCTTTCAGATTGTTAAAACTATCAGGCTCCTTTCCCTTTTCCCCATCTAATTTCTCTGGCTGAAGGTGGGGAATAGGTAGAAAATAATCCAACCCTCCTCCACCACCATCACCTCCCCTCGCCCATCCTGTCACTCCCACCGTCGGCTCTTCTCAGCTGAATCCCTTTCACGCTCCCTGTTTTGTCCCCCTTCTTAAAGAGAAACCGGGCTTTTCAGAGATTCGTCGCTCTCACGTTGCGTTTGAATGGAGATTCAATAGCGAGAGATTGGATTAATTAGACATGTTATCCTGATGAGTGAAAGAGAGACTTGATCCCTGTTCACTATATCCTGATTAGGACACACACACACACACACACGCACACACACACACACACACACACACAAACTGAGCAGGTGAGACGAGCGTCGACAGGCTAAATCTGTGACTTTTGTAACTGGTCGGGATTAAAGAGAGATTGTAATTGCTTTCTCCCGTTGCTCCCTCTCTCAGTGCATTTGTATTGACAACTTGTTATAGCAGGCTCTATGAATAGAGTTGGGACGACACTTGGCAAAGACATAGCATGAATGAGAGAGCAGTAGTTTTAATTTCGCCTCTAGTGAGGCCTCTTAGGCACTAATGCCAATTTATAATCTGATTCAAACTATCTGTAAATGCAAAATACAATGAAAGGTATAAGCTTTGACAGGTTAACACTTTCATTATAGCCATAGTGTAATAATGAAGAGAAAGCTCTGATTGAATGTGAGAGGAATTAGGTGGAGGGACGCGTTCACTACTCCCTTCCTTATTTCTCTTCTTCTTTCTTTCTTGCCTTTCACTATTTATATCACTCTCTAATAGCCTGTGACTCACAGTGTGTGGTAGTGCTCGCGGTGTTAAAGGTCAAGTGTTAAGCGTTGCGGTGCCTGTGTGCGGCGGATCGTGTGTGGTTAACCGAGACGAGTTGAAGTGCACTGTTAAAAAACGAGCCGCGCTCATGAGCACAAATTATCCAGCCGAAGTGGAACGTTTCACTAAACGAGCTTCAAGGCATCGGCAGCGTTCAAGATGGCGATTTCCTCAACCGTAAAAGTAAATGGGAGGGCTGCGAAACTAAATCTAATGAATCTGTCAGTTTACTTTATATACACAGTATTAAAAAATATGCACTTTCACTGTGCCACTGCTTGTGCTTGCAGTTTTGTCAGCTGACTTTTTATACAAATAGCAACTATGCAATTGCAACAACTGTCCAATTTGAAAAGTTATGGCGACTAATGGTTAAGTGTGTGGTTGAGCCTAAAATCCAGTTCAACTTTGCCCTCTCCTTTTATAACTTTTCAATGAGATGCATACACACATGATGATGTACGAGTGTAAATTCAGAGAATCAGAATCAGAGTCACTTTATGAATCCCCGGAGGGAAATTCAAAAAAGAGCCTGTGTTGTTGACACAGCTACAGAGAAAAATGACACTGAATTGAATTAAATATTATTTCAGTTCATCACTTTGAACATTTGTTTGTCTTGCCCTCCACTGAGGGACCAGACAGTGCTGCCTTTTGTTCCCACTCCTTTTTACTTGTTTGTAGTTATCAAGCCTGTGGCAACAGCCAGTGAGTGAAGGAGACCAAACACACAAGTTCTTTCCAAACCAGACATTTCGGACCCCAAAGAAAACTGTAATAGCTTAAATCTAAACATTTGTATATATTATGTAACAGGACATTTCCTGTTTGTGCTAAAAGAATCCAAATGGATTGGAATCCTTTTTTATTTGTCTGTCTCAATCGGTGGTAACATATGAACACCGGATGGGCAGGATATGAATCGATGGTTCTCACTCCGTTTTGTTAGCCTGTGTTATGATGAAGTCTTCATTCATCCTCATGTTTTTTCCAGTTATTTCTGCCTTGTTGCTTAATGGCTGTTAATTAAATGGCTCATTTATCACTTGTATCTAAAGAGTTAACAAAAATGCTCAATTTCATTGAATATGTTCATAATTTAGAGGACACGTACAATATTCCACATGTTGTTTTCTTTTGACTGTCAACATACACGCATCTTCAATTTAACTATTCCAGCACATCAAATCCAAGTCATAGAGTCAACGTTTAAATGTCTAATTTTATTAAGAGAAAACCAAACTTTAAAATGTCAAAACACTTGAAAAATCAAACATTTTGTACAACACTTTTTTAACAGTGTGAAACCTGCTCCGTCAGGCGTTTCTGGTTGCTGTTGATGAAGCGGGGAAACTCAGACATCCACCTGGGCTTTTAGCATCAGCTGATCACAGGCGCTCTGTTGATAAACACAAAACCCACGTCTACGGTTCCACTCTTTGCATTGTCCCGTGGTCCACCACTTAAACAGCCTCGAACACGGTCAGTGATCGTTTCAAATGAAATGATTTCTGTCATGAAACCCTCCGTCATGGGCTCGGCACATACATACAAGACGGTCTAAATTTCTGAATTGAGGCCTGTCTCTTTTTTGCTCTGCTGGCTGTATAATGTTACCGGGACAAAGCCATGCCGATCCCTCCTCCTTTTACACCTCTGTGTATAGTTAAGCACAAAGACCTGATTCACACACCCTCTACACACTCTTCTCCCACTTTGAGTATTTACTGTTTACCGCTCTCCACCCGGCAACGCGGCCAAGGCCTGGCCTCTGATTAAGGAATCCAGGATGGAGGGTTTAAACCTGGTGGAGCTGGAGCTGTGCGGGTCTCAGTGGGGAATCAGGATGGATGGAGTTAGATGGAGCGACTGAGATAAAAGTAGAAATGGAGAGACGCAGAGCTGAAAACGAGAGGGTGCAAAAGGAGAAAGGAAAGAAGGAGATTACTCAAAGCAGGAGAGTCCTTATCTCAAAGAGAATGAAGGTTGCAGTGTCGAGGAGGAGGGAGGAAGGAGGAGGGAGGGAGAGTGGTGCAGCGTTTGGGGCTGGTTCATCAACACAGGGGAGATGAGGCCTGCAGCTCCATATAAGACCAGGATCTCTGGTCTGCTGGTGTCTGATCTCCCCGTTTAGTGAAATATAACCACCGTTCATCTCTCCCCATCCTTTTTCCTTTTCTCCACCATCACTTCGACCAACCCCAGAATGGTTAGGTGCCAACAGCAGTGGAAACGCAAAAAACATGTTGACATGTCGTACTTGGGGAAATAATGCTTAAAAATCAAAGTAAATAATCAAAAATGCATTTTTGCATTTGGAGATTCAGGTTCCTGGTACCATTATTATCACGTGGCCTTATGTTTGTGTATGTATTTGACTCACAGGTTTAAACCTAGATCATTTATGTCAAGTTTATGCAGGCAAACTTACAGTTAACATACAGGTGGCCAGTTAACAGTGTAATAATGTCAATGACTGGTGTATTCAGATTGACCAGAGAGCATGTTTCCCTGAGACTTGTGAGAGAAACATGTAAACACCTCAGCCACAGGAAAACTGATTCTGGCCCATGGAAATGGTGATTTGACTTAATAGCCTTTTCCCAGGGCTTTTAACCATATCACACAGCTCTCAACAGTTTTCATGTCTAATTCCAGGCCCGGATGCATATAAAAGTCCTGGAGTATGGATGACAATATTAGAGTTATGGCTATTAATAATCTCTCTTGTTTTATTTTCTCCTTTACTGAAATTGTTTTCATCGTTCGTCCACCTTCCCTCATATCGCTCCACCTCTCCTCACTCTAACGAGCTGCAGAAATCTAAGATTACCCACCATACCCTTGCAGCTTTGTTGGCACGACAAAGCAAAGCAAGAACTCAAGTGACAATCTATGGAGTTGTGGGAAACAACCACCACCCATATATACAATCACAATACAGCCAGTTATGTAATGCGCCCAGTATATCATTCTCTTTGTTCTTGATGTTCTGTTTCGCTCTTTTTCTTCTTTTTTTTGTCATCACCTATTCCCTCCTCATCACTTCACCATACGTTTGGCTGTTTAGTATGTTCTTACTTAGTATGTTCCCAGTCTTATATATAGGCATATGGTAGATCAACGAGATGAAGTCTCTTTGACTAAGTGGTAAATTATGTTAACAAAATAGTATTTTGGGGCCTGTTTAAGGTCCTGGGAGTAATTTAAATGCAAGCACCATCACTCATTCACTGAGTGACAGATGCTACAAAGTGCCGTTACAAGCAGCTCCCAGGGGAGCAAACTGATAAGAGCGGAGGGCGCAACAGGAAGGAGGAGTAATGGGATGCACAAGGTCAGTGCAAGATACACTATCTGTGACAATCAACCGAACGCCGTGCAGAAAATATGACTTGCTGGCTGGCACAATCATTTCCTGAGCAATATAACATATACTTATCTCATACTATAAAGAAATAGAGGGAGTTTGGTGACAAAAGCTGTAGACGTGTGTTTTTGAGGGGTCTGCTGCTGTGCCTCTCAGGGTCTGTTTCATTATGTCTAAGTGAATTAGGATGGACAGACAGAGATGGAACCAGCAGCAAAATAATGGCATTAGTACCTGCAGACTGGGCACTAGTGATCCATTGTCAATCCAAACCCATTTGGCCATGATTGACTAGTGATAAAGAGTTTTCAATGAAGAGCACTTTGCCCTCCATGTGATAACCATGCATTTACAGAGGAGCCATTTGCAATCGAACACAGAAGCACACTTTTGCATGTATTAGAAATGGTGGTTTTTAATGGTTCAGATCGTTGTTAATCAATCAGATGGAATCTCATTGTAAAACCAGCTTTCCATTGACCATCACTGTTTTGTACCGCACAATGAGAACTGACTGACTGAATGACTGACTGGAATGTGTTCAGCAAGGAGCGTGCTTTTGTGTCTTTGTTCCCAGAATAATCTGAGAGGGTGGCTGTTCCCTCTGAATCAGCCAGCAATCACTCTGTAAAAAGTAGAAATACTCCCGACAAGTTAAGATATATAATATAGCAGTGATAGTGAATTTGTGAGGTGCAATCTTGTGCGATCTCCATTAAGTGGCAGCGAGCAGAGAGTCAGTCTGATAACCTTGCTGTCTGGAACCCTGCACTATCTGTTCAAAGACGACATCATTGGATTAAGCATACCCTCCCACAACCCAAAACATCTGATCTCTAACGAACACATGCCATTATTAATTACTCACATTAAGAGTACAATTACATCTGAACAATTACATCTGGACACATGGCAAAATGGTGACTTCACTTAAACCCTGGCAAACTTTTGCAATTTACTTTTATTGTAATGTTATGTTATCGTTTAGCTTTGAGCGATTCTGAATCTGCTCCTGCATTCTTGATTGTAGAACTAATATGAAAAACCATTTGAAAGAATGCATGTGTTTGCAGGCGACGTACTGTATTAGCTTTTATAGAAAACAACATACATAAGCTGCTGTATGAGTGCCAGATGCATGACTGGAGGACTGGAGACAGAGGCAAATAGACAGCAGGGGGTGATGGTTCAAAAAAAGAGGAGTGGAAAATGGAGAAGACAACTAATTTAAGAATAGATGACTGAAATCTCCTCTTTAGGTGTTGGAAAGTTACATATCCACTGTTGATTCTGCTGAAAAACAGATATGATCTGACAGATTTCCTTTCTAGCTCTCATATATATTTTGACTGATATTTAATGTAATGTGCAATGCTGCTGTATCAAAGCCATAGTTTCACCGTGGTTTGAAAGGAAGTGCGCTGGCATGAATGAAGACGTCTGAATGCAAGGAGGGCGACAGCGAGCATGAACACAGTGGATGTGGCGCTGTTCATTTGTCAGGAGATGGATTGCAGCCATTGAGAGGAAAAGCTTTTAATTTGCCTCTGGTGTGGTAATTAGGTTTCAATTCGTTGCACTCACTAAGAGGAATGGGGAGGGTAATGAAGTTAGTCATCTCACTGTGTGTTTGGAGAGAGGAGGCGAGGAGAGGGGTTAAGTATGCACAGCTAGATGTTTCAGTGGCCCTCTCCGCCTCTCATACGCTAATACATTGTCTGATGCTGTTTATTGTGGGTATCACAGTGCTTTTATGCATTAGTTAAGTGGCCCCGGCACATTACAGTAATGGGGAGGGGAGGGGGGGGACTTGAAAACAAAGTGCAACCTGATCCACCTCCTGTCTCCTGCTCTCCTCACTCTATACCCTAATAATGTCTCTCTATTCTCTGTACCAAATATTTCCCCTCTGTCTCACTTATTCCCCATCATTTCCCCAACGTCTGCTCCCACTGATCTCCTCATCCCTAAAACGAGTTGATAATACTAATGGCTCTGCGCGCAGGAAGACAGGACGTGGGGATATCAGGTTACGAGGGTAGATAGGACAACGTGTTAGTGTAAACAGACAAGAAAGAAAATGAAATGTGTGTTTTCAGTGGTTCATATATGAGTAATAGACAAACAGTGACAGTCAAGGGACATGTCTAAATTATCGAATTGACGTCAGTTGAGAATTGTGTTGGTTGTTTACTTTTTTCACATAAAAATCCTTAGTGTATGCTTTTGAGTTCATGCATGCTTGTTAAGTGTAACTGTATTCAACGTGCTTTTCTGTCTTTGAGCACAATGTACAGTGTGCTTTGTGTGTGCGTGTGTGTGTGTGCGTGTGTGTGTGTGTGTGTGTGTGTGTGTGTGTGTATGTATGTATGTACATATATATATATATTTGGCAGTGGGTACAGTAGCCACATGACGACCCCTGCATGACCCCAAAGAAGTGTGTAGGCGCCGGGTTCAGTCTGACTCTTGTCACATGATCCCCTGCTGCCCTCCCTCACCAGTCACAATGGAGTATTAATCTGAAGACCACATACACAGGCATGCAAGTCAAAAACAAGACACACATATTTTGCACACACAGAAGAAAAAAGATAAATCAAGCTCTCAAATAAACGTTCTCTTTGTTTCACTCGCAGCTCTTCATGAAAGCCGGTCATCTGTAACAACATGGGAACTAATCAGTGTGTGACACACTGTTTTCTCTATTGCCGACATGTACTGTATCCACTTCATCTAATGATTCCACAGCCTGATCTGCGTCTCATATCTCCTGCAGAGGCGGTAGACGCTGAGTCCTGATATCTGTTATGTGGCAATGTCTTTTTTTAAAACCATTTTTTTGGCCATTGTTTACATACAGTGTTGCCACCTTAGCACTTTTGTTGCTGGTTTGGGAATTCCTTACGTGAAAATGCTATGTATGTATTTTAAATGCAAGGTTTTATTTGTATTGTGGAGCAGGCTTTAGCTACTTTAACCTCCATTTACAGTGGTTTGAACTATAGCTTCCAGTTTAACACATTGATTATGCAGTGGCCAGCCCTTGACTGTCTTCACTGCTTTCTCTCTCCTCCTGGCTGCTGACTCTCACTCTCAGCAGTTTGCCATTAAGGGATTAGCAGGGTGAGAAAGAGATGAGGTGGCCTGAGAAGGACATGTGCCTTCTTTCACCAGTCTCACCTCTGTTTTCCCTAATGTGAATCAAAGCCCTCTGCAGTGTTTTAGATTTATACGAGGTATTTATTTACCTGCAGATCTGTATAAGTTAATAAACTTTCAAATGTGCAAAAGCTGGATTCCTCATACCTCTTCCATCTCTGGGACCCCAGGCCTCCAACGTCCCAGCATCCTCACCATGTCGGCTGACTCCAGCCTGGCTTCCTGTCATAGAAATTTGCGGAACCACATCCCCCACACATACAGACACGCACACCCGTATGCAGCCCTGCAGTCTGTGAGTGTTAACAAGATCTTCCAAAGGACATGAAAAGAGGAGAGGAGGGAGTCAGTCCAGTAAGAGAGCAGAAAGCATTGTAGGTAATGAAAGAATATGTAGAATATGTATTTGAAATAAAAGGAAAATTACAATGTTACAAAATGTTTTGATACAGAGAAAAATATCGTATTACAATTAAAATAATGAAAGTAATGAATTAAAAAAATTGGTATTAATGGTTACAGAACCATATTTCATGTTTGAATCAAATGAAAAGTGGTGACTATGTCATGTATGAACGTACAGTGCCGCTGGATTACCGGGTATCTCCTAGTCATGCAGGTGTAACAGGAGCACTGCACAGCACAAGGTGTAATTTATAGTCAGTGGAGTGGAGTGGGTGAGCAGGTTGGGGTTTCAGAACATGGACTAATAACCTCACAGTGTCACTCAATCCACATTGATTGTGCCGAATCTCCTTGGCTGTGTTGTCAGAGCAATCTGAGCGGCATTGTCCTCATATGAGGCCCGAGGCAGTGGTTCATGAAGGAAGCATTTTCTTAAATGACAATAAAAAACACAATGAGAGGGTGTAAGCGAGCAGTTTGATCATATTTTTTGTCCACAAAAGCTCCAGTTTAGAGGAGGCGGGTGGATTTCCTTACACTCTGAGCACATGGTTATGTTCACAATGACTGTGTGAAAGTCTCGGTGCAAATTGCTTTATTCACATCTGTGGCTCGGCCTCACACAGGCGCCTGTTTTGGGTAAAAATAACTTCTCTGTGGTGTATTGTCCAATCCGTGTTTGCTGTTAGATTTTGTGAATGTGATTGTATGTGATCATAAAGGTCAGTGTGTCAGACTGATGTAATTGGCTAAGCTTGGGCTCATACTGACTCCAGGGCCCTTACAAAGAACGAGGTCTGCCCACTACACAGTGAAAACTTTGTTTTAAAGCCAGTCCTCGATCCCCCACCCGTCTCTGCTCTTGATGCCGTGGCACAAAATGAAGGGTGGCTGCTCGGCTGCTGTCATCGGCAGGTCAAGAGAACAACACCAATGGAGGACTTGAATTAGAAATTTCAATATTTTTTTAATAAATTTGTGATAAGAATTTTTAGCAGTTGCTAAATTTCACCAAATGTATTTAAACAACACTATTACACACTTCATTAAGAAAGTAGATGGCTCACATTTGATGGTATGCTGGATTATTTACCTGTTGCACAAGAGCAGATCAGTGTCTATGATCAGTGGCTATTTGCCAAAAGAAGTGAGCAACTGTGGTCTCCCTGAAATATGTACATTATTTTCTAAAGCACACATTTGATCGCTTTAATCTGTCTGTGATAATATTTACTGTTAATTAGGCTGGTCATTGTAACAGCTGAGACCAGTGTGTTGTTAATTCAGCACCATCTTTGGTCCCAAAAGACAGTATCCACAGTATTCAATGTTATGTTTCATTACACATATAACTACCGGTACACATATAGTAGGGGGCATAAGTAAGATTAATAACTGTATGCATTTCTTGAAATACATACATTTTTTAAAAAATTATACAATTGTAAAATTGTGTTATAATTTCCCAACAATATAACTGATGTGCATTAAAAATACTTTGCCTGTTCTCACATAGTTTCCACATAGTAAGAGGAAAGAAAATATGTGTGTGTGTGTGTGTTTATGTCTGTGTGTCTTTGTGTGTGCAAGTCTCAATGATGTTAAACTGTTTAGGAAACACACATTGTCTGTGGGCTCATTGACTCTTAGCAGCTGCAAATGCCTGCAGTGATTTCTGTCCACATAAAATGGCTCTTCTGCTGGTGACAAAACAGCCTCATTATATCGGGGCTGTATAAAGGACAATACAACAGGGTGTTGTGGCCACCACAACAATAGCAGTGAAATTAAAGATGTGAAGAAGCTGGTGGAGGCTGTGTGGAAATGGTTACAGAGGGTTGTGATGGGATTGCGTTGGGGGGTGTGGGGGGGGGGGGGGGGGGGGGGGGGGGGGGGGGGGGGGGGGGGGGGGGGGGGGGGGTTGTCATGTACACTCAAGCTGCTGCAGAGGCTACAGGTGAGGCGGATCCATGTCCGCCACTGTCTTTCCTTTTTTCATTGCCTCTTTTTCTCTTAGTGTTCACATCCATGTCTCCAGTTTCTGTTGGCCCGATTTCCAGCACTTGCCCCACCTAAGTGTGTGAAAGTTGTCGTGGATGCGGTCGCATCTCTTCTAAAAAAAGAAAACCGTGAATCTATGTGAGATTGTTTCTCACTATAAATATAAAAGTGGCTTTATTATTTTTTTTAGGGTTATTTATGAAGGAGGATAAGTGCATGGATCCATGTTGGCTGCTGTGGTGTTTAGCAGAGTGATGGAATGGTTAAAGAGACGCCACACAAAAAATTCGAACACAAAAAGAAGGAAAAAAGCAATAAAAAAGGAGAGGAAATGAAAAGCAGCTTGATGGTGAATGATGATAGGAGCAATCAGCTCAAATTAAAACGAAGGTGAGGGAACGCAGTGAAAGACGAGATAAAGACACATATGTCACATCATGGACCCTTGTGATTATAAAGGAGAATTAAAACTTTATATAAGTGTAATATGTGTATATGTATATATGTATAAACCTTGGCCTACAGCATTAAAATCACAAATAATTATGATCTCCGCTCTGCTTATGGCCATCACACGACAACAGCATGCTTGTGTGTGCCTCTTGTTTTAAGGTACATGATGCGAGTCAGCGTTGAAGATGTAGAAATTGTGTTTTTATGACTCTGGAGGCAAAGAGAAACGTAGCGGTGTGCAAACAGTGAGTGTACAGTAAAAGGGTGTGTACATGTGAGCTCCACTGATAAGACCGTGATAATGCAGCTGAATAAAATGGTTAAGTCCCTGGACGAGATGCAAAACTGGTGTCCAGAGACCTTCAGAGAACTGTGTGCACGAGTGGTACGGGTGTCACATTGTTGTCAAAGCTCCATATATATACAACACACGCGCAATGACCAACGGCTTCAGTAAGTGTGTGTGTGTGCGCTCATATGCAGTGGTGTACAGATTTCTTAAAGACTGGATTTGTTTCCTAAGGAGGAAACTAATTCCACTCACTTATATATGTTGTCTCTTCCTTTTGTTCACTACCCACATCTCATAACTGTATGTGATCATTGAAGCTCCGTCTTTACCACAGTGGTCCAGTGCCGTCCCTCCATTACTACTAACACTACCCGAATCCACCTGCCAATGTCCTGTTCCCGTCTACCCTCACTCCAGAACAAGACCCCATGGTGATCCCCTCACTGGGGGCAGCGTCTCCTCCATCCATTTCCTTTTAGTACTAAATTTGTGCTAAATTTTGCCAAACACTCAGTGCCACCTTCCAGAGTGGCCAGCTACCAACACTTGGAAATGTTGTTGAACGACACGTGACTTGAATCATGCCGAGGACAAGAAAATACAGAAATACTGTCTACATACTGGAGCACTGTTGATTGTTGAACTGTTGAGTTACAGTGCATTGGTTGTAGCAATATCGTGCTAATGAAGTGACAACTGTGTATATGGGCCACTGTAGGTGCAACATACCTGGATGTTTTGTCCCTCCTTCCCTAGTTCTTGCCCTCCCGGCCTAGATACCCCGTCTCTCAGATTTCCTCAGGGCAGAGCCCTGGGCTTTTTGTCAACTGTGTTATAAGATAGCGGGGCCCAGACGCCCAGTCCCAGGGGCCCTAACACACAGGACATTAGCCCGGTGTAGCCCTGAGAGTAGCTCTGTGGAGCAGATGCATTTCTCCCTCCCTCTTTCTCCCCTGGACCCTCCCACCTACTTCCATTGGTGCAACAGGCAGAAGAAAAGAGGTAATTGTTTGAGGACAAGAGGGATGAATTTGTCTGAGTCAGGCAGGAGAAGAAAAGCAGTTTGAAAGAGACTTGTCAGTGGTTGTGGATCAGGTGGTTGGAGGGTGTCCCACTTTCCTGAGAGAATGCACCGTGTGTCAGCATATTATACCTTTTCTGCTAAGTCTAGTCTACATTCACACAGTGTGAGTGTGTGTGTGTGTGTGTGTGTGTCTGCGTGTCTGTCTGCACGCACGCACGCACGCCCTGTACACTGTTGAATAACTGTTGTGGGAAAGTAGAACATCTCAATATCCACAGTCATGTTTATATCAGTGGATTGGAAGTCTTTGTGCAGATCTGACACATCACACATCCCCTGCACCTCAGGGACAATTGAGATGTGTTGGTGCATCTGTCAATGCGTTTTTGCAGAATTAATGAGAGCAAGGGTCTGATTGGTTTTATAATTTTTAAATGTCGTGCTAACTCAGACTATTGTTGTTATTGAGAGCTTGTTGTGACAACAACAGAAGCATTGTGCTTAGCCTCATGTGGTTAAGATGCCCCATAATGATCTCATAAAAGAATTTAAGAGAATGTGATGGCTTTACATTAGATAACTGTCCCATTTGACATTACCAGTGCTATGTTCTATCCCCTAAAATTACCATTCACCTTGCCTTAATAATTCAGCCCTTACTTTCTAATCATTATATTTGAAGAGAGACGTCATCATCAATAAATGCATTGCCGTGTGTTTTCTGTGTGTTATACATCATCATCATGTGTTTGCTAGTTAAGTTCTCTGACACCCATGACCTTCACTTTGGCATCTGAGAATGCGTGCATAAAGAGGATGAGATGAGGATAAATCTTCTTTTCCCTTTCATCCCACTTTTATCACCATCTCTGCTAACTCAACTGCTGTGAAGTCCACTCAGAGCCCAAGACCTTGTTTTGATTCTATTAATTGAGTTTGGTAGAAAAACAAATGGAGGGAGTAGTCGCGTAAAGGTGCAGGCTATAAATCTGGCTGGTGAGCTGATTTAACGTGCCCACCTAGTTTCCAAGGCTCCTCCTCAGAGGTCTTTAGAGACGTTCGTCTGCTTTTTATCAGCTCTCTGTGGGAAGTCTCGTTCTTTTGCTCTGTCATATTTTTGTGGAGAAGGTGACACTTTAAAAGGGTCTGTGAATGGGTCTGTGGGAGGCCGTGGAAGACTGACACAGTAAGTGCTTCCAGGGTGAAAGGTCAGCCAAGTCTTAAGAGGAGGCTGCAGCCTGCACTTGGGTTGAACTGTGACTGTGTCTCGTGTCAGGGCTCAGTGCTGTAGCTTTGGGGCAGAGACATCCTTTCACTTTCCAATTAACTTATGTATATACAGAATTAAAATCTGTGTCGTAGGCTGTTTGTTTTGGTGTCTTTACAATATTCCAATTAACCACAAACAAGGAGGCAATTTGTATAAATAATCTGTGTTAGTTTAAATAATGTACGGAGTCTGGTTTTTACTCTTTTATATTTTACCAATTCTACATATTATTATTAGCAATGTTCACTGGCTTTATATAAATATAATAAGAGTTTGAAGGTCTTGCAATCACACACCGCTAATGTTTCTTCGACCCTAAAACAGATGGGATGTACATTGTGGTGAGTCATCTATTAAAGCTTATTCAAATCTTTGTAAACGGCTTTTCCTAAAGAACCAGCCTTGACCTAAAATCGGTAACAGCTGTCAAAGAAGGAAAAACATTCTTAAAAATCTATAATGCAGGTGGTAGTTATATAAATTGAAGCAGACAGGTGAAATTGTGCCAAAAATAAGACAAAATGTCTCGTATCACTGTGAGATTAGCCTCGCGGAACAGGCTGACAGTGATTTAGTCTATTTCATAATAGTATTATCCAGTGACCGTTAAGTAACTACGGGAACATATGGCTGAAGCTGCTCAGTTTCAGTGTCAACAACACTAATCTTCAGTGCCCAGTGAAGTTGTTTTTTAGAAAGTGGTAGTTCATGTCAACAAGGGTAAGAGGGGGTACTTATATTCAATGATAGTATACACATTTCTACTACAAAGGCTGGTGTTACATTGATAACTAATGTATCATTATTATGAAAATTATAGGTGTTCTCCATGTCCTAATCAGACAGTGAATAGTCTTTTCATATTACTCTCTTTCAGGCTGTTTTTTTTTCTGTGAACCTGTTTATCTTCGAATTGACGAATTATTAGTTTCTAAGTGTGTGAATCATTTTATCTTCATACTTTGCTCCACACTAATGTCACCATGTACAGAACGGTACTGCCTCCAGTTCCTACTGGTCTATATTATAGAGACTTACAGATTTGATACTGAATAGACGCAGCAGCTTGAATAATGAACTTGATCTCTTTATTTCTTACGAGTATAAATGTTGACCAGCTCAGAGAAAGCACATCAGCTAAAAATATATTGTAACAGTATCCATATTATGATTCAGGTTATATATTCAGAGAAAAAAAGGCAGTGAAAATAAATTATCTGAATAAAAATGATAATAATTACAATAATAATAATTATAATAAACAGTGTCAAATTAGGATTCATAAACATCTTTTGTTTGCTTGTTGGTTTTGTGATTTTTTTCTTTAATTGTCCATGAGCAAAAAAATCCAGCATCATTTTGTTTAATGCAGTGAAGGAGATTGATCTGTGTGGGATGTCTCCCTCGGTCTAACACATTTTACAATATTCACAGTTATATAAACCTGTTCGGCACATACTGAAACACACTGCAGACCGTCAGGGCATCAGTTGGGACAGCTGGAGCAAAACCAGGTGTGATGACATATTTGTGTTTACATGTGTTTTCCTGACGGTCGGAGGAGGCAGAATCTCCCTCCATCAGAACAGGTACCTATAGATAAGTAGTAAAAAGGTCCTCTCCTCCCATGATACATCTTTTCTCCAACATACCACTGGTTTAACCACTGGCAAGCCAAAAGACAACCAGCTGCAAAAAAATGCATGTCTGCAACAATGTCCACAGCGTCCCCTAGTAAAACCCTCCTCCCCTTTACGAAACCATTTCAGGTTCTTGAAGTAGCTCTCTCAAACCCATGCCTTTGCCGTCTCAGCCCATGGCTGTCACCATGTTGGAGTGGTGTGGATGGCCGAATGATGGGTGTATTGGGGTGGGTGTAGGCAGCATGTGTCCCGTGTGGCTGAATGGTGGCAAGTGGCCCATGGACATGTGTCCAGCCAACGAGGCGGCGCTGAAAGGAGAGCTCTTGTCGTGCAGGCTTTTGGAAAACTCCTCATAGCTGTCACTACCTCTCTTGCTCTTTTTGGATTTGTTGGACATTTTCCGGTTGCGCGTCTGTATTCCCTCCTTCTTCATAGTCAGAGGCCTGTTCACCTGTGTTGAGACGGAGAAGTGAGGTGGTGAATAATGTGGTTAAACTTTTGAAGTGAGAGTTCAAGCCCAGAAATCCTGAATTGTATAAGCATGTAATCAAATACATGTGTTATGAGACATATTTAATTTACCATATTCCTTGTTTTTTTATTGTCAGTATATCTCATGAATAGACCAAAACACATTCAGCCATCCCTTAATATCCTACTTCCCTTTCCTAACTGTGGCCAAGCCCCATCGGTTACTACAAAGAATGTAAAAACCTTAAAAACAAATCACAGTTTCATTTTCAAAACAAAAATCATCAGTAATAACCTCAAACATGCTTGACTCTAGTCAAGTTTTCAACAACAAACGATGACTTAAGTCTATTTGTTGATCATGTTGCAGACTGATGTAGTCAGCATATGCAACAGCAGGATAGTGTATGTGAAAAGAAACGACAGTGCCATATCACATGTCATCTGTGTGACAGTGCGGCTCACTTACAGTATGTGTTTTAACTGTTGGAAAACAATGGACCTCTACAGCACAGAGGAATAAGCTATATCCAACTCTGCAGGAATTCTGTTATTGTTAGTTTGGAATACAAAGAAAAGTATATGCATCCACCAGACCACATACTCCATAATCTATGTATTTCTATATTGCTAGTAGTCCATACTGTGCCTGCTGTGTTAAGTGTAGGAGACTAGCCTTTTAGCAAGTCCCACTTAACAGTCTGACCTTTGTGACTCTCTGGGGATTATGCCTACCATGGAGACAATAAAGCAAGAAGAAAGAAAACAACAATGCCAGAGAGTAAAGCAACCCCCCCCCTCTCTCTCTTTCTCTTTTTCCTGTGTCTTATCCCTCAGCTGTGGCAGTGGTGGTGGTGATCAGACTTACGTTGTGCAGTTTGTAGTAGAGGCCGCAGGCGTTACACACTGGGTCACCATTTGCATTGCGCCGCCAGAGTGTGGTAGTGGTTGTCTGACAGTTAGCACAACAGGTGCCTGCTCGTCTGGCAGCAGACTGTGGTGAAATAGACTGAGTTTTAATGAGAGTCCAACAACACAGACAGACAGGGCAAAGGCACGTTTAAGCACATGTTTGACGTCAGTGTGTGCAAAAGATAACATTATTTAAACAATCTTAGGACATTGTGGGTGCTAATGATAATATTTAATATTTTTTACTCTTTTTCTACAAAGCAAGGTCAGCTGTCAGTAGTTATCAGAGAGGTTACCAGAGAGGCCCATGTAAAGTTTATCAAATGTATTTTAACTGTCCGAAAATTGATAATGGAATTGTATTTTATAAAGCCTATATTTATTTCGATAGTTATTTCTATACTTGTTAGATTCTCATTTAAACACACAGTTACACCCCTATGTACATATATTTCTTTTTAAAAAGTCATTACACCGTATTATTTGTTTTTCTCGGGGGCGATTATGTATTAGCCTATTACAAATACACATATTTCACACACTAGCCACTATGTATTTCAGTGGGGTAAAGTGATGACTGGGCAGCTTTGTGTCAGTCCTGATGGATTGCTCACATCTGAACATTCTGCACTTTTTACGAGGCTTATTTCCAATACAGGAAATTAATGCAACTTTTTGTCTCCAAATGTTCCAACAACTGCATTAACTTAACAAACATAAATGAGTTGTTGTGACCGTTTCCCACGTCAGCCCTCCTCATTAGTCAGCTCCCACCACTCTCCCACTGCTTCTGGCCTGTCTCTGCTTGACCACTGCAGAATGAGCTCTGGCTGTGTGGTGAGGAGGCGGCAGGAGGAAGCAGGCGCTGCTTTATCTGGACCGGTCAGATATCCGGATAGGAAACAACTGGAAGGCTGCGGCCGAGCTATACGGAAGTCAGGCCTGATATATGGCTGCATATGCATTTATAACCTCGCCAAAAAAAAAAAAAAAAAAAATGACGCTGGAATAAACGCGCACATTCTGCACCAAACACGGTCGCACATCCAGAACTGATCCTGAACGTACTCTCTCTCAACTTCACTAACATCGTTTAGTATCACTGCTTTAATCGCCCTGCGCTTTTCTCTACATTGCGCACCTTTTTTTTTTGCGCGAATAAAAAAAAAACCTCTTTTATGAATTTCAGAAATGCGCATTTCGGCCGCGCGACATGTTTACATTCCGCAGGTCAAAACAAAACAATTAAACCCCATTTCCTGAATGTTCCTTTGTAAAAGTGTGGCAGCCCACTGCCGTTCACCGTGTCTTAGGCCAGTTGACTGATTTAATGAGCAGCGTCTGTTTACACTGCAAATAATGTCTTCATTTTACAGCAACACCTCCACAAACACTGGCTGTGTTTGCAGAGGGCTGCACAGATACTGCTTTCTATTGCGTTTGTATGGTAATCTAGGAATAATTATTAACTGTTAGAAATAATCAGTGTTGTTGCTGAAAGGAAACGATCAGGAAAAACAGTGATCTGAAATGATTTAAAATCTATGATTCACTTAAATGAGTGTTTAATTTCTGAACTTGTGTCTAAGTGCATTTAAGCAGTTTTAGCTTGTGGGGCTGGATGAGTGTGAGTTAGTGGCAGACTGGGATGCTTGCAGTGCATGGTGGGAAACTACTCTTTTTAATCGACTCCAAATTTGTTCTGGTGCCCTACACGTTACTGTCCCTTTGAGAACATTGTTCTTGTGACGATGCATTTTCACATCGTTGCTGATTCATTGGAGTTTATTTTAGAAACAGGGGAAATGTCGAAACTCCCGAAAGGAACAACAGTCCCTCACTTTATTTGAGAAGTTCAAAAACACAACATTTTGAGACACGTGGTTTTCACTAAACAGTGACTCTGCTGCCCACATGGCAAAACAAAGCACAAAGCATCCCGTCAACGCCTCACACATCACATTTCAAAGAGCTCAGCATCACACGCAGCCGCAGCAGCAGCAGCGGCAGTATTATTTTGAGGGATGGTGCTGTGGCCCTGTTATCGATGACAGTATCAGAAGTAGCAGTAATAATGATAACAGAAACAACACAGATAGTCCCACTCTGCTAACAGCCTGAGCTGAAGGGGCAAGAGGTGAGCGACAAATACAATTCCTGGAAACTGATTGGGAAAATATAACTTTCCTGGCATTGTACGCCCCCTCTTCCCCCCTCCACTGTGCACTCCTTTTATTTACTGCCACCTCCACACACACACTCACATACACACACACTGAATCAGTACCACAGTGAAACTGCACTGCCTGAGACTCACCAGTCTGCGTTTGGGTTTGATGAGTGGTCTGTTTTGGCCGTTCATCTTGTGGTACAGCCCACAGGCATTGCACAGATAGTGTCCAGTGCTGTCACGTCTCCACAGAGGTGTCGAGGTGGCCCCACAGTTCACACACTCACGGCCCTCTGAAGTGAAACACACATTGACATCTGTGAAATCAAACATGCAACCTCATGTTTAATTGGTTCAACCAAGTCGTAAAAAATAATACTTTTAACAGTTTTGACAGAAATGTATTTATTTCTATGCGTTACTGAGATAACTGTGTGCATGTGGGTAATAGATTTGTCCTTGCAGTGTTCTGTTTTAGCTCAGTTATATATTTCCACCCTATAGATGTCAGCACATACTGTAAATAACTCTTCAGCCCCTGACTACGAAGACAAAGAAACATGTAATTTTCCTCACTTTGCAAAGTAGTATATAAATGCCCCAGATCCCATAAAAAATGATTAAATAATCTACATTTAAAAATGTCAATTCTTTTCAATTTTTAAAAAATTATTTGTTATCTTGATAATAGCAATCGGTGTCATAACCAGTAACGTTTCTGAAAGCAGTAAAATACATTTTACAGCTGGTTAAGATGCCAGGTCATATTTAATAAAAAACAAAACAAAAGTTGTTGGTTGTTACAAGCTGTGCTTATGAGGAAGTTTAACACAGGTTTATACCTGGAAGAGCCCTGGTCTGTAACCAAATAGTCAGGCCAATATATGAATGCCTTATGTAACAGAGAGGCGACTCTAACCTAAATACCGAGGTTTTGGCTCATGCGTGGATCATCCTTTCACACCTCTGGGCTGCAGCCAGATCAGGCGTAATTACAGAGTCACGGTTAACAATAGGAGATTATTATAGTGTGAGGAGGAGAACAGTGGGGTGAAGACTGAGGCCTTTGAAAACACGTATTATGAGGAAAACGTTATCATTAGTATTATTAGTTTTGTTGTATTTTTAAATTATTATTATTATAATGACATTTCCCGAATTGTATATAAAGTTTGACAGTAATGACAGAACAGTGCAAGAGGCTGTGTGTAAATGTTTCTCGTTTTTTTTGTAAATGTTTTTCCCTTTACCTAATTCATATTATTTTTTTATTTTGTTTCATAATGTATACACAGCCGACATACACATTTGATAACAGCCTGTGAAAAGGCCCAGTGAGGGTAAACTTGTGCGTCTTGGCTTTTAATTGAATTGTTCGCGTTTGTGTAACTAACGTGGTATAATAATCCTGTCACAGGAATGTTAACGTAACGGCGCGTGGTTTGTAAACATGTCATGTAAACGCGGTGCAAATGGATGCAAATCCACTCTTTGTGCTTTAGTAGACAGACTCTGGACAACGGGCATTTTTGAATGTCTTATTGGGATGTGTTGGATTTGCCTGCAGAGACCTGCTTCTGAGTTTAGTTTAGTTGAGCTCAAACTGATAGAAAACAGACGGAAAGGACGGATAAAGGCGGTATACGTGTGTAGATTAGTCTGCAGTGGACTCACCGGTGCAGGACCGAGCCTTGCCTTTGTTCTTGGGGTTGAAGCTGGAGGATGCTCCCAGCAGGCTGCCCGGGTGGAACAGGCTGCTGCTGTAGTCGTGTGCCGCTGGGAGAGAGTAGGTGGGATACGTGGGTATGGGGTGGTGGGTGGAGGGCGTCTGGGCGCTCATGGAGCCCAGGCTGCTCCTCAGAGGACTGGACCCCTCCATCTTCCTCCCCTCCGCCAGCGACAATTGGTATTTGATAGATTCCTTCTCGTCCATTCTGGTGGTGGACGCAGGAGATGTGGCTCCAGGGTCCGGGGACACGTCCTTTGGCGGCGTCGGGGGGAAGGTGTACAGGTGGGGGCTGGTGTGGGAAGGCGGCGTCAACGACGGCGCGGAGACCGTGTTGGAGTTGCTGGCGCACGGGTAGACTGCGGAGAGGCCGCCGGGGGACGCGGAGCCGGGGTGGTGCAGGCTGGGCTTGCTGAAGGGGCTGACGGCCCAGGCGTTGTGGTGGTGCGCTGAGAGCGCTGCTTTACCCCCGTCCAGCCATGAAATCCCCGGACTGTGGAGCAGATGAGGCCGGCACATCTGAGTCCCCGTCAGGCGAGCTGAGAGACAACCACACAGCAGAAACGATGACAACCCGAACCTTCATTTTAATGCAATGTTTACATTTAGCTTTGGACGCAAATAAATAAATAAAGGAGACTTGTTGATTCGCTGGATGCACTGCACTCACGAATAGAGAAATTAAACCAGTGTCAGATATACATTGAAACTTCTATTTCAAGGCTGCAACAGATATTTGTAATTTTTATACAGCTGAAGTAGAAAATCATAAAAATACAGCATCGTGTGAAAGATAAAGATGTAAAAGCCACTTCTGTTTCTCAGACACGGATGAGTCCCATTCTAATTCACATTTTAAAGTCTCAAACCAAAGAAACGTCTCGGATGTTTCAGGTTTAATATAAAAAAAATCAAAAATTATGATTTCCTTGAGGCAAACTGCAGTTAAACCACGAATTTTTTTTTTGTCTTTAGAAATAGATTCGACTCATGCAGCCGGTGTCATCTCTCCATCTTACCGTGCGCTTGGCTGTAGGACACTCTGGCCCGGGCGGAGTTGTGGTAGTACGGGTTTCCCTGTGAGTCCAGGTGATTAAAGAAAACATCCACCTCATCCGGGGGCAGCAGCTGCGCCGCGGGCTCCATGTAGTTGTGCGCTAGGCCTGGGTGATGGGAGTCCGGGTGTTGTCCGTTCAGCACGGCGTGATGCATCCAGCGGGGCTGATCCGCCGTCACATCCATCTGGATGGATCTCTGCAGCGCGCTGTAAGGAGACAAAGACTGGCTGTCCACTGGGGGGGACACGGGCTGGGTTCAGAACGCGTCCTTTTACGGGCTCCTCGCTGTGTCCATTTACAGATGGCCAATGCTCTATTTGTTTTGTGTGTTTTCCTCCTCCGCCGAGTTGAACTGCGCTTCTTCTTCTTCTCTCCGGGACATCGAGTCCAGTTTGACACTTGAAACCTGCAACCAGCAAACATGACATGTTAATATTTTAGAGGCGGAGGTGTCGCGCAGCCTGTTTGTGTCTGTAAGCATCACTTGTCTAAACGGGCAGCTTGTTTGTACACACGGTGTCCAATATTTACCAACACACACACACACACATCTTCACACTCCTCATCCACCACAGCCCAGTAGTCATTGACACAGACAGAAACATGCAGCAGTACCTGTTTGGACAGCTGTCCCCTGTCCCCGTGTCTCTGCTGCAGGACCCAGAACTCTGTCAGAGTCAACTCTGTCCACTGGGACTAAAAGCAACACGTATAACTGTGGCTGACACCGAGGGGCGAAGCTTGTCAAGCTCGTGGGCGGAGTCTGCAGTAACGCTTTGACTCAGCCAATTGCATACCAGCAAAACCCCAGAACCCCCCCCCCGGAAACCCCCCCCCCCCCCCCCCAACACTCACACACACCTCAGACCATCACTAACACATACAGTCAGGTACTGTACAGTCTAATTTTTAATATAGAAACACATCGTCTGTCTGTTTGGAGCGTGCAAATACATATTATGGCTTAACTGGGCATTTTATCATTTCACCACCAGTCACTGGAAATAATGTTCACCTAAATATAAACCTATAGTCTCTATTGTCTGTAGGGTTGTGGCTACTCATTAGCTCATAAAAAATCGTGATGTTAGACAAAGTTGCACAAAATTGTTTACACATTGTTCACATCTTTTTGTCCTTTTTTAGCAAGGAGACGTTAATATCTAACGTGAATATTCAAATGTTTTTGTGCGTGATATAAATATATATTATTTAATGTGCGGTGTTTCACACAACATGTAGTTTTAATCTGCACGTGTGTTTTGTGTGGTGTGTTTTCATTAGGGGTTGATCACTTTCTAAGTTAAGAGTATCGACGTTTCTCGTGTTGCATCGCGCGTGATCTCGGTGTGACTGTGAGATTTGATTTTCATTACCTGTCTGCTGATGTTCGTTTGATGTTCAGGCTGTATTTTATATAATTTATGGATGCCCCCCCTCGCCCCCCCTCTCGGCGCGCATGATTGACAGACAATAATTGGAGAGGGAGCGCGTGCAACCCGGGCCAGCCGACACAGCCGCCTGCTTGACGCCGTTTCCTGACGTCAGTGCATCTTAGACAAGAAAAAAAAAACGGTTCAGGACATGAACTTTTTCTACACACACACACGTACACACACACACAGAGCGAGAGAGAGAGAGAGAGAGAGAGAGAGAGACGGGGATTGCCTGCAGTCTGCTACAGTCCCAGCGGATGAACTCGAGGAAGGACACTGCAACTGATATTTACACTGTGGCTACATTAATAATACATCATGTACACCACCCAAACCCGACTGTGATTTCGAAGAACAGGCCAGATAGCACGGCAAGGTGGACTACTGAGATTAGATTAGATTAGATTAGATTAGATTAGATTAGATTAGAGTAGATTAGACCACATTGAGGAAACAGAGGCACGCCCACCGTCAACAGTTTCCCCATGTTTTTCATATTCACATTTCATATTTTTTCATATCATTTAAAGTTTTGCCATTCAAGAGATCTATCTATCTATCTATCTATCTATCTATCTATCTATCTATCTATCTATCTATCTATCTATCTATCTATCTATCGTGTTTTTCTTCTTTTTTTTTTAATTATTTAATGCTCTTAATAATAGTCCTGCTTCATGTCCCCGATAAGAACAGCACATTTAGATGACTAATGCATTTGGATAAATGCAGGCCCCTGGTTTGGATCGTGCTGATGTAAAACGCTGACTGTTATTGTTTATACCGAGGACAACAGTTCTCCCCGTGGAGGCAGTGTTAGGGGGAGAAGGCAGAGTGTACCGGAGGGACAAGTGTTGCAGTATTAGAGCTCATCAGCATGATAATGTGGAAATACACATGCTTTGAGTGTGAGCCCTTTTGATCTGGCGTGGCGATAAAACCTTATCGGCGGCGAACATCCACTTCCATTTTAGGATTTGACATAAATTCAATCCGCTTTTTCTCCTCCCTTCTTTTTTTTCTTTTTTATACTGCTCTTTTTCTGGAGCCCTGGAGAAAGAGAGAGAGAGGTCGCAGCTCCGAGAATCTCATTATGGGGCTGCCATTGAAAAAGAAGCGGCTTTACTTAATAATAAAGATTAGAAAAACAAAATGTCACTGTGTGTAGAATAATACACCACAATCACACCAGGCAAGAAGGGTATTATTATTATTATTATTATTATTATTATTATTATTATTATTATTATTATTATTATTATTATTAACAATAACAATAATCGTTTAATAATGTATTTATTAATTTAAGGGAGTTGTTTATCGTTGTATTATATTTGCAGTTTTTCACAGTCACGTGGCTCTGTTATATCAAAAGTCATCATTTTACATTTTTACATTGATGCGCGTGTGTTTTTGAAAGAATAGAAAAAAGAGAGAGAGAGAGAGAGACAGAAATGCACCGCGGGATCCTTGGGTCCCACTGATTATAACCCATCCCGGGGTAATTTTTCACCGGTGCTGGCTAATCTTTGTTCTTTGTGAAGATAATAAATAGCCTAATCGTTATCAGCGTGCTGCTGGTGGTGTCGCGGAGAATGGGGCTGATCGGCCCCGGGAAACAGGCTCCAAAGTGCCGGGGAATAAATGCCATTTCTTATCTCTCCCCACCAGATTATCACCGCCTTTTCAAACGCGCACAACAAATACATCTAATGCAGGGAATGCATCATTTGCTGGACCAGATCTGTGTGAATGATTGATAGATTGATGGATAGATAGAGGGTTGTGTGTGGGGGGTGGTTGCGGGGGTGGTGGCTGACAAGTTTAACGTTCTGCATGTGCAGAGTCTTTATTCTTTGTGTGTAAACCGCATTAAAACAGCTCGCTTTCCTATTATTTCTAGATGATCTGCGGGAGCCATCCGAGGTTCCGCTTCTTTGTCCTTGTCTTATTTCTGTCATGTTGGATTTTACTGGGTGAGAGTTCAACAGACCGAGCCGCTTCCGCCCAGGTAGAAACACACACCTGATTCATGTTTTTATGTGTTGGACATTTTGCAAACACAAGTAAATATCGGGCATGTTTTTACATCCACAGACGGGCCTTGTTATAATTAACCTTATAACTGAAACCTATAAATACATTCTACACGTATGACACATACGTGTAGAATGTATTTATCTGTTTGTTTATTTACTTATTTGTTTGTTTATCTATTTATTTGTTGTTTGTGTATCACAATTTTGTATGGTTGCAATCTATAATCATGGCGCAACAGATCAGGCCAGGGTCCAAGGAATCATTGTTATTTTTTTTATGACGTCTAATACTGTAATAAGAACCAAAACGGGAAAACCTCATACGGTTAGTTCAGATTTCATTTCTTTTTCTTGAATTGAGACAAAAAAAAAAACATTAATTGAAGTTTAAAAATAAAAAGATGATATATACTACATATTTACTATTATTGAAAACAAAACACATTTTCTTTGGCACAAAATAAGTAATTTAATGTTAATAATATAAAATTAAACAATCATCTGCTGGCACAAAGTAAAAAGAAAAATCAGTATATTGTGGTGTTTAAGAATTGTGCATAAATATGTCTATGTGGAGTGAACAGTAATGGCAAGAAAGGGTTTTTTCCAACATATACTGTCTGGATTCTTAATAACTTGGCAGTTGCAGCAGCCCAGGGTGCTGCTGATGGTCTCCAGGGTAACAGAGATAACAGCGCAGTCATTTTCCATATCTTACAGTCTATTATATTCAAGGATTAGTTCTCCTTCCCGCAAAGGTCAAACATAAAGTCAAGCCAGCCAGGAGTGCTCCTCCTCCTCCTCCCCCTTCTTCCTCTTAGAGTGACAGAGCATTTGCCAGTTTTTCATATTAACCACTGCAATGACCTTTGCTGACATGATGCTTTGATAGAGCCAAACCTCCCACAGCAGACAACAAACATCTGAATGTCTGATCCCTGAATGTTTCTTTCACACCTTATGTATTATCCACCTTTTAAAAAGTCTCCCCACTTCCATATGCTTTCTCTTGAACCAAGACAAAAAAAAGATTAAATGATCTAATACCTCATCAACCCAGTATTTAGTGGTGTACAGTATCTTAGTCTTTGGTTGTATTGTAGAGCTGTAGAGATCCAATCAGTTTTTTTTAGAGATAGAGGAGGATTGTGTTCACATCCAAAAGCCAAAAGTAGCCTTGTGACAGATGTTTAGGACTCGTGTTTGATTCTCTATGGAGGCACACCAGAGAAGCTGGTGGGCCTTATCACATCAGTGTTTTAATAATACAATTAAATTGATGTGTGTGTGTGTGTGTGTGTGTGTGTGTGTGTGTGTGTATATATAATCTAATTCAAGATCAATCAAATTATAAGTAAAAAATATAATGTCATATCTTATTAAATGTTACTATGTAATTTGCAATGTGTGTTCATTTATAATTCAAAATAATTCCAGCTAATTTTTATTTCTTACATTATTGTATATTTAAATTATTTAATTTTCTTTTTTTTTTTAAATTTAATGTACTGTAATGAAATCCAGGACATGGTTCTGCTCACGCTTCTGTGTGTTGTTGATCATTTTCTTTCACATTTACTGAGGTGGCAACTATTAACCAATCACTGCAGTTTGCGTCAAGTTAGCAAATTCAGCCAAAAAGACACATCTTCTGCTTTGAACCTTTAGCTCCGTTTAGGAGGACCAGTGATGGTAAGAGGAGACGCGTTTCCACAAGTTTCATGTTGAAATAATCAGGTGGACAGTGACACCTAGGGGACGGAAGTTGGTCTCCACATGTTCAGTCAGTGTGGAAAAAAAAAACAGCTGCCTCTTTCATTTGTCTAAACCCTAGAAAATTTTATTTGACTTTCGAGTTTGTTGACCTCCTGTTCAAATAAACCACCAGTGATTTGTGTGGTTTTAGAATAACATCTCATTTTGGCACCGTGTTAAGACTTACAGGCTTTAGGTTACAGTTTGTTCCTTTAAAGACACAATATAGTATGTCCTCTTTTTATGTTAATATTTTAGGTTAATAGTTTAAGTTCTGTATTTAGGTACAGTTCTGTGGTACCTGAACTTAACATTCTGTTACTTCTCCATTTCGCTGCCAAATACACTTTGAAAACTTTTATTTGAAAATGTAAGATTCACTTATTTATGCAAAATATAGTAATGAATTATCTTTTGTTGAAATAATTATTTTGATCCAATTTTATCATCTATAGATAAAGAGATGATTTTGACATTAGTAACATTTTTCATTTTTGGGTGCATCTCCGTCCTGTTACAGTTGGTTTACGCACATCGCACTGAAATGACTTGATCTCTCATCTAACCATGTGTCGTCTTGAGAAGGATTTTTAAGTCATTAGAGGTCAGAGGTTCATTATTTCCCTTCCTGCCATGAGAGCAGCAGGAAGGGAAAGTTTACACCTTGTCACTAACAACGTGTCCATCAACTCGGTTTCACTGGAGCTGTCCAGGGAGTTGTAGAATTGTAAAACATGTTTTTTCAACCTGTGAGTTTTCATTGGTTTCAGACATTTTGCTTTTATTTTGTCTCTGCGTGACATTCTAGTTCTGCAGACTGATTTCAGAAATCAACACTGCATGGCCTAATGACAACAACGACTGTTGCACAACAAAACTATGCAATAATTTTAGAGCCTGTTGAGATACTGTTTATTGCAAATATGGGGAAACAGAATCCTGACTTCACCATCAGAAAAAGCACAATTTTTAAACACACAAGCATAGCTGTCGACATAGTAATTAATATATAAATGATTTGTTTTACATTGGCTAAAACATATGGTCCCTCAGTTCTATAAACCAATATGGAAGCACATATATCCAGGTCTACAGACACACTGGTGATGGCAACCCTCTGTGTGGGTGCACATGCTGTATGCACATCTGTTGGATAACATCAGTGATAATACTAACATGATGATGCTAAACAATTATTACTGCCGTATTTTCCGGACTATAAGTCGCAGTTTTTTTCATAGTTTGGCCGGGGGTGCGACTTATACTCCAGTGCGACTTATGTGTGAAATTATTAACACATTATTATATCCTGTCACATGTTATTTTCACACTAAACCGCAAGAAGGCGCTCTAGGCCCGTGTTGATAATTGAATTGATGAAAACATTGGCGACGTAGAAGAGCAAGCGCCGCATCTTCTACCTCCTGAGTTAGCGGAGTTGTTTGAAAGTGACACCGAGGATGACGATTTCATTGGATTTAGTGAGTTGGAGTGACACGGATGGTTTGGTAAACGTGTTAGCATGTTATTTATGCTATAGTTATCTGAATAACTCTTAATATGTTATGTTAACATACCGTTCTTAGTTCGTTGTTTATGTGTCATGTAA
>JAFBJQ010000599.1:0-20431 GCA_016785345.1 Trinectes maculatus | reverse complement strand
TCAGTGATTGCGAGGACATGAATACCCTGATGTTGCTCCCCTTTGCAGAGAAATGTCTGCTTCTTTGAGTAAGTCACGTACACTCACAACACAAAATCCCATACAATTATACAGAACTGTAGCATGTACCATTTCTGATACCTTTCACAGCGAGGACAGTGAAGTCATGTGATTGACGTTACAAGACGCATATTGACTTGCCACAGCTTTCTGCAGGTGTAAGACAAAGAGAAGAAGAGAAACACAGCTGATCATTCAACTGCTTTACCACATCCTCCATACTTTCTACTGCTTTCCCACTACACGCACACACACAATCATACACTAACACCCTTTTCTGCATGTTTCATAATTGCATATGTTGGTGCGTTCATGCGTTGTGATGTTTTCTTTTCATGTATTTTTGGGTTAGAAGGTATTATCAGTTTAATACGTCCTTTGATCGTCCTTTGATTCAAGAAACAGAATCTGCCTGATCAGCATTCTCAATCTAATTTCCTTTCCTCTCGCTATCTTTCCCAACCCCTGATTTCAGAGAGACAGTTTAGTGAACTCATCAACATCAGAGAGACCGTTTAATGTGACATCTTGTAGTGAAGACAATTAGATAGCTACAAAGAGATAAACAGGCCACAGAGTCAAATGACAATCAAAAACTACACTCTAAACAACAATTTGAAAGAAAAGACCAAAGACACATGAAATGGCCAAAAATGCAAATAAGTCATTATTACTTGTCTATTTCAGTTAGGAAAACAATCACATGTTTTTGTGCAGATCCATGCCATAGTCCATTCCTGCATAAAGCACATTGTAAACTCCATCTTGCCATCACCAAGCATTTGACCACTTGGGGGGAGCAGAAACAGTCTGTGTGAACACTGACACATATGGCGGACTCGTGAGGAAACCATTGCTTTTTTACATCAGATACAGAACAACTTTAGCGTTGTTGTTCTTCACCGGGGAAATATATATCTGTAAGGGCATTGAACGCTCCTCTATGTTCACCTTAGGGCACTGACTTCCTCTGTCTGTCTGCTGTTCAGTTCTGTGCAGGTCATATACAATGGACTTCAGAGCTTTATTCACTGAAAACAGTTGTTTGGTTTGACTGAAAATGGTGGTGTGAGAGTGGTGGAATGGAAAACTAAAACAAAAATCTGGAAAACACTTTGAAACCCTGTGGACCAGTAGGCAGCTGCAGGGTCGAGCGTAGAGTCACTGTGGGTTGGTCACTATGAAGCACTACTTTTGCATGAAGCTGGTCATGTCATCTTCAATGAATCTAAAAATATGAATAATACAGAGCGACGTCTAACTATTGTTGCACTCATTAATCAAGTCAACATTTGACACAGTATTATTCACAGAGCTGATCTTGTACATCTTACACATGTTGTTTATTCACGGTTGCAGTGCCACTGCACACGGTAACAGTGCCTTGTTGATAAGTGAAAAATAAAAGAATAAATTCATTACAGTATAAATTCACACAGTTACACTCACAGCACCCCCTCTAGTGCCTCCCCCTCCCCCTCCCTGAAAAACCTCCACTTTCTTGTGCAGATTTAGAAATGACAAGAGATGGAGTGAGGCCTGCCACATGGCCTCTGTGTCCTCCCTCCCACCCCTCCCCTCCTCACCCCAGCTCCTCACCACATCAGGATACACTTGTTCTGGTGAATTCCGGTTTCAAACGGAACGCTTGCCTTGCTCTGGTTTTCTGCAGGACCAGTATTAAAAGCAGGCACATGCTGTCTCTCAGTGGCCCTGTGGTCAGGGAGGGGGAGCCTCCAACGGCCTGTTGTGCTTACACACCTTTAAAACCTCACCCGCTCCTGCTTCCTCCCCCGGGCTCTTCCTCCCATCCTCAGCCTTGACAGCCCTCATGCACAGCCTTATCACCACGAGAGCAGATAAACACAAACTGCTTCGTCCACTGCAAGTCACCAAATCCATCACCTCACCTCGCCCTTTTCACGCTGTCACATGACCAAATTCTTTTTTTTCCTCTGTCTGTTGACGCGCGGCTGTTGAGCATAACTGTTATTTTCTCTAAATCCCAAAACTATCAGTCTGTATTGTGATATATGAACACAGTCGTCTTTCTATTTTTCTTGAAATCTTTTCACTGCACTTCATCTCTGTTCGTTGACCCCTCACCATCAATTGTTATGCCCCTAGTGTTGGCACAAACATGCTGCAGTACCTTTTTTCTTTTGGTTTGAGGTTTTCTACCTGTTTGGCTCTGTGACTGGAAGGAAAGTACACATTACCCAAACCAACATAAGAAACCATACTGCAATAAAATAAATAGCTTTAATACATGGACTTATGAGATCATTTACCTCGTTACATGGCAGTTTTTACATTAATATTTAGTTTGACCCAGGTATTGTCTTTGTTTATTTTTATATCCTGTCCTAGTCCTTCTGTAGTTTTGTCAGACATTTTTATGTCTCTTTGCATCACTGACTAAATTGAAATGTCTTTCTTGGAAGAAAGAGGGAAAATCGTTCCCCCACAGCTTCCCTTTGCTGAACAACATTGCCACCTGCTGTTAACCAGATAAACCTGCTCATGTCTACAGTTTCATTCACTGTAAATAATCCATTGATCTCTGCTTTCAGCAACTCGTGTAGCTGAATTAAATCCTACACTGTCATTTAAAAAAAGATCTGCCTTTACAAAAAATGTGTTTATAACTCTTTGTTATAGACAAACAATAAGACATCCCTCATGTCAGTCTGATGGGGTACTGATGTTGCCGGCATGCTACTAGCCAGCAGTATATTTAAAAATAAGGCAGGCTTATATTTTTAATCTCTCTTATGACACGCAGAAGTAGATGCCACAGGTCACATAGGGCACTTTCCTCAGAGGAGGATAGAGCTTCTCAGAGGGATGTGCTGGCAAACTGCTGGCCAGGCTGGGTTTCCGGCCCTGAGGCAGCAGTGCCTGCCGGTACCCGTCACACCCTGCAGCTCCACCACTATCACCCCACTCCAGACCCTGAGCCAGGATACTGTGGTGACACAACCCTGTGCTTCTGTTCCTCCATTGTCAACAAGACTGATGGAAGCAGAGAGGAGGAGAGGACGGAAGAAGAGGACAGGACTGATTGATATTTGAAATGAATACAGCGTAGAGACAGAACGTTTTGGGAGATAATGTTCAAATGAAGGTGCGGATTAAAGTAAAAGAGGAGAGATTCAGATAAACAGAAAGTGGGAGGAAATTAGTTAATAGTGAATACATGTGGTAAGTCTTCTTTTAGGTATTTGGCTGCATTTTAAATGTTCATTATCCAGCACAATTAAAGAGCATCTCTGAAAAACTAAATCTTTATTTAGACCAACAGGACCTTTGCCAGAGTCCTGTTGGTCTAAATATGCACGGGTTTGCACTTATTCTAAATAATATCTTATTATTTACATTTACGCTGTTATTATAAAGATGTTTTCTCAGTCTCTTCAGTATGATGTGGAGCCACCAGGGGGCAGAACATGGAGCCTTTCGCCTTTTAACTTTGTATTGTTTTCTCCAGTGACACAACAAAACACACAAAGAAACAAACTTCAAATCCAAAGAAAATACTGATAGGTATATACAATTGTTGACATGCATTCTTGTACATATATCTGTATGAGTAAGACTTTGGATAAATAACGTGTGTGTGTGTGTGTGTGTGTGTGTGCGTGTGTGTGTGAGAGAGAGAGAGAGAGAGAGAGAGATCCAAAAAATGAGCTTGTGGTTGCATAACAACAGTTAAGGCGGCACAATCAAACAGTGCTATGTGAAAGGCATTTTGTTTAGCAATTGTATTTGTTTTAGTGAAGTCAAGCACATCATGAACCTCATGGTCAGAGAGGGCGACTGATTGCTGCATTCTGTATGCAGTCATTTGTACGGTGCATGTGATTACGTGCGTGTCCGTGTGTGTGTATCAGTGTTGTATGTGAGGCACTGCGGCTGGTTGTGTCTCTGTATCCAGATCTGAACCGGCTCCTCCACTGGTTAATATTAGATACACGGTGTGTTTGACAGACTTCTTTATACACACACACACGCACACACACTCAAACTCAGCACTCACGCACCAACTCCTAGAAAAGCCTTGGTGTAGCCCAGCCACAGGGACCGACCCACCTGATGCCAACATGAAAAAGCAGGTGAGGCTGGGTGTGGGTTTGACTTGGCAGCAGTGGGCAGAGGGCGGTTTTAGAATATGACGACAGGACAAATCTCACATGGATCAGCATCAGTGCTTCAGGCTTACTCCTGGGGAAGTATGAGCAAGGTCGGGCGAGAGAAATGGCTTCACCAAAACTGAGCTTCACTTTATTTCCTGTAAAACCGTGAGCTCTGACTTTGGCTCTGTATTGATACCGCAGAGGCTGGTGGACAGATATGAGGTGTTCAAATCCCCCTGATCCTATATATCTCCCTCTGCTGCTGCATGAATGGCACAGTGATGGAGTTTGAATTTACAGAGCTGTGTATTACCCAACTGTCTGAGCATTTGTCTGCAAGGACACAATGACCTATTGACTTCAGTAAGTTTGACTCTTATTACACTGTGACTTAATTTGACCTCAGATTCATGTGAACACAACAGCTGCCAAGGCAGAAAGTGACATAAACACACTCTCAGAGTTGATCCAGACGTTTGATGCAGTCGTGTTTCATTTTTATTCAACTGTATGTGCATGTGTTGCATTGCAATTAAATTACACTTTATTCGTTAACACTATTACTATGTAGATACATGCCTCATTGGCAGTCCTAGTCATTAAGTCAGTTACCACACAGTGTTATTTTTTATGTGCAGTTAGGATGAAAAGCATAACAGCAACATTTGTGACTACAAGCATTTTTCACTATATATTGATTTCTTTCACTTTTATGGAGTTTCAGTTTATTTCTTTGCAAACAACTAACATCATGATGAACAGTGGATTTTAGCCTCAGCTGTTTGGTTGTGAAAGGTTTTGGTTTATATCTTACTTAAATCTATTAGCTGCCATCTGCATACAACTGATAAGTGACATGACAGCTGCTTTAAATAAAATGATGTTCACGCCATAACTCAAACATCTGTGATGTCAGTTCCTCATCTATGACTGACATGATCATTACTGTGCAGCATATTTTCCACTCAGAATTTGCATAGTTCTCTTTAGGATGTCCCCACAAAGTTCCTAGGTCTTGTTTTCATTTCCACCCTCTTGAAGGAGTAGCGTTCTCCAGTTCGTGCATCTGTCAGGATGTACCACGTTCCCCAGTAGATACCGTCGGTCACCCCACTGTAGCGCCCACGGTAGTACCGGCCATTCAGGTTTGCTGCCAGGCAGGCATCAAACCACCAGCCTGTGCCATAGTACTGACCACAGTTTCCAGCTGCATAACGGTCATGATCTCGGTCAGCAGTGCTGAAGGATCTGCCGTCGTGGTTGTAACGTTTGCTGTAGCTCAAGGCATTGCCGGCATCTCCGGAGTACTCCCTCGCTGTCAGGCGGAACCTGGAAGATGATAAATTAACACATAACACATTTGTCAGGGCTGTGTACAAGCTTTGATGTACGTACTGTGGACACATATACACACATCCTACATACAAATGACCTTAGTGGTGCAATACCACAACTAATTAAGATGTCCAGTGATGTGTTTAGTGATGTGCTGCAGTTTTGGTCCTGCAATGCTACAAAAGACACAGGATGGATTTATCGATTTCTGATCTACTTGATTCATCAGTCCCTTTTGTGAATTGGTTTTTATCGTGAGCAATGAGATCCTACAAGAATACAACATTTTCTATTTATTATGAATTTATTTGATGACAAATCCCATCAAAAAACAAACACACAGTCCTGATAGCGCATATTAGTTTAGAGTGTTTGAGTGCTAACGAATCATATAAAAGTTATTTTCTAGCATTTAATTGTTAAGACTTCATGTAACTTACTACATTCATGTCGCTAGTGCAGAAAGAGGGGTTTTCACCTTTGTGCCTCTGAGGCTACTTTGAAGTTGTTGTAGGTAGCTTGTCGTCTCTGATGGTGCCAGTCCTCCAGCTCAATTCTGAGTTGGTGTTGGCCAGAGGAGGTGAGGGCATGCAGTGCTGCATTCCCCAGCCAGTGCTCTCCCTGTGGACTTCCAAAGCCCTCCTGGTATTCCTGCCATGTCCTGTTGAAGTTCAGCGAACCATCCTGCCGATTCTGGATCACCGTCCAACCACCGCCCGCAGTCTCCATGTCGCATTTAGCCTGAACCAGAACAAAGACTTTGATATTATAAAGCCTAGAATCTACTGATCCACAGACGCATCTCTAAAAGAAGCAGAGGGTGGGCGTCTGTGTGTGCGTTTATGAGAGTGATGAATGCGTAATACCTCCAGTGCTGCTCTGTGCAGGTCAGGCTGGATGGTGTAGATTCCATTGTCTTTGATCCCGAGCCTGTAAATCTCTGCACAATCCTGGGGATGTAACCTCTCCAAGGGGGCAACTAAGAGCCACACACATCACGTTTTTATTAACTTATTTCTCATCACATTTCTATTGTGCGATCACTGCACGAGTCCTCACCCGTCGGTGGGTTTTGTGTGATGCTCTTCAGGAACAGCAGCAGGTCTTTCTCCCCCTCTCTTCCCACTGCCGCACTTTCTGTGAGCCCAGAGAAAGATGAGGTTATCACTGAAACACAGCACGCTGTTGTCAGAATCTGAAAATAGAAGCTTGGTCTATATTTACTGGCCAGAGGCTTTTCGCTGTGTTTGATAACTCTGTCAAGCTAATTCACATGGTGAGAGCGAGTTGTTCTCATCCCTGTCTGTGCAGTTAAATTCCTATGCACTCACCTATGACCGACACTTAGCAGGCCTCATTGAGGTTCTGTTTACTATGTGTGGGGGAGTGAGTATGCCGGCATTTGTGTGCGTGTGTGTATGTGTGTGTGTGTTGCAGAGGTAGAGATATAAATGTGTGCTACTCACCTAGTCGTTTGGCCATTGCCCCAAGGGCCTGGCTGTGACAGTGGAGGTCACACTCTGTCAGCACAGCTGCCATTAGTGCCAGGATGGCCCCTAGAGAGTTGCTGTCCTGGCCCCCGTGACTCCGGGCCCCCCCTGTTTCCTGGATAGAGTGCATGCAGCGCTGCAGCTGAACTAGACGTTCTTTAACACCTCCAATCTGCAAAGACAGTGCCCACAGATGCTTTCTGATGACACTACGTGTTGTCCAGTATGTTAACAATCAGTCATGATTAAACACCATAAAATCCTCTCTGTCTTGTAGGAAATGTAATATCTGTGCTTGTTGTTGTGTGAAACAGTAGTGTGTTTTAAAGTAAGAGGGGTTATTATATTGTGCATGTGCAGCCGTCAGTGTAGATGATGACATCTCACAGGATTACAGCTCAGTGACATGTTTTGTGTCACTCTTAATCTGTCTCTTACACTTACATCAGCCATTGTGATCATGTCTCTCGCACACCTGTTGCCGCATGAGCTCAGCACAACCGTATGATGAGGACATTTTTAACACAGACCTAATTTTATCCCTTCTTCGATTGCTGACTGGCATTGCTTTGCGGCTGCTAGGTGGTGCCAAGTTTAGTGTAACAACTGTCCCATGAGAAAAGACCTGCTGGCCTGTGCCTGACAGTACGCTGCCCAGTCGTTGTTGGCAAATGGGAAGGTCAGCTGTACTCCTCCCTGCTACGCTTCGCCATTTACTATATTTGCACTTTTTCACTGTTACGTACAAGCTGCTTTATCTGTTCTGTGTTTTTCTGAAAAAAAAAGAAAAAAAAAACAGTCGACCTGACCTGCTGCTCCACCACTGAGGTCACTTACCTTAGGCTGAGGCTCAGGGAAATCATGTCTGTGCTCCACCCTCCGAGGAGCATCTGAGATGGCTGGAAGTGAAACTGCCATCCTACAGGCTGATGTCCCAGTCTGACCCTCACATGCCCCAGAGTCCACTCCTGCTCCCGTCCCAGGTGGGATGGGTGCAGCCACCAGGCTGTCCCTGCAGGGAGGATGTGTGCAGGCAGGGGATGCATCTAATGACAGCAGGGTGCCCACATACAGTGTCAGCATACAAAGAGAACCAAACGGAATCATGGGAAAATGCAGGCTTTTCCTAAACTTTGTTTTAATCTCTTGAGCGGCCGTCCCGTCGTTGTTGATGATTCCCTGCGAACCTTTCAAAACCTTTTGCTTCCCTCTTTTTTTCTATTTCTTTCTGTTGTTGTGGTTATTTTCTTCTCTCTATGCTTTTGTCATCCTCCTCTCTCTCCCTTTTTGCCTCACTGCTCGTCCTCCTCTTTCTCCTGCTCCTCTCTGTTAGTGAGGTTGCTTTGGCTCAGATTCCTAGATAACTGCGGCACTCTTTGCTGTCTGACACGGACTAGTGCACCCACCCCCTGATGCTCGCACGCACGCGCGCGCGCACGCACACACACACACACACACACACACACACACACACACAGGAAGAGAGAGAGACAAACAATCTATCCATCTCCTTAATTCATATTCTTTTTTAGACTCCTACAAATGCGTTTCAAAAATTCATTGAACTCATGTGCATTGTAACGTTAATGATCACTTTTGCTATATCCTTCACAGATTAACAAACCTTTATAACAGTAAGCTTCCGCCTGTACCTGTGACTCCACCTGTTTCACAGGTTAGCTTCTGTCTAATTCTAGACAGCTACTGAACACCTAATAACTTTACCCGTTAAGGTGCCTGAGTGACGGTGTTTGTAGAAATGAAATGCTTCAAATATGTGGCTCCTTCCTTCCCGTGTACCATTTTCACATCCTTTTGTGCCGTTGTGTTTGTGTTTACAAACTGAGTTCCAAGGAGGCCATAAAGACTTAACATTCAATAGGTGCGAGAAAGCAGGAATTCCTCTATAAACACCAGAGTCATCCCGGTCATCAGCGCCCTGCAGAGGCACACTCCTAATAACAAGGAGAGCAAACACAAATGTAGAAACACATGTGAACACAAAACGGAACTAACTCGAGTTGAGATATTTTTGTCTCATCGTGTGTCTTTTTTTTAATTGTGTCTTCCAGGTTTGAAGTGACATGAGTAAAACTGTGTTTGTCATTATCCCAGTGTCACATTATCAGACCAGTATCACACGCTCAGTTTATCAGCTGGGTTTATTAGTTTAAAGTTTGATGCCACAAAAAGCTTTGATTGTTGTTTTCATGTCCTGTCATATTTCAAGAGAACAAAATGCAAATGTGTTTTCATCAAAGCAGGACTCATATACACACACACACGTCTCTGACAATGATTTTGTTTACTTTGATTATTTTGTTGTGGTCATTAATATTCAAACTGTATCATGGTGTATGATGTGGATTATGAAAATCTGTTTCAGGCCTCCTGCTGGTTTCCTTTCATCTCGCCTGTGTCAGTAGGTATTATCACATTAGATACTCCTTTGATTTGAGAAACAGAAACTGCCTGATCAGCATTCTCAATCATACTACATTTTCACTGTTCACAGTTCCTAGCAATAGTCTTCTCCTCCAGTTCACTTGCTTCATCCAATTACGGTAAGCCGAGAGTGCCCTCTAGTGGTGATTCAACACAGCTCTTCTTTTTGACAGCGATTCAGCACTGAAGTATCACAGTTCTAACCTGCATGAAGAAACATGCATCTGCTACATGAAGATTAAAAAAAAAATCATCACTTGTAGTAGTGTAATGCTAGGTCAATGTGCACTCGTACGCAAAATGATTTATTTCAGATTTTTATGTTCTTAGTGGTTTTCAGGTTTTCTGCTTCATAAGATTAATCAGTCATGGGAGACAATCATGTGGGATGTTAGTCATTTTAATAATATTTGTGCAAACGTAACCAAAAAGGAAATATCTATCCAGCAAAGAGAGCTCAAACACATACTTCAGCATGAAGAATACTCCGTGTATAATAGATGTTACAGGGCGGGATGTGCGATCGGTGGGCGGGGCCAGTAGTTAGCTGCGTCTGACGTGGTCGCAGACGTTGTTTTGGAGAAGGAAGTGAAAGGGGAAGAGAAGCTGGGGTAGCAGGTAGTTAGTCAGACAGACGAGCCGTCAAACAAAGTGCCAAATTTAAGTAATCTGCCTCCTCAGTCTATGACACGTTTTTTAAGGTTCAGGCAAAACAGCGTCTCATTTTATTGTACTGAAACGAGGCACTGGGAAATTATCGCTAGCTTAATAACGTAACGCCTAGTTAGCCTCTGACGCTAGCTGCCCCGAACAATAACAGCAAGCCAGGTCGCTGCCCGCTCCGGTATCGTCAGAAAATCTCCGCTCCGCTGTGGTACACACCGAAAGTAAGTTTTTGACCAATTTACTCGGTATGTTTGATACTTATTTACTCAACATATCCCCGGTTTCATATTGGCGGCAGCACTGCCACAGCTAATGTCAGTAGTGGTGCAGTGTTTTTCCAGAAGCTGGTTGGTAAAAACAAGGCCGGCCTGTGGCTCCTGTGGGTCCACTCCTGCGAGGAAGGAGCCGAGGTCGGTCGAACAAAGCTCACTGCCCTCTGTCAAAACGTTGACAGTGGAAATGTTTCATTATTTCGATGTTTGAGATTTATTTTGCCGTCGTGTACTTACGTAAAGAGTGGTGCGGAACACTCTGAGCCCTGAAGCTAAGACCTAACAGTTGCTCTCTTGGTCATACGCAATGGTTTTAGTAACGTGTCTTGATTCTGGCAGTGTTGTATATCAATGTCTTAGTGTTGCTAGGCAGACGGGTGTCGTGTTGTTGTTTTTTGTGTGTGAAATGCTTTTTGTTTAGTTTGTGACTCATGTTTTTACAGGTCTGTCACTTTGTTTCATCAGATGTGCTCAATTTAATGATGTGATATGATTACAACAGATCGGTGGGCGGGGCCAGTAGTTAGCTGCGTCTGACGTGGTCGCAGACGTTGTTTTGGAGAAGGAAGTGAAAGGGGAAGAGAAGCTGGGGTAGCAGGTAGTTAGTCAGACAGACGAGCCGTCAAACAAAGTGCCAAATTTAAGTAATCTGCCTCCTCAGTCTATGACACGTTTTTAAGGTTCAGGCAAAACAGCGTCTCATTTTATTGTACTGAAACGAGGCACTGGGAAATTATCGCTAGCTTAATAACGTAACGCCTAGTTAGCCTCTGACGCTAGCTGCCCCGAACAATAACAGCAAGCCAGGTCGCTGCCCGCTCCGGTATCGTCAGAAAATCTCCGCTCCGCTGTGGTACACACCGAAAGTAAGTTTTTGACCAATTTACTCGGTATGTTTGATACTTATTTACTCAACATATCCCCGGTTTCATATTGGCGGCAGCACTGCCACAGCTTATGTCAGTAGTGGTGCAGTGTTTTTCCAGAAGCTGGTTGGTAAAAACAAGGCCGGCCTGTGGCTCCTGTGGGTCCACTCCTGCGAGGAAGGAGCCGAGGTCGGTCGAACAAATCTCACTGCCCTCTGTCAAAACGTTGACAGTGGAAATGTTTCATTATTTCGATGTTTGAGATTTATTTTGCCGTCGTGTACTCACGTAAAGAGTGGTGCGGAACACTCTGAGCCCTGAAGCTAAGACCTAACAGTTGCTCTCTTGGTCATACGCAATGGTTTTAGTAACGTGTCTTGATTCTGGCAGTGTTGTATATCAATGTCTTAGTGTTGCTAGGCAGACGGGTGTTGTGTTGTTGTTTTTTGTGTGTGAAATGTTTTTTGTTTAGTTTGTGACTCATGTTTTTACAGGTCTGTCACTTTGTTTCATCAGATGTGCTTAATTTAATGTGATATGATTACAACACCTATTGCTTGTGCTGACAAGCTCACTGGGATGAAATGTAACCAGAAAGGTTTTGTCATTCAGACATAAAATACATGCGTTTTCTTCTCGTTCGAGTTCCAGTGTTGTCCGACAAAGTCATCTAAATCTTCTTCCCTACCTTGGTTTATTTGGTTTTTAACAACACACCTCCTGAATGGGTTGTGAAGTATGTCCCCACTCTGTGAATTGTTTTGTAGGAAGTTATTGCAATAGTTGACAACTCTCAGGTTAACTGACTCACACTGTGTGACTCATAAGTACCTGCCTGGTTGTTTGGATAATCTCTAGTTTGAGCTCTACTTTCTTCTCCTGTGGTGGCATGAATTGGATGATTCGTTGAATATAGTTGCTCACTACCACTTATGACATTTGACCTGACATGGTTTACATGCCTTTTTTTCCTTTTATACTCTTAACCTTGTAGCATACACAGCTGCATTTTATTACGCTGGACTATGTACTGTAGCTTCCAGATTGTTGTGCTGTATTGGAGCAATTCAGTGTTTATACCTATGTTTAACTCCTTGTTTTGAAGAAGTACAAAGTTAAGAATAGATTTCAATTTTAAGAAGCTCTTTGACACATCTGGCCAAAAGGTGCCAGATGATGTATTTCTTGAATTTCTTATTTCTTATTACAAACAGCATGCAGCTGACGTAACTTTTCTTGGCACATGTGAACTATAAACCAGCAGCAACCTTTTTTATGTAGATTGACAGCAGACCAAATCAAGCAAAATTAGGTTGCTACTAGGATATATATATATATATATAAAGTGCAATATATTAGTGCAATTTAGGAGTCAATGATATGTTTTAGTGACATAATAAAATGAGTCCATCAGTTTGGTGCAAAATATTGACCTGATCTCAGACTGAACCTCTTGTCAGAGACCATAACTGGTATTGAGGAATTAATTTGAAAATGCCCTGCTGTGTTGCAAATGGCTCTTGTTCTGAGATGAGGGTGTTCCGTCATCATGTGACTGTGGTCTGAGCATGCCAAGACGTCAGTGCTGTGCTGTTGTTCATGCTTCTGTCAGCTAGTCTGGGCTTTTTGGCTTCACAGTATGGTAGTCATGGAGTGCTGTGCTCATTCCACTCACAAAGAATGCAAGTGTACTTTCCAGGTACTTATGGGAACAGGAGTGTTTGTGTTTCAGAGGCTGGGTTTTAGAACTTGCATTTAAATTAAGAACTCACTGGTTCTTGTTATTGTTTTTTGTATGAGAACAATATTCTGTTATTTTTATTTTTGGTTACATTAAAAACCTGTGTGGGTTGGTCAGATATGTTGAAATGTGTGTATGACGCATGTTGGCTTGCACTATGTTTAACACACGAGGGGTTGTTGTGTTAGTTAGGAGAAACCGAAAGAAACATTATCACTGCTGGAGTAGGACAAAGTTCTTAATAGTTTTAGCCTTTCAACATCCACTGTGTGATCACACTTAATTATCACCAAACCATCTAACAATGAAACAGTATCAGACTTTTTCTTTCTTTGACTGGACATCTGTAACTGTTTCACTCTCTCAGTGGGCACCGGTAACTCAGCTGAACAAGTTACTTCACTTTGAACCCCCTTTCACTCTCATTTTCATTCTTGTCCAGTTTGCATATTTAGGATTTAGGCTGTCATTGCTGATAGCTGTCATTTTGAAAGAACACATTTTCAGTTGACAGGAATGTATTTCCTTTGTGGCATTAAAACATGCTGCAGTTGCTTTCAAAATCTCCGGCCAGTTAAACTTTCTCTACAGAGTGGAATCGCTTTTGTCTGTTTACTTTGCTTAGCCGCTGCAGTTAAATGCTTAGTGACATGCAAAGGTCTCATAATGTCAGGGAAAACCCTAACTTGCATGATGAGCTGATAGGAAGTGGTCAGGTTTTCTGTTAAATGTTGTGTAACAGTGTGCAAAAATCAGGTGAAAGTAATAGTTTTTTTTTAATAATTAGTTTTCTCCAAAACCAATTGATGAACTAGTTTAGAAAAGGCATGTCTGGTAACAAAATGCCCTAGAATATCACAGTTGGACATACAGCTGCCTATATTGTATACTATATGATGTGCATAATTACTGTGCATTCCTGGTTCCACTCAGCAAATGTGTGATGCTCATTTTTGTCATACATGATGGCAAACTGAATATAACTAGGTAATGGGAAAAAAAACAACTGTTCAAATTTACTCTGCATTTATTTGCATCTTTTTTATCTCTTTTAGACAAAAGAGTTTATCTGTCAGTTGAGAAAAATGTGGGTGAGAAAACAATGATGACAGACACTTGCAGTCCTAGCATCCTATAGCATCCTAGTAGTCCGATACACAGTACATGTACGCAGAACTGCTTAAAAAAAAGATAAAATCGTATTTCCATTAGAAACCTGTTAATGCTGCCATTTTCACTGGCAGTTTTTTCCTTGTCATAACAGTGTGTCCCCATGTTTACTTTGCATATTATGTGTGACAAAAGTAGCCTCTTATGTAATGAAGCTTTATTTTAGTCTATCATCTTATTTGTCTTAGGAAAACTTTTACAGATAATCCCTCGAGACTCCTACAGTTGCTTTTGTCAGGAGTATTTGGCAATGGGAGTCATAACTTTGCCCTGTAGAAGGAAGTTGAAATGACTAATATGATAAAGTTTTAAAAAAAGAGTAAAAATATGTCTGTCATGCTCCATGTGTTGGACAGTGTCTTAGCAAATCATCTTTTATTCCAGCATTGTCAAGGTCACACTGACTGACAAAATGTAAGTGAACTGAATGTGATATTGGCTATATTGGATTTACAGCTGTCGACTAACAGTTTAAAAAAAATCATAGTGAACGTCACTGAAGGAAATCATGCAGATGACTGTTGACTACTCCAATGAGATTTTCACACGTCTATGTCAAATTTACTTTTAATATTCACATTTGAATATGTTACATAGTGTGTTCAGTTTCACACTGAACACACTACTGAACACACTTCATCTCATTAGATGAAGATGAGATGACAGATGAAGACACAAAAAATAGGTATTTAAATAAATACTGTCCCACTGTCTGCATTGTGCTCCTTTTAAATGTTGGTCATTTTACGTCATCGTCCTGTTACATTCGATAGTGGACAGAAAACAGCACGTGGTGTAGTAGGTACTCTGTTCAGTGCCTGTGATGTCAGGAGAAAACATGTCACTTGTTTGGAGGAGTCAGTCCATGGGGAGGAAACATCCTGTGGTGTGTAAGAGGAAAAGAGAGAATGATGTGTTTCTCGTGATTTGCCCCAGCAGCTTAGAAAGCACATGACTGGAATAAATGGTATTCGAACCCGATTGGTCCATGGGTATGAAACGCAATACACAAGTTTGTATTTATTATATTTGTATATATTTATATATTTGCTTTCTTTGCTCAGGAACATACTGTTCTTATAGATTATTGTCCCTGGGAAATAAAGACGAGGGTTCATGACCGGGTTTTGACTTGAAATGTGTGTTAGGAAGGCATTATTGATCGCCCTCTGCAATTTTGCTGTGTCTTTCAGAAGCTGTGGAAAAATGACATCCAGGAAGAAAGTGCTCTTGAAAGTCATTATCCTGGGAGATTCTGGGTGAGTCATAACTTGCAACACAGAACAATATCAATAATTTACGGACTCAAATAGTTTGGTGGGGAAAACCCGACATGCCAAAGATTTTTTTTTAAAAGATTTAAATCTTTTCTTTAAATGGGTTTGTATTAAGTTTACTTCCTTATTGGCAGAAGTATTATTGTGCCACTAGCTGTCTCCAGGCAGAGTGAGACCTCAATGCAGCCTTTTTGTTTTTTATGCTTCTTATCTACAGACTTAACAAGAATTAATAACAGCTGTTAGTTCGTGCAACTTTTTTATGAAAAATAATGTACATAATTTAGGTACCCCCTATTTTGTACGAGTTGGGCTGCACAATATATTTTCCACATTTCTACACTGTCTGTTATGCTGTTGTCTATTCTCTTTTTGCTCAGGGTTGGAAAGACATCGCTAATGAATCAGTATGTGAACAAGAAGTTCAGTAACCAGTACAAAGCTACAATAGGGGCAGACTTCCTTACCAAGGAGGTGATGGTGGATGACCGGCTTGTTACAATGCAGGTGTGGCATAGCTTCATCTTCTAAGAGGGAAGAACATTAAACCAGTCAAGCATATGAAGCACAGTTTTATACAGGGCTTCCCTATTATCACTAACTCCTCAGAGTTTCATTGTCATTCAAATTTGTAATTGTTTTTTGCTCTCTCTTGTAGTCCTGTCCATTTACTAAACATAAGGTCTCTCTGTGGATATTTAGATATGGGACACAGCTGGCCAGGAGAGGTTCCAGTCCTTGGGTGTTGCGTTCTACCGTGGAGCCGACTGCTGTGTGCTGGTGTTTGATGTGACTGCACCCAATACTTTCAAGACACTTGACAGCTGGAGGGATGAGTTTCTGATCCAGGCCAGCCCTCGAGATCCTGAGAACTTCCCCTTTGTGGTGCTAGGCAACAAGATTGATTTGGAGAACAGACAGGTTAGTATGAGTAACCAGCTAGAGGAATCTGGGTGCATGCAGAATAGAGAATGAGGCCATTTGTTTTTTTTAACTGATGGTGGTTCCTGCAGCTGGGATGCCTGGGTTCACTTTGACAATCTGTGTTGTGCTGATTGGACTGGTTGTATTTTACATTACAAGTTGAGCCCGGGCTAATTTTGTGGTTCATTCTGATTGTTGACATTCAGATATGTGTGTGACTGGTAGTTGTAGGCATAACTTATAACTTGTAAATATAACTTAGTGTCATTTTTTTTACTTAAATATGAAAAATAACAAAATGTACAAAATTATGAGTTCATTTAATTTATACACATCTTTATGAATTCAAACTCACCAGACTGATAGCATTTTTCCTCTTCATGCACACAGGTGACCACCAAAAGGGCTCAGGCTTGGTGTCAGAGTAAGAACAACATCCCTTACTTTGAAACCAGTGCCAAAGAAGCCATAAATGTAGAACAGGCATTCCAGACAATTGCACGCAATGCCCTCAAACAGGTAAGTCACGGTTCCTTAAAATGAAAAGTGAAAGAGAGTGTAGCTGTGTGCTTTGTTATGACACTTCAGTGCAGTTTTTGTACAACAAATATAGATCAAATTTGTTATATCTGTCTGCTTTTTATTTTTCTACACTGATTAATTTGTCTCTTTTAACTCCTAACAGGAAACGGAGGTGGAGTTGTATAATGAATTCCCAGAACCCATAAAACTGGATAGGAATGACAGAGCTAAATCTTCAGCAGAAAGCTGCAGTTGCTGAAGGACAACTTGGACCATCTTCTCTCTTGGCTTTCTGAACCACCTTGTCATCTGTTACTTGCACCTCGCTCTGTGGGAATGGACTTTCCTACTGGTCTTCCTCTTTCACGCCTTTGTTTATTCCATCAACACAACCCCTCACAAAATATGTTGCACAAGGATGTACTCCATGTCCACCCTCGCCCACATTTATCACACAAAGGAATACTCTAGCGTACTGTTGTAAAATACACTAACAAATCTAGTGCCTAAAGATCATCCCTTGTGGCCATGTGGGCCTAGAATTGATACTGAATGATCTTCGGTCCTGCCCACCCATTAGTCTAACTGTGGCCCTTAATTGTCACACTCAGGGGACAAGCTGGAGCCATCTTTAGAGAGTGCAAATGTAAACTCTGGGTGGACCAGCTATGTAATGTAAAATGATGTTGGCTAACGTCAGCATTCCACGCATGTTATTTTCACTTTTACTGTTTGTTTTCTTTTGCCTGTCTCTCAAGAAATTATCATGTTGAGCTCATTCTCTCTATGTGTGCGTACATCTGTTTTTCTCAACTGGTTGATATTATTTCGTAAGCCATTCTGAGCCCCGTCACCTTTTTTGTGTTTGTGCCTTTTTAAACTTTAAAGCGGAATGACTGATTTTGGGCAACATCTGCTACAACACCTCTTGGTGAGCTTAAAATTGCACCAGCTTTTTTCCCTGTCAGTTTACCCTGAGAATCTGTCAAACCATTTGGGGATTGTATTGTGTAGCAGTTGTGTTATAATTGGATCATAACTGCATCGACATGCAGACTAAATGCTCTTAAGAAGACATTAAGGAAAAGCTGCTGCTGATGCAGTTACAGTGTACAACATGGAGTAATTATTAAATATTAATATTTGCCTTTATATGTAACATTACTTATACTGCTACTATTACTGCTGTATGTGTTACATTCATCATCTTCATCTGACATCTTTCATTGCTATGTAGTTATAGTATGTGTCACAAACACAGCATACATCTGCCTTTTGTCATGTCTTTGTTATTGCTGTTCTCTCTATCTGCTTGTAGCTCAGGTTGGCTAAGTACTTAATATTTTTAATGGATTGTGTATTATGGTGTATAGACAATAAAGGTAAAAGGCTGATTGAACAAAAGTGTTCTCTCTTTCCATATAAAGATCCTACTTTTGCCCTTGTATTATTCCTCCTTATAGAAGAAAATCACTGCAATGCCAATGATGCTGTCAATCAAATTGGGATGTCAAATAAAACTCTTGAATACATTGGTGTTGTCACATTGTTGTCAATTTCTGTTTTATTTGGTCAGTTTATTTGGTTAGCCATCTTTATTTTCCTGTAGGAGTTATAATTAGCTTAACTGAAATTTTAATTATCTTTATTTTGAAACAGGAATCTACTGGTTGTGAGGCATGAGTATTAACTACTGCACCACAATGTCTCAGTTTGTACAGCAAGACTTCAAAAGTGTGAGTGCTGAGTCAGCATTGGTCTTTTTTTTTTATTCGTTGTTTTTTAAAAAATAAGAAGGGGCTCACACAGCCCACGACTTAGTCGTGACACTGGACGACCAGATGTCCTTTGCTGCCAACATCACAGCGATGACCCGCTCTTGCAGATTCATCCTCCACAACATCAGGAGCATATCCCTTCCTCACCGAGAAGGCAACGCAGGTCCTGGTTCAGGCTCTTGTAATCTCACGCCTGGACTACTGCAACTCCCTCCTAGCTGGTCTGCCAGCATTTGCCGTCCAACCTCTGCAACTCATCCAGAGTGCAGTGGTTTGTTTGGTCTTTAACTTGCCTAAATTCTGACACATTACACCACTCCTCCGCACCCTGCTCTGGCTTGCGACAGCCGCTCGTTTCAAATTCAAAGCACTGGTACTCTCCTATCGTGCTGCGAATGGTTCAGGCCCTTCCTACATTGAGAAAATGGTCAAACCTTACACTCCAGCCCACTCCGATCTGCCACTGCCAGACGGCTTACCACTTTTTCCGATTTTTGACCTATGAGAAAATTAGGTTTTCTGGCCACTAATCAACAAAATATCATTCTGGGGGGTGATTTAACTCTATTTCCTGCCATTCTGGCGCGTTATTTCCACATTTAATGTTTGGCCGTCTTTGGGCATTTTCGACATACTAACCCCTTATGTTTTTTTTTTTTTTTTTTGATCTATGAGAAAATGAGCTTTTCTGCCCTCTAATCCACAAAAGATCATTATGGGGGGTTATTTCAGGCTATTGTCTACTAGTTGGGCACGTTATTTCCCTTTTTCGTGTTTGGCCATTTTGGGGATTTTTCGACATACTAACCCCTTACGTCTATTTGCGATTTTTGACCGATGAGAAAATGAGCTTTTCTGCCATCTAATTCACAAAATATCATACTGGGGGGTTATTTCAGGCTATTTTCTACCAGTTGGGCGCGTTATTTCCCTTTTTCATGTTTGGCCATTTTTGAGAATTTTTCGACATACTAACCCCCTTACGTCATTTTGCGATTTTTGACATATGAGAAAATGAGGTTTTCTGGCGTCTAATGGAGAAAATATCACCCTAGGGGATGATTTCACGCTATCTTCTGCCAATCTAGCGCGTTTTTCCCACTTTTAAATGATGTCCATTTTTGGCAATTTTCGACATACTAACCCAGGGATCTCAAACTCCATTTACCCGGGGGCCGCTGGAGGTCGAGTCTGGGTGAAGCTGGGCCGCATCAGGTTTTTCACAAGAAAAGCTCTTACAAAAACACTCCAGTGTTATCAAATGTCTTTTTTTTTTTTTTAACACAAAATAAGATGAAAAAATAGAAAGGCTGATGTTGCTAAACTTTCTTTTCTGGACACATAATGCTTGAAAATTCACCTTCTGTGAACCCTAACCCTTTCCTGCTTTTACAATCATCTCACTAACCACATGGCTTTGACTGCTGCATCTTTCTCTTTGGTTGCTTTCTTCGGTTGGCTCTCTCATCTCCCAGGTATTTTGCATACTCAGCATGTCTAGTTGTATAATGACGTTTCAAATTGTGCACTGCAACTTTCTCTGTGCTAATAAGACACGTGGAAATGTCCCTGTGCTCAACAAAGAAATATTGCACTTCCCACTTTTCCTGAACTTGTCTGTGCTCATCACCAAACTTTCTCTCCACTGCAGGTTTTGAAAAAGACGTTTGGGGCTATGTAATAAAAATGATTCCGTTTTGGTCCGATTTTTGACCCATACCGAAATGAGGTTTTCTGGCGTCTAATGGA
>JAFBJQ010000598.1:1946-18487 GCA_016785345.1 Trinectes maculatus | reverse complement strand
AAGAACCTAGAATATAAGACATATTTTTAGTTGTTTCACACTTTTTTGTTGAGTATATAATTTCACATGTGTTCATTCATAGTTTTGATGCCTTCAGTGTGAATCTACAATTTTCATAGTCATGAAAATAAAGAAAACTCTTTGAATGAGAAGGTGTGTCCAAACTTTTGGTCTGTACTGTATATATATATATATATATACACACACACACACACACACACACACACACACACACACACACGCACGCACACACACACACACACTTCCCATGTATATATATATAGGGGAACCAAGGAAATGTTCATTTCCAACCTTTTTTTCAACTTGTGATCTAATGTATTGTTCAAAAAACAGTTGCAAATCAAACCCTTTATGGATTAAAAATAAAAACTGCCTTTCAGTTTTTTAGGAGTTTATGCTCTGTGTACAGAAAACCTTCCAGATTTGTTAAATCATATCTCCAAGTGCACTTAGCACTTAACTTTAAGTAATAATTATGAGATATAAAAAATGATTGCCGAATTAGTAATTATAATTTGCATATTGGATATTAATTTGTACAAATGAAAAATAAGTCATCAAAAGGCATGTAGGTTAACTGCGGAGTTCCTCAGGGCTCTGTGCTTGGCCCAGTGCTATTTACTGTACATCAAACATCTAATACTGTCCTACTACACTTCAACACTTCAGTCTCAGAATGTAGGTTTACTTATGGTTCCAAAAATCTAGAAGAACAGAGTAGGAGCCAGAATCATCAGCTATCAAGCTCCTCTGCTGTGGAACCATCTCCCAGCTACAGTCAGGGTGGCAGACACCCTCTCTGTGTTCAAGAGGAGACTTTCCTTTATAACAAAGCGTATAGTTAGGGCTTGTCAGTTCTTAGTTATGCTGCCATAGGCTTAGATTGTCACATCATTTAGACTGTATCCTTCTCTTCCTCTGTCTTCTTTCCTTGCATTGTTACATTGGAGAAATACGCAGGTGCATGCAGTTGACTGAAACAAAGCTGATTACGAAGCCATATACAGTATGAAAGATTTCAGTTATCCGGTGTAGTTGTCAGTTGGAGTCAGAGTTAGGTCAGATCAGGTAAAGGTTCTCACCTCATTCCTCTCTTTGGACAGAACGATGAAGCCGTTATTGTCGACCAGAAAACAGTTCAGATCCTGGACAAGAAGCAACAGAAAGAAATGTGTCTGTGTCGATTGTTAAATACAAAAGATCTCATGTTCAGTTGGATCAAAGGATGGTTCCTACTTACGGCACTCTCACAACTGAGTGGACACACACCTTCAGTGTTTGAACACTAAAAGAAATTACACACAGGTCAAGGTCAAAGGTCATGACTTGGAGGCATCACAGCCTCACAAACAAGCTGCATATGCAGCCATAGAGTCTCACTCAACAAACAAGCAGCCCATTCAGGAGTTAAAAAGGGTAAAAAAAATACTTCGCAGTTGAAGAGCAAGCTTCATTTGAAAGAAATGTAGCTTGTTTGTACAAATTTGACTTGATGTCAAACTTTTTCTCTGTGTTGCCTCAGGTGCATATTTTGTGCACAGCATGTCTGGACTCTACCGGGATGTTATGCGTGTGATGAATATAAAAGTTTGATTTAGTAGAGCAGATAGCAGAGTTGTATACACTCTCTCTCTCTCTCTCTCTCTCACACACACACACACACACACACACACACACACACACACACACACACACACACATATATATATATAGAACACAGAATCAGTCAAACTATGAGTGACAAACAAAGAGTGAAATAAGCAAAGGGTAGTGAATAAACTTCATGGTTTCACTTGCACACAGCAGCTCTCTGTCGAATTTGTAATTGCTATGCAGGTTGCTGTGTGTTTTATAATCTATGAGATGTAATGATAAAGTCCAGTTTGCTGCATATATGAGAAATGTTAAAATTTTGTTTGTCTTTAGAGAGAACATTAGACCTGACAGGTCATTCTGCACCAACAGCACCTCCTAAGTTAATGTCCTGTCTTAGGCAGAGACTGGGGGTTTAATTTGAAGAAGAAGAAATTGAGCGAATTAATCTTGCAAAGCTCCTTTACTGGTGCCCCACAGAAAAAAAACTGCATAACTAATAATTAGTAGAAAATAGATCCCCTTTTAAATAAACAAAAATAATCACTTACGTCTGTGTCACTAGGCTGGAACCAACAAAGTGAAGAGTAAAGAAACGTGGAGAAAAAACAAAAGACGTTTACATAATAATAATTAATAATAGCAATAATAGAAAAAAAAGCATCAGCTAACGTGTGAAAGTAAGTAAAGCTTCCAGTTACCTGCTTTGTGATTGTCCAGAACCTTTTCTCCAGCAGATCCAATGACATCTGCACCCCAATTGCTAAACACACGCACACCCACACACACCCACACACACACACACACACACACACACACACACACATTGTCAGAGTATTGGTAATTCTATAGCAAAGTACACATTTGGAGCTTTTAAAAACATGGAATTATCTATATGGTGAGGGTGAATTGTGATTTTTTTTAAATGTATGAATTAATGAATAAAATTTTAGTGTCTCTTCACGTTTATTGTCAGGTTCAAGTTTCCTTTATTGCAGTGTCTTGCTCTTTCTCATACAGAGTGTACCTCTCTTTTTCTCTACATTAGAGCTGAGATCTCAGCATAGATACACTGCAGCTGCTATATCTAACCCCTGTAATGCACAGTACATACAACATTCAGCACACACACTCACACACCATTAGCACTCTCTCTTGCTCTCTCTCCAACATACACAGACGCTCACTCAGCATTATTCAGTAGCTGGGTGTGTGTTGTATGCAGTTCTGGCACAATGAGAGAAGACTGAGAGAGCAGCAAAGTGGTGGAAGAGGATGAGCCACAGATTTTGGATTTGCATTTTTAGTCTGAGTCTGGATTTTCTGAAACACTACAGATAAAGGAAAAGAAGTACTATTTTTTCTGCTTTATATCTGTTTGGAGGCTGAAGCAGCAGAGCGGATGGTGAGTGTCGTCCGTCCGTGTGTGCATGTGCTCAGACACTGCATGAACAATACAAATGTAAAGAACCTTTTTCATGCGCAAGTACACTATGTACTGTAGATCCCCCTGTCTTCACTCAGTCATGTACTCTTTGTATTGCACCTTTAGTTCAAATGAAGGGGAAATATGGATAAACTGCATGATACCTGTGACTAATGATTATCATCACTATTATGATTATAATCCAATATTTATTCCATCATATCTCTGCTCCACCTGCATTGTCACTGTTCCAGAGGTGTATGGAATGCAACTTCCTGCCTCAAACTGATAAGAAGTTGATAAAAGAAATATCTACAAAGAAATACCTTTCTCTGGCTTTTTACAGCTACAGAAAGGTGATGGAGTTATCTCACTTTTTTTCTCTGTAGAGTTATCAGTTCCACTGCACTCTGCATTGTGAGTGCCCAAAACTGCCAAAGATACCAAGAGACAATTATAAACAGATAAACCATCAAAAGAATGATGAGTGTCAGTGGGAACCAGTGTGCTGACATCGTGCTCTATCTGCAGCTATCTACAGGGATTATGAGTACACAGACAGAAGACCCTCTTTGAAATCACATTGGATTATTATAAAGCTCCTTATGTGATGTATCTGAGCAAGAACATGCAACAGGGACTGAGGACCAGCAACAAGCTGTGAATAACAGCACAAATCTGCTCTGCAATCTCAATATACTGGGGTCCAACTCTTCCAGAGACTAAGCTGTTCATGTTTTTAAATCTGTACATACGACATACTCCACATAATCCCACATATCACAGATGTGAAGTGCAAATCTGTGGAGAGCAAACAAGTAAATCTGTTGTCTGGAACCAACAAAGTGGACAAGTGTTAAGTTAGTTGGAGCTGAAAAAGAGTAAGAATCATTTTAAACAAAGCTCACTGGAGCATTATCTTCTATACTGTATGAAAAGCAGTATCAAGTTTGCTGGCAGTCAGGGGTAACTGATTTTTGGAGCCATATGCTAATCTGATACAACAAGAATCATAAAGTATATTAGTGATGATCATAACAAATACCTGTTTTTTTTAAGCAACCATTTTTCTATGCTGTGACATGACTGGTTAGATATAGTTCAGTTCAGATATAGTTCAGTTAGATATATATAATTTCAGAACAAGCAGAACTAGAAATGTTCTAGTGCATCCTTTGGAGCATCTATATTTCCCTCCTCTCTCAACCTTTTCTCTTTCTAGGATGCCACAGCTAGAAGTCAGTGGAACGTAGCAGAGAGTGAGCACAGCTGGATGGCAGCCTGAAGTGGTATAGCACGAATATGGATATGGCAGACATGAAGAACCTGGAGCAGCATGGACAAAGTCACACTAGGGGTGGAGGTGAGGCTGGATACATGCTTTCTCCTTTACACTGTAGTTTATCTGATGCTTTCATCCATCTTGTGAGTTTTCCGCCTTGTATTCAAAGAAGACATTAAGCCATGCTTCCATTGAAACTACATATGAGGCGCAATCTGACTGCTGCCATCCACCACTTTGGGCCCTTGAGTAAGGCTCTTAGCTTCTTGAATGGCAGCCCATATCTCCGCATGTGTGTGCTGTGTGCTATGTACTAATATGTTTCTGTACTCATATGTGGAATGGGAGAAAGTGCAGAGAAATAATTTCCCTATTGTGTGGATTAATAAAGGTGCTTCTTCTTCTACTTCTTCTTCTTCTTCTTCTTCTTCTTTGCTGTTATTCCTCTGTTGCTGTTTCATCAATGAAAAATTCATTGACTGAAAATGTCTTTTGGTTGTAGACGATCTGTTTGTATCTTGTATTTTCCAGTACATACAACTCTGTCCACTCTGGTGTTGGTTCTACTTGGCCTGCTCGGATCAGTCGACAGCTGTCCTGGTATCTGCACCTGCTATGGAAACACAACTGATTGCTCTGCCACTGGCCTTCTCTCTCTGACACCCATCCTAGCTCTGTTGGACCAGGACACTGTGGTCCTCCGCCTACATCAGAACAACCTCTCTGGTCTGGCGAAGATGGAGCTCTCCAACCACAGCAGTCTGCAGCTTCTGGATCTTTCCCAAAACCAAATTTCCACCCTTCAGCCTGGAGCTTTCTTAGGCTTGGGTAGCCTACGCTGGCTCAACCTCTCCGCTAACTACCTTGGGCTATGCCTGGCAACATTTGACCTCACCAACATTGCAGAGACCACCCAGGGTTGCAGTGTAGGTCAGGGAACCACTGGCTTGTACAAGGAGGTTTTCACAGGGTTGTGGCAGTTACAGGGGCTTGACCTGTCCTCCAACGGTCTCCTTTGGCTGCCCAAAGGACTGTTAGATGGGCTTCAGAGACTGACCTCGATTTCCTTGGCTAGAAATCAACTTGTAGCCCTGGAGAGAGTCACCTTTGAGCCCCTTGTGCATCTGCAGCGCCTCCAGCTGGCTGGAAATCCATGGGAGTGCAACTGCAAACTATGGGACTTCAAGCATTGGTTGGAGTGGTTCATTTACAGGGGTGAGCACCTGTATATCTATATACAGTATTTATATCTATTTATATATATATAAATTTTATATAAATATATGTATTTATATATATTTATATCTCTATGTACAAATACATTCTTTCTCAATCCTGCCCCGTCACTCTCTTTCCAATGACTTCCTCCATTCCACTACTCTCCTCTCTCCTGTTTTGTCTCAATCTGGTTTAGATGGACAGGTAGATGCCATGCAGTGCAGTCTGCCTATCGATTTAAAGGGGAGGGACATCTGCAACGTGCCAGCAGAGATGTTCAGTGTCTGCCTGCGAAGTCTGACCAGAGAGGGCAGGTCAGGTCATGACACCAGGCCTCCCTGCCCGCCTGGCCGAGTCAGCAGCAACGAGGAATGTGTTCGCCAGCGTTACCGGCCTGTAAGTGTCCGCCGGGCACATGGGACACAAATAGTTGCAGGGGTAATTTGTGGCACAGTTTGTATCCTCATGGTGGTTGCTGCGACTTACGGCTGTATCTATGCTTCACTGATGGCACGGTACCAGAGGGAGGTGAAGACCTGCAGCAAGCCTCTGATGGCCGAGTGTGGAGCTGAGACAGATCTGGAGGATGGACAAATATTCTCGACCTTGCAAGCAGAGATACCACCCATAGAGGTTTGTGGCATCATGCATGGATATCGAATCAGTACCTTCTAAAATATCTTTTCCTGATGTTCAGGCAACTTTTAGACACATCTGAAGCTGCTGTTTGTAACTTTTGCACATTGACTTCTCTTCATCTGAGTTTTTTCTCTTTGAAAAGTCAGTGATTTCTTGTTTGTGTGAGTGCATGCTACAAGTGGCCGTGATTCGCTTGAGTTTAATTAATTCTATCACAAAATTAAGAACAAATTTTTGTGCCCATGTTGAAGTCCATCCAAATAACAGACACTTTAATCAAACTGTTCTAGCTGTTGGCTGAATTGAGCTGCTATTCAATTTGAATGTTTGATGTTAATGAGAGCCCGAACAGTTTAACATACCTCCTGCCATGGCTGTCTTTCTCTTAGATGACACTGTCACTGATGTTGTCGCTATGAGGTACTTCACTCCTGTGGGGAGAGAAAATGTACCTACATCTTGTAGCTTAGCTCATTACACAGATATATTGCAAAAATAACAATAAAGTATAAAAATACATAAATGGAATAAATGAGCTAAAGATATAGTGATAAACAGACCTTTGTCATTAGAAGAGTAGTAATAGAAGCTTCCAGGAGTATTTTCCACAGCCAGGCGATACCACAGAGGGAAGTGATCGATTGTGAACAGGTTGTCTTTATCAGCTGCAGTCAGGAACTTTCTGTTGAGGATAGGTTTTTTTTCAGGTAACATTTGACTTTGAAATCCACTGTAAAGTTTTGGTTACCACACAAGACACCTGCGATTACTGAGCAACTGATTGTAAGACGATCATTTATTTATATTGTCTAATTCTTTGTTTCCACTTACACATAAGCCATGTGTAACCATACGACCAAGCACAAAAAGTTGTTAAAGGTAGAAAACAAACATATTTTGTAGCTATAATATGACATCAATCACTTTACAAACCAGGTTTAAGTGAAAGTCTACATGTCTGTTTGGCCTAATGGTGACAATTGCTATTTAACTGCAACATGCCAGCTATGACTATACCCAGGGCCAGCTGTTCTTCTGGTGTGGTCATGTGGACATGACAGAGATGTGTGGAATAAAAAAGTAGAAAACACTTTATCAAAAAATAAACAAAAACTAAAAAAGGGTTGTTTTTGTCCAACATGTCGGGTTTTTTTTTTGTTTTGTCTTCTGCTCAGTTTTTGTTTCCTTGGCTGACTCGATCAGTCAGATGAGACAAACTCAATAATGAACAGTCTGAACTTACTTTGCCACTCTGGTCTCCAGTCCTGCATATCGTATGATTCTCATCAGGCCAGAGCGAGTACCAAGGAATGCTGTCTCGACCCCCTCTTCCACCCTACAGAGCCAAAACACAAACACAATCATCAGTGAACTGTGTAAAGGACATAATTAGTCTCTCTTGTGAAGATTAACATGTTGAATCAAGCTCCTCTTTAATGGATGCCAACCAGTAAATGTTGTGTTGTCTCGCAAACTGAAAGACAGGGGCAAACTGAAACAATAATCCACGCTTATAAATTTACTCTGCACCGTATTAATGCAAACCAACAGGCCACCAACTATGCAAGCTAACCACTGTTTGTTAATATTATGGATGCTAGACTTGTTACTGGACTAGTTAATACATTTATCCACTATGCTGAACTTGATATGAATTATAATTAATTTTCATTTTGTTAAAGTCTAACACTGAGTTAAATCCAATGTGGTACACTTATTTACTTAATTTCTTCTTTTCTTTTTTTTGCAAAAATGTATAATTCTTTTTTCCCTTTATCTTAATGAGTTTTCAAATGAAGAGTATTTCTGCATTACAGCTGCAACTTAACAAAATGGGAAAATAGAATTACCTTCATTAACCAAAACATTCTGGACAGGCAATGCCTCAATGACCAAACAAAAAAACTATATATAATATAATAAACATAATACATATAATAACTAATAAATAACTGTTACAATTAACAATTGCATCAAAATTCATTCCGTTACTCATGAATCTCTTTCACCACAGGTAAACACCGGCAACACTAAAGTTATCTCAAAGATGAACTGTTCTGTTTGTATTTTGATCACTTGATCTCTTTCTTCCACTACAGTCAGCAGGGTGACCAGCTGGCCCATCCCCTTTCATTACTCTCTAACAGCAAGTCTAATGAATGCAACACTGGCTAAAACTGTGGACCATCCACCTGCTCATGACAAGAAGCCCTCTGGTACCTGAGAGAACTTCCATATAGCACTTCAGCTACAGATGTCAAGTACACCTGGATGTTTAGTAGCTCACCTGTCATTGAGCATCAAGGCATTCCAGTAGGCTTCCAGTGGAGCTGTGACCACAGCATCAAACAGCATCTGCTGCAGGAGCACCTCATCACCTGAGCAACAAACGGGGTCAAGAAAGGGGAAATCAAACACTCATCAATTTAAATCAAATTCTCATTGTGCTAAACTTAAACTGTGAATTTCCGGAATGTACACACACACTCATATAGTATATACAGTATGTAAGAACTTCAATAACAAAAACCTACACTCAAGGTCGGGTTCCTTCCCCATCAGGTAGCGGATGGCTGCTTGAAGCTGTGAGTATTTTCGGTGTGCAGGGTCGATGTCCGTCTCACAGTATGTCCTGAGGGAAAGAGATTTATTCATCAGATAGTCTCCTAAGAATAGGAGAAATACTACAGTGAAATTCAGACTTCAGAGGGTGGCAGCAATGCACCTAAAAGTTGCAATCAAGCATCAAAAGAAGAGGAGTTAGACAAATTAGAATTTGGTAGCCTTATGCTATCCAGTATGTAAAATGGAAGTTCTGACTGATTTCAACTGACCATTCGGAGGCGATGCTCAGGTCTGGGGAGGTGAGGTCATGCAACCCTGAAGAGCAATGTAAAAAGACTAAAGTAAGCAAACAACAAACATTGTCACATAATTGGTACTGACTAATTCAAATGAATTAATAATGCTTGTTTTGAATTTAAACATAAGAACATGTAGAAACTGTGGGGAATCATACCTTCCTCTACAGACACATTTCCAATAAATATCAGTTTTCCGTGCCCTTTTGTCAGCACCATGCCAAAACTGCAGACACATAGACGAGGTAAGATTAAGAGGCTGCCATCTAGTGGTTTAATCACATAACTGCAGCTGCATATGAGAAAAAAGACTGACCAATACAGGCTTTCAGAATGTAACAAACTTAAACTTATATTATAACTTATAACTTTTATATTTGACACTGACATATATCTGACTAAAATGTATCATGCATTTTTTGTTTTGTTATAATGAGAGCAAAAACTGTTCTAGCTGGTACACAAAAAAATCTTTTGTATGAATCGTTAATGAATTTCAGTGAATCAATGAATTTCTTTAAAGGCTAAAGGAAAAAAAAGGCAATTTACCTGAACGGAGTCTCATCGATGTTTGTGTAGAAGTAATCATTGATAAGGTACAGAGGTCTTTTCTGAAGAAGAAAAACAAGATCAAGTCAGTGCCACTCAGACAATTAAAATACCATCTTGAATTTCTCTCTTTTTTTAAAAAAACTCACCCCTTTGTCGACAGACGCTCTGATGCTCAGGCTCATGCTGCCAGTCTCGCCATTTACCATGGCTGTTCTTAGCTGCAGGTACAAGAATAGTCAGTTATTGTTTGTTTCTCTGGGGCATTGATTGTTTTTGTTTGTTTTTTTGTTTTTTTGGGGGAGGGGGTAATGTTGCTGTTCTGTTGTACAGCTGCAAATTCTTATTTTTCCTGAGGTGTGTTTTGTAAAGCTTTTAACACAGTTGTGTTCACCTGCATGCAGCAGAACAGAACTCGGCAAACTCCTCTTCTGCATTTTGTATGAGGTTAGGTGCAGAGATTGTTTTTGTTAATGGTCTCTACATTGGTGACATGTGAATTTGACTTTCAGCAATGATGTGATAACTGGGTGACTGTCAAAACATGTGTTTTGGAACACGGTATAGAGAGAGGGACATTAATACATTTCATCATTCATTTATTTCCCCTTGTCAATGGTCAGGTTGCATTGCCAGGCCAGGTGAGACATGTCATCTCTCCTGTGAGCTCTGGGTCTATCCTGAGATCTCTTACCAGATGGACATGCTCAGAAAACCTCTCTTGGGAAGCAGCCAGAAGGCATTCGGGTCTGTTGCAGCTTCCTCGTCTAATAAGCCTACTTGTGAACAAGACCCTGATATACTGAAACTTTTAGAGTCTGCTGGTGATATTTGATGTGTGTGGATATTCACTCACTGTCTCCTCCGTGTCCTCCCACTCCACCTCAGAGAGATCCACACTGTTGTAGTTTGGTTTTGGCTTCAGTTTCTTTCCATCTTTGTACTGCAGGAAAAAGTGAAATACTGTACAACTGTCGCCTGATATCCTCTTTAGGACATCTACACTACAATACACTGTACGATAAGTGTTCATCTACAGCAAAATGTGTCAAATTTAGCTTGTGCAGTTATCTAAACATGCAGTCCAGTTGCACAACTCACCAAGGGTCGAAGGTCAGGGTGAGCCAAAATATAACCATTATTTGTGATGAGAAAGGCATAGCCATGTGCTCCCAGCTAAGGAGAAGGGAGGAAAACACTAAAATAATGCCACAGAATGTGTTGTCATTGACGTTTCTTGACTATCATTGATAAAACACTGATAAAACACAAACTCATTTTTGCTCATCAAACATTTTTAAGACCATAATTGGTTTCCAGTTACATGGTTCCCATCCTCAGTCTTGGGTTCACTGTTTATTCACTCACTGTTGTGTCTTATGTTAAAAACATCACATACAGCAGGCATGTTTACGATGATGTGGGTCTCAACAACACTGTCAAAAACAGTTATCTAACACAGGTTCACATATTGGAGCTCACCATATATCTTGGCGCCAGCTTCATCACCTCCAACAGTGGAATGTCTGAACCGACGACACCTAGTAGGATCCCATGGGACAGCTGGAGAGACGGGACAAAGGGCCAAAGCTCAGCATTGTAAATATTGCTTTAATAAATATCTTGAGTCTGTTGAGTTGCACATGTAACACTAAATCTTTTAACTGAAGTAATTATTGTGATTCAGAAACGTTTAGCACTGCAGCTTCTTAGTGGTGACTAAGCAAAGTAATCAGCTTAGTCTCAAAAGATCATCAGAGTCCAGTCTTCATTACTGTCTGTATTGGATCTTGTGGCATATCACTCTTTGGTCTGCTGACAGACAACCTTCCTGTCTGTCTAGCATTCTGTTTTTGACCTTAACCTGTCTTGTGCCTTGTTCTTTTTACAAAGCAAGGACAAAATCACACTTTGTGTTTACATTAACTTAGACATGTAAGCGATGCACTAGACACTGACCGTCTCCTTCTTCTTGCTGAAGACTGGCATGGCCACGGAGGTCATCAGCAGCAGACTCTGAGCCTTAGTGGTAAAGAGCTGATACAGGGAAATATTTAATATGCAGTGATTAGTAAAAACAAAATACACAAATAACACACATCGATACAAGATAAATGACGGATTACTCTAAGTTTTTAGACCTGAAAAAGTTATTATTCACAGTGTCAACTGTCTGATGTAAATCTATATCCTAGTTTATGTTTATGAATCCTATTAAGATTGTTGCTTAGTATTTTTGTTTTTATTCTATTATATTATAACATATGGAAAATTTACATATTAGAAGAATAGGCTGAACCAGTTTGTCATACATGTGAAATCTTGTTGAAGGCCAACACATTATCTAAAACTACATCTTCTTCTTTACCTCCTTGGTGTTTGGAAGCTGCCAGAGGGAGGGAGGAGAGGGCCCAGAGGATCATAGGAGAATGCGGCAAGAAACAAGAAGGAAGCAGACACACAAATGAAAGTGAAGAGACGATGATGATGAAGATGAAGATGAGGGCCACTCTACTGAGTGATGAAATAAAAGGAGACATTTTCTAGTTCTCTGCATACATTACTTCCTATGTGATATGTCCAGCTATGACTAATGACCTGCCCCTTTAAGATCTCTGATTGGCTGCTTTGGCTCACCACAGTGTCCATATAGGCTTCAGTCCAGATTATGTCATGGTCATGGTTGATGACCATTGGTCTGCTAAGCACATGCAGGTACTCCATGACGTTCTCCTGTACATCAGCCAGAGTGGAGACGTGGGTGTAGTAACCTGAAGAAAACACCCACAAACATATATCAATTCATACATATATATACACACACACACACACACACACACACACCCACACACACCCACACACACACACACACACACACACACACACACACGCACACACACACACGCACACACACACACACACACAGAGACAACTGACCTTTGTTATTGCAAGCAATCCACTTGGTATTCTGAGCAAAAGTCATCTCTCTGCCAATCAGATATGTAAAGACTCGCACCTGAAGAGAGAAATGCATGTGATTTCATCTGGCTGTATGTCTCGGATTGTTTTATACTCTTAACTTGTGGTTTTGCTGCTTTTTGCTGATGGTTAAAATCTGGCAAAAATGGTAGGAGTATTTGAAGACCAAAAAAACTCTCAAAACTCTAAGATCATTTGGCAGTCTTACAGTAAGACAAAACAGTCTTACAGTTCAGCGCAACACCATAGCTCATTTGCAAAAGCTCATATCTCTCCCAAAACTACACACAGTGTGTGTACAATTGTGTATAAACCTGGAAAAAAAGGATTTTATGGTAAGAGTAGCCTCCAAGGTTTGACATCACACATTGCACATAAATATAAAGGAGCTTTATTAAATTTTTACAGTTTTCTTCACTTAATACAATAATAAATAAATTGTTCAACTTCTTACTCATAACATTGATTCAAACAACACTTTTCAGTGAAATATATCAAATTTTTGTAGCTGCAAATGTAACACAGTGTCAGCTATGTTTCATGGGATTCATTCCTCTACTACCACCTGCTGGGTGGTATGTTATTATGTGTAATGCTGTTGGGATGCAAAAAATGCACCACGATTACCAGGACCAGGAGTAAATGAGAATTTGGGAATAAAAATGATTCAAGTGTGGCCCTCACCCTGCGTTCAGGCCAGTTGAACTCCTCGAACACAGACTCAAAGTCCTCCATGGCTCCGTCTGTGATCAGCATAATAGCCTGGTTACACAAGCTGCCCTGACCATTCACCCTTGCCTGCCCACATACAAACACCAAGAGATTATATAATACATCAGTGTAAATCAGAATGGGAACTCTTTAATACACATTCATTGATACACACTGGAATTCATTTGTTTGACATGACACAAACCTCATTTAGGATTTTGAAGGCTTCCTTCATGGCATTCTTGATCTTTGCTTCTCCTTTGACATGCAGCTCTTCCACCAGCAGCTTAAAGTGCTGAGAGGCAAAGAGAGAGATCAGAAGGTTGTACTGTAATGAATCTGTAGATATGCATGATCCTTTTTGTGAATCTTGTACCACCATGGATGTGCTACAAGATGATGGTTATGTCCAGTTACACTGGACATTGAATTTTAGACCTCAAATACCCTGTCCACTGGTCAGACCAAAGTTTTATTTGCGTCATCACAATCTTGCGATCATATGCCATAACCCAGTAGAACTGGTAAAGATTAGGGTAAAGAGCTAGTGAATGCATTAAATCAATATCTATATTTACTAAAATAACTAAGATAGCCATAAAAGAATATGTGTGTTTAACAGCTGATAAAATGCCTCCTCAGCTCTTTATGACTGTGTGAAGCAGGTAATAGTCTTACCTCTCTGTTATCCAAATCAGCCTGGACCAGAGTTCCTCTGAAGCATGGCTCCACATAACGGACATAGTCAGTGTACTGAAGACAGCAAAATACACCCATACACACACACACACACACACACACACACACACACACACGCACACACACACACACACACACGCACACACACACACACACACACACACACACAAAATCAGTCAGTACTTAAATACAATCTGAGATAGACCCTACAAATACCTAGGTCTACATTTTTCCTTGGTCAGTTAGCGCAGCTGGTTAGAGTGTGGTACTAATAATGCCACGGTTGTGGGTTCAATCCCCGTACTGGCCAGTGCATTTTGTGGCTTTGTACCTGTGACATGACAATAACATTAACACCTAATCTATGTCACTTGGCCAAGCACCGTGTCCAAAAGAATTCCTGTGTGTAAAGCCATTTGACAAGTCATCAACATTTTGGGGGGGTGGTAAGGAGGCTAGAGAAGGAGCTTGGGAATGTGAGGTTGCCGGTTTACACTCCGGATTGGCCACAAATTTGGAGAAGTTCCACCATTTGTCCACTACTGTCCACCACCTTGGGGCCCTTAACCCCCCAGATTTGCTCCCCGAGCGCTTTGAATGGCTGCCCACTGCTCCACATGTGTGTGCTGTGTGTTATCTACTAACACGTACATGCAGAGAAGTAATTTCCCCTTGTGATAAAAATAAAGCATTCTTCTTGTTCCATTTTGTAATATGTTTGGTTGAAATATCCCCCTGAGTGTGTGTCTCTGTTTTCCTTACTGCTATGACATTGACAAAGTCATTCTCTCCTAGTGTGTCCAGGATGGTGTTGATGGTGTGTTTAGCGATGGTCATCTTCAGCCCCTTCATGCTGCCGCTGATGTCCACCATTATGATGATGTCTTTCGGAGATGTGGCTGCCTGGATATACCTGCACGTAGGATGTCATGTCACAGTTAGGGTTTACGATAATACTCAAAATGCAATTGGATATCATGGTGCATTCATGTCATTTTGAAACAATTACCGTAGTTAAATGGGCCCCTAGTTGGGAAACTTCAACAACAACAACTCAGAGAGCCAGCGATACTTTTGGTATACAACTTTCTGACTTGAAAAAGGATCTGCATGTAACTGAGTTTCTGTGTGTGTGTGGTGGAAGATGCATGCATAAGCTGTGATAGTTCAGCAACAGTAATGCTGTGTGACAAGACATTCAGGGACATATGCATCTTTCTGGTATTATTCAGATATGCATGCACACTTGCATATGGTTCCATGTAGGCTGTGCTGACCTGGCTAAGGAGCAGCTTATCGGCTTTTCCAGGGGATCAAGGTTCCAGCTGGCTGCTGCTCAGCCGACACATAACCGGCAGTACAACGCCACATACTGATTGAAATTAAGCATTACACAGGTTTTTTAAGGTCCCCTTACCCTCTTACGTTTTCTATTGTTTTATCGGTTTGTGGAGGGAGAATATGAGATGACTTAACTGTCCTATAACACTATATCTTCATATTGTGCTTTTTCTGCCTCTGTTTCTGTCCCATGTCTGACTGAGACTGACTTCATTTTGTTTTTGACATGCACAGAATCAACAAATACAAAAGAACAAATATAATTACTGCTTGTGTGTAGATCAGACACATTCTTATAAATCATCCTGGTAACTGTCCTATGGATCATTTGGAAGGCACTGACAAACCAACTGTTTTACTGTTTTGATAGGACAACATGTTGGTGGTCTGAACGCACCAGTTGCGGTTCCTGCAGTCAAAGGCTGCCACACCATTGGAGTCTGGAGTCCATTTAATACCTGAGTGAATATATGACGTCAGATTTATTCAAAATGACATGAGAAGAACCCAGACGGCTTAAATTCAAACTGCACACTGGGGTAGAGATATCTTTATATATTTACATTATATAGATTATTTACAGCTCTATTAAGTATTGAGTAGGATGAAAAAAATTACACAAGTACCTGAAAACTGTGTGTAATTACAGTGACTTACTGTACAGTACAGTACAGAACAGTAACATACTGGGTAACACACTCAGTTGTTTTTCTCAAAAACAGTCACCTACATCTACTCTTTAAAAAATGAAATCTAAACATGAACCGGGATAAATCCTGAAGAAGCCAGTGGAGCTCCCGAAATACTGCCATGTGAGTGTGGGATCCTTCAGGAAGTTATTAATGAAGACGTCATTTAAAGCTTCTGAGTTGTAAATGGCATTGAGGATATTCGGATCTGCATAAACAGAGCAGCAACACAGACATTGTTAGATTTTGTGTACATTTCCTTAAAGTAATTGTATTGCTCAACATTTTGTAAATATTATACAGGGGGTCCTCGAGTTACGACGGTCGCGAGTTACGTTGTTTTCGTGGTTGCGACACATCTCCCGTGAACTTCCTTGTTTCGGCTTAAGCGGTTTGCCCCGTAAATACGTACAGACTTTGCACGGGAACTAGTTGGTGAGCGCTCTCTCTGTCTCTCAGCGCGCCTGCTGGCTCTCCAGCACCTCCACAGCACAGCTAATGCTACTCTGCCTTGTGTTTACTTATGTGAAAAG